>BSAI01000014.1:1196177-1281815 GCA_036245035.1 Adrianichthys oophorus | reverse complement strand
CAGCCAGTCATTCTCAGAGTCAGAGGGAAAGAAGACGGGGTTGTCCTCTCCTGGTTTCTGCTTCAACTGCAGGAGAAGATCAAACACAACAAACATCTGATGATCATCACTGATGGATACAAATCCAGGATGAAACATTTGATCAGAATAGAGGTTTCTTCTTTCCTAAAGAAGCTGCTCTTGGATCTGTTATCTTGGAGTGCTTGTTCACCTGAATAGCGATGGGCATCATCTCTTCATTTTTGTTCTTGTGGAGCAGAACCAGTGGAGCGGTCAGGTACTGCTTCTTGCCATTGATGGTGTTTGTTTCCACTCCATCCAGGATACTGTAGTCACACAGGAAAATGTTTCCGTCCTGTTGGAAAAGTGAGAAAAATGAAGATGATTCACACGGGTAAAATAATGTTCTATTATCTAAAATATCATGATGTTCCAGAAAATAAGCAATAACCAAAATATTTCTGTGAGTTTTTAGATTTACCTTCATTTCATCTGTCAGAGAGCCTGAACCCGCTGGCATGACGATGTCATCTTTGACTGAAAGCTTTTCAGGCAGAGATTTGATGCATCTGATCACCATGGGGTTGAGACCGTTCAGCAACTGGGAACCAAAGAAGGAGTCCTTCCTCCAGTTATTCATGACATACTCTGCAAGGAGAAGCCAGACCCAGCCAGGAGAATTGCCTTTTGTTTTTGGGTGTTTCGCTAGAAAGACAAACAATGCTCTTAACATCAGTTATAGTGACTCTGGTTAGCTCCAAAAGACATCTTGTTGACTCCAAAAATTCCACTATTTCCATGTAAACAACATAACCAGGAATGATTGAGCTGTCAAGGGTCGAATGCGGAAGTAGGTCATGCATAGACCTTCCTGTGTGGAGTTTACATGTTTTCCCTGTGCATGCGTGGGTTTTTTCCGGGGACTCTGGCTTCCTCCCACCGTCTAAAGCATGCTTTATAGGTTAATTGGTGACTCTACATTGTCCCTAGGTGTGGATGAGAGTGTGAATGGGTGCGTGATTGTGGCTCCTGCGACAAACTGACGACCTGTCCAGGAGTGACCCCTGCCTTTGCCCATGAGTGGCCAGGTTAGGCTCCAGCAGCCCCTTGACCCCAAAAGGAACAAAACAGGTATAGAAAATGAATGAATATATAAAATTATGCATACATTAAATAATGAAGATCTAGATATAAGTCTATATAATATGTAAATGCTTTTTTTTCATCCCAAAAAATGTACCACTAAATAATAAAAACTAAAAACAATTATTTACAATGCAACTTTTAGAGTGCAACAACACAAAACGCTGCAAACACAACCAAAACTACTAATTAAAATGTGCAAACACATATTGATCAGTTATGTGGGACTTGTAGAGAAAAAAGCAAGAAAGGATTTGCGAAACTACTTAATAAAAAAATGATAAGCTGAGCTGTGTCCTGAACTAATAGGAAAAAGTCAAATGAATTTGTCTTCTGCAGCAGTTGGGCATATATATGCATTACCTTTTCACCATTACAATGTTCTTCGTTTATTGCAGGAGTTACAGGAGTTATGTAGGTGAAATCAGCAAATTAGGATTATGGATGCTAAACTCCTCACTACACACCTTAAACTTTGCTCAAACAGACATAAACATTTACTCACTTTTCTCTTTTGCTTAAACTCTTAAGGTTCAAAACGTCATAGAAAAACACGTCTAGTTTTTTAATCTTCATATCTTTTAAAACAAATATCTGATTGCGATGAAAGATTTATGTTGATCTGGAGAGCTGCACAGGAGACATGACACAGGGAAGATTTATTGACAAGGTTTCCAGCCAATCAGGACACAGAACAGTGTGCGCTGTTTACCAAAAAAAAAGCAGCACAACCCCCCTAAAGAATCAATAAGACCGTGAAAGATGAACTAGGTATGGAAAGAGAACACTCTACTCTGTTCTGTTTGACAGGGATTTGGGGGATGTTCAGATAGGGGCACAAACTGCAGAAGGGTGGGATAAAATGTCATGATCCACACGGGTCTTGATCGTGTGACCAGATTAAAAATAAATAAATAATGCGTCTCTGATATTGTTTTGAGGGCCAGGCCAAATGGATCCATCCCACAAGATATAGTTTGGGGACCGCTGGTGTAGTGGTTAGCACTGTCACCTCACAGTAAGAAGGCCCCGGTTCCCAGTAGGAGCCATTGTAACTGCGGTTTGCAAATTAGGATTTTCTTCCACAGTCCACAAACATGCTTCACAGGTTGCAGAATCTGAGTAGTCTCTTAGTAGTGAGTGTGTATGTGTGTCTTGGTTTGTTCTTATGCTCTATTAACTATACAAATGACACTTGGTCATTTTTTTGTTTATCCTTTTTTTTTTTTTTTACCAAAATTGGCCCCAGTCATGTTGAGCTCTTAATTTGGCCCTCTGCTACAAAAACTTTGAGAAGCCCTGGTTTACTCTGTTCACAAAATTAAGATAGTAGTTTTCTAATTCAAATCAGTGTCATTGTTGCGGCTGAACCAAGTTTCTGATATAGTTATGATTTTAAAGGAATGTCACATATTCTGTAGATTATCCTTGATGTCTCCAAAGTTGGTCTCCATGCTTCTCCGTGCAACAACTGTTGTTTCATGGAAATAGTTTGTTACAAAAAAAGCATTTCAACACTCCCTCGCTCTGAGTGATGACACAAAAAATGTATTGACTAAATATTCTAAAGTTGTTGAATGGTCACCTTTATGTGGTGGAGCCAGGACTGGGTTTGTGGCTTGCAGGTGAGTGTCTTCTGTCAGGGGCTTATCCCACAAGCCCAGGTCCAGTCCAATGGAGCTATGTGGGATTCACTCTCTCTAGGGCCCACCACCTGCAGGACAGCTCAAAAGGAGATGTTGAAATGTGGTTGAAGCTGAGTCCCTCAGCAGCCCAAACTCCGATCATGGAACTTGGCTTTTGGGACATGGAGCGTTGCCGCTCTGAAGGGAAGGAGCCTGAGTTTTAGCAGGAGGTTGAGAGGTACCGGCTAGATGTAGAGCTCCACACACAGCCTGGGTTCTGAAACTCACTCCCTTGAGAGGGTTTGGATGGCCTATATGAAATAAATAAAAAAAAAATTTTTACTCTTCACAATAAAAATCCTTTAAAAGCAAATGTAATGCATTATGGTCTATATTTGCCAATCTAGTGAGCATCAGTGTAACTTGGTTCTTTTGCAGAGACTTCTGGAAAATTTTCAGAATTTTCACTAGATTTTGGAATTGTAGATTACGACTTCCACACAAAATGGCTAACGCACTATTTGGTGCACTAAGTAGTGAGTAATGAAGGAAAACAGACTCAACCTAATAGTGTAAAAATAGAGAATTTCTTTACATTTTAACCAAAGGTGAGGAGTCCAAAATGTGCTAGGCATATATGTAATTTTGGGTTTAACTGTATAAAGCAGACAATCCAAACAGTTTTTGTGATGCATATATTGCATGAAGACTGGTTTTGGAATTGAGCGCTTCCTGAATGGATGTCTAAAATCTTTAGAATGACGCCCTCTAGTTTGGTGTTTTCTTGGTTCTCGTTATATTCTCGTTTTGTGTTTCCTTGTTACAGTAACACCATGTCCAAATTTCTAATCATCAACATCTGTCTTCATTTAGTTAACTAAACTCAGTGTATTTCACTGTCTGGTATTTTATTCATCCTTGTCAGGTCATCTGCTTTGTCTCTATCATGAGTCAGTCTCCTGTCCTTCCTTCTGACCACCAGATGGGCGACATCTCCAGAGTTTTGACAGTCTCCTGAGCCTCATCAATACCCCAATTCCCATCAGCCTCTGCCTGCCCTTCCCAAACCTCACCAGCTGTTTCTCATCAAAATAATCACGGCAAACATTTAAGAACAGGCAAACATGCCTTACTCTGTGCAAAGTCTTGTTTTGGTTTCCTCCTGCAATCCTGCGCATTCTCTCCAGCAGTCCTGCAATCTGCTTCATCCTACCTCAACCCCAGCCACTCTTAGACCTCTGCTCTGCCTCAGCCTATGACCAACCCTTCGCCATTCCTGACCTCTGCCAAGCTCTCCACTTATTCTCCATGCTTTCTAAATAAAAACACAGAATATTAATCCATCTGCCTCTAACTTGTTGTGACAGTCAACATTGTCACCAAGACTCCACAATGCCACAGAGGCATAGAGCAGCTGCACTTTGCATCTCTATTTACTGCAAAAAAATGTAAGTATTGGTGAGACAATCGCAAGCTCTGAATGAGCAGACTGTCAACAGGATGGATAACATCAAAAGACGAATGGATGACCAGGATCAGAATTCCAGGATTAACGACTTATCACTGGATGGAAAATCAAACTCCGGTGACATGTGCACCCAGTGACCACCAGGAATGGTGAGGAATCTGACGAGCAGTAGACGAGCTCAGTGAAAAAACAGGTGGAAGATTTCTTGGAGTCCAAAGCAATTTCTCTGGACACAAACAACATTGAGACACTGCTGACCGCTCCTCAGGAGAGGAGAATACGTCAGACCTGCGATCCTCTTAAGGTCAGTTAACCGCAAACACAAAGCAGCTTTTTTTGAAGTAAGGATGCTGACGTTGCCAGAAGAACATGCTATTAGAAAATGTTTGAGAATATTCAAAGCACTTAGGTTACATATTGCAGAATCTATGCAGTGACCCTGAGCAAGCCAATGTGTTTATTATCTGGAGCCTGCAGGAGCTGGGCAAGTTTGGTAAATGGTGTATACTTGTATAGCGCTTTTCTACGTTCATTGAAGACCCAAAGCGCTTTACAGTCCCATTCAGACTCATTCACACACTGATGGTGGATCTGCTGCTGAACACTGGCGCCAACTTCCATCAGAGGCAATGTGGGGTGCAATGTCTTGCCCAAGGACACTTCGACTCATGGGTGAGCAAGGCAGGACGCTCGCCTGCAAGCCACAAACCCAGTCCTGGCTCCACCACATAAAGGTGACCATTCAACAACTTTAGAATATTTAGTCAATAAATCTTTTGTGTCATCACTCAGAGCGAGGGAGTGTTGAAATGCTTTTTTTGTAACAAACTATTTCCATGAAACAACAGTTGTTGCACAGTTGGAAGTGTGACAGCTGGTAAGAACAGAGCAGGTGTGAGAGACTGAGCAGGGCTGAGCTTTGTAAAGATATGACAAACACATGAAGGTAAACCTTAGATTCAAAGGTTTAGGCTAGATAGGCTTAGATATTCTTTTGTTACTGCTGAAACTCACCTAAATGATCTGTGCTTAACATTGGTACAAGTTTTACATCATATTTTTTTCAGGTAAACTTGATGTTTTGCAACATTATTCCAGCTCATGTTTAACCCTTACAGTTCTGTGAAATAAACAGCTGTTTTGCGTAAATCCACCAATAGCAGAGTTGATGAGAACAGTTGTATGTGCTCGAGGGCTGTGCATTTTTGTTTAATTTTGTTGTGCTTTTTAACAGTAATGGTAAAAATGTACTCAATAAAAAAAATAATAATTAAATTTGTCAAATATACAAATAGCACAAAGTGTTTTACAGAATATAAACCAAAGTTTGTCTTGTGAGCCAAAAGCGGCCTGTGTTCACATTTCCACCAACTTACAGGCTCCTTTCTTAAAATCTATACTATGCGGCCCCAGCATTTTCTAAAACCTGTGTGTATGTTTTTTATAGTGATTGGCTAAATTACGTTTTAAACCGTTGTAAAACTGCTGTAACACTGTCATGTGACCTTTCTGTGATGCTTTCTAACTCATTTCTAAGATTTTAACTGTAAAAAAAATGAGAAAAAATGGCAGTTGGGGCCACTGTTTCAAGTGACAATTGTTATGTTTTTGAGTGAAACACGAAACAACTGTTTCTGCCTGTAAAGTGCCTAGAGATTATTTAGTGTCAAGAGGGACTACCAGAGAAGAGATAACAAGCCAACAGGGAATAGGTGTTATGACTAATTGACACATCAACTTTATAGGTGAAGAAATTAAACGGATGCCATTGCAATTAAATGTTCATTAAAAAGTTAATTGCATTTATTGTAATCAAAATACATTTAAGGAATGTCAGGCTGAATTGTTGGCCCTCAAATATTTTCATCTCACCAAATCTGGGCCTCTTTGCAAAAAGTTTGGGCACCATAAATATACCCAATTCTTAGGCTGCAGTCAATGTCAATCACCTGTACACTAAGCAGTTACATCCCCTGGTTCTCTTGTAGCTCTCTGCCATCCATGACTTTGTTGAACATACAGTTTAAAGAGCTTTCTTGGGCCCAGAGTCATCAGGAAACTCTGGGATGAAAAATTGTATTACATCATGTTTTCTGAATAAATCAGAGCTGTTGACTTTGGAAATCCTGTTTTTGGAATAAACCTCTTTTTTTTGGAAAAACGTTTGTTGCACAGTTTGTATGTCTGACACAATTCATTCATATTGCATTACTACAGTTTTTCTAACTGCCTAAACCAAAGTAACCCAGTCTGAACTAAATGATCTGTAAAACAAGTGCACAATTTACATAATTTCATTCACCATATTAAACCAACATTTTGTAAGGTATTTTCAAAAGTCACTGTGCACAGAGGTGTGCGCAGGGGGCACATTCCATCTTCTACCACCTTTTGTTTCTTTTCTCCATTTATAGGAAAACATTAAACAACTGACGCGTACACACTGGGCATGTTGTGTGTTCTAGAACACACTATACGAGGTTTTGTGAACACAACTCAGACTGTGGTGTTCACACTGGACGAGCACTGAAAAAACAGGACGTTTGACTTCTGAAATTTTACAGTCCTGCAGCGTTTTGCAGTGTCCAGGACCCTCTGTTTGTTGGCAAAATTGTGAAACCTAATCGGGACAGGACGGGGTTGTTGATTCGGTACGGTTTAGGAGCGAGGGTTCGGTGTGCCTTTTCAATTTTTATCTGGCCGGCCTTGGTCTCAAGCCCGAGCAGGCTGGGAATCCAGCTCTTGAAGAACCTTGCTGGGGGACTTCCTTCCGTCTCTTCTGTTAGGTCAATAATCGGTATATTTTTCCTCCTGCCTCTGTTCTCTGTGTTTGGCATCAATGTGTTTGGTTTTCCAGCACCTTGATCTGTTTTTTGGCCAAATCAGACATTCAGTTGTTGAGATTTGGTCTTCCATCTCGATTGTCCGTTCCTGGATTTCCTTCAGCTGTTGAGAATGGGTCTCCAGCAACCGGGAAAGTGGACCCAGCCTCTTGTCAAATACTTTAGTTATGCTTGCAGTTATCCCATGTATAGTTAGGTGAAAAGCAGGGTCCAGAACACCCTAGACGTCACTTACTGCCTGCTGCTCCTCCACCGCTGGGGGTAGTTTGGGCAAGCTAGCAGTAGTTTCAGGTTTGCTTGTCTTAGCAGACTTTCTTTCAGTGGCATCTTGTCCCAACACTTCAAAAAATACTCATCAATGCTCATGCTCAAAATTCCGGCTCAAGAAAAGGACGCGGATGCCAGATTTGGTAGGGTTGTGTTGAAAATATCAGTGAAGTGGGAGAGGGCTCACAGAAAACAACCACTCTATGCCCCCATCTTGATTGCCCCTTCACGGCACACTGGTTGAAATACACGTTGATTGACATATTTAAGACATAGTTTGCATAGTCTTGGACAGTTATTGTCTTATTTTTTCTTTAAGTTAGATTTTCTATTAAAATGTATGACACTTACTTGACTGCGTAACAGCTGTAAAGCTGACCATAACTTAATGAAAATTAATTACATTACTTAAAACAACAATTTGATCTGATGATCCATCAATCAGTAACAGGTCTGTGCAGAGACATCTACAGCTCCATAAACCAGTTTTTTTCATTCATTCATTCATTTTCCAATCCGCTTTATCCCTTTCGCGGTCACGGGGTTGCCGGAGCCTAACCCGGCTACTCATGGGCGAAGGCAGGGTACACCCCTGGACCGGTCGCCAGTCTGTCACAGGGGACAGTTTTTTTGATTATACAAAAATATGAAGCTGAAATTTTATATTTTGCAATAAAAGATGTGACAGTCACAACAGAAGACATACATGTTACTCAATTCAACATTAACTTAACATTTCAAAACTAGATGTAGAAATAGAGGATTATGAAAAAAATAATGGTCAGAAAGTAAAAATAGACATTTAGACTGACCACAAAAGCTTCAGGAAAAACACACTTTACTCTGTATCCATAAATATAACTAAAACAGTATCTGGAAAAGACTGGCATAATGGAAAATAAACCAATAATTTATTAATTCCAGGGGCGACGCCAGGTGGTGGCTTGAGTGGTCTTGGTGTGAAGATGGCTTAAAGGTTCTTTGGAGGCATAGATATAATTTAACATTTTAAAACGAATTTCTTTAACTTTAGGAAAAATTGGGAATTTCAGATATCAAGTTCTTAACTTATTTACTAAATCTTGATCAAATTTTTGTAAAATGTTATTTTTATTAGGTTTTCAGACATAAATATTGCACTTTAAGGTTATTCTTATTGATTGATTGCTACATTATTTTTATCTAATTGTCCACATCCAGTCATCTGGTTCCCTCACCGACCACTCACTGCTCATCACCAACACTGCATATATGCCTTCTCACCCCTCTGTTCCATGCATAGTCTTGAACCTCCTAGTGACTGGTCAGTCTAAGCATTCTCTGTTTCTGCCTGCCTGTGTGGTTTTGAACCTTTTCGTGTTTCTTTCGTCTCCCACCTTGCTCCCTGTTTTGACCCTTGCCTGTCTCGACTACGCCTTGCCTTGTCCTCTTGTGCTGGACTACGTCAGACACGGATCCTGCAAAGGGTGTTCCTTCGTCTTCCAATCTCGCCGATTTTGCCAACTTATTGATGGAACATGGATGCCAACTACAACACTTGCCACAGAAGTCATTATGAGAAGTCTACAAGTTCATTCTGGTTCTACTCTGATCTACTCCACCAGTCGCCACGAGTGAGCCCTCCCGCCTGGTACATCTACAACTGTCACCCGACTCACATTACTATACTTTTTTGTGGGAAACCAGCGCTTTGTAACGGCTTTCTCATGCAATGCCAGCTGTATAGACACCAGCAGGCCCACCAATACCCCACTGAGGAATCCAAGGTATCCCTCCTATGTTCGCTTTTGTTGGGTGAAGCCTTAGAGTGGCTAGCCGCAACCTTGGCTGGAGGATCCCTGCGATTTCACTCAAATGACTCATTTACCCAGCTGCTGTGTGATGTTTTCCAACATCCCATCGATGGAGAAGAACCAGGGGAGCAACTATTGGACATTATGCAGGGTAAAGACTCAGCCGCTGCTTATTCCTTACGGTTCCGAACCCTGGCTGCCCAAACCAAGTGGTCGCAGTGCAATTGTTTTTATGAACGTATTATGAATAGTAGTAGAAAAAGCTGGATAAATGTATCTTGACAGACATTGTATTTTCGTTAAGTAAATTCGTCCAACGATTGATAAATCTCTTTGTAACAAAGAGTTAAGTTTAGATTTACATTTCTGAGTTTTGATTGAACATTTAAAACCTGGCCTTGATTTTGATCTACATAAATCCTTGGACACATAAGGTGTATATTTATATTTCTTTTGTAATTTAAACTAAACTTTATTTACATTAATTATGTTTGTATTCTTTTTGTTGCACCGGATTGAGAAGAAAGAGTGGAATGTCGGGGGCCACAAAAGACAGGGGAAAGAGGATGGGTTACAGACATTGAAGGATGACTACAGGGGAGGGAGGGTAGAATCATAACACAACAGGCAACTGGAAGTTTATAATCATTACTGTCAATCGTGAATGTTTGTCTTAAATGAGCGAGGCCTGTCCACACACTCAATTGTTACAAACATACCTGCTGGCAGGGGTGGGACCAAGTCATTGTTTTGCAAGTCACAATTAAGTCTCAAGTCTTTGTCCTCAAGTCAGAGTTAAGTCCTATGTCAAAAGCAGTCAAGTCCCAAGTTGATTCAAAAGTCAAGACCAACAAGTCTCAAGTCCTACCATTGAATGTTTAAGTCATTTCAACGACAGAGTAATATTTTTCACAGACCATATGTGCTGTTAGGAACTGTACTTATTCATCCACATTTTACAAGCACATTGGGCAAATGTCTTCTGCATCCCCATTTCAAAAATCCAAAATTATTTCTCTATAACAAAAACCCACTTTAACACATTTCTAATGATGGTACCTGGAGTTTGAAAACAATCAAGGTAAAGTCTGGATATTAAATACCTTCACCACAGACCAGCTTGTGGCTGATGAGGCACTGACTCTTTCAGAGTAAGATTTACAAGACAATGAACCGAGATATATTTACTGACTACTGTGTTTCATATCTCATATCAGCATCTTTTTATAAACATACAGATATATATTGGACTGAGAAAGAATGTTAAATGTATAGCAGTTCATGACTAAAAAACAAAATTGACTATGAATGAATAGAACTTTTAGTTCAATCTTTAACATTTCTGTTGTGAATACGATTTGTCTCTGTTTTGAATACAATTTTTCTTTGTCCTGAATACAAAAATTTCCCTGTTAACTAACTTTAAAAATACGTCAGAGCCAGAATTTCACTGTGGATCAACATCAAGAGAGCAGTTAGGTACGGAAGCACTGAGTGCAAGTTCTAGTCCAGCCAGAAGAGCAGCCCTCCCACCGCGCCTGGGGGCCTAGCTCCCCACCCCACCCCACCCACACACACACTCCACCACCCCGAGAGCCCCAGAACATAGCCTGAACAGGCTCTCCCAATGTTGGAATTTAGGAGGGGCCCAGCCCCGGGCCCAGAAGGTCGACACCCAAGAGACAAGGCCGCCGCAGCTGAAGCCCTTGTTCCCTCAGCCAAGAATGGGGTAGGGGACAGAAGATCAGTAGTCCCACTTTCCTTGTGTAATGTGTGTGTGTGTTGGGGTGTGTTTCTTGAGGTTTAAATGGTGTGTGTAATAAAGGGTTCAGTTAAAATTGTCGAGCAGGGCACTGAGGACATCTCCTGATTGCTCACAGTGATGTCCAATCACCCCCCACCAATGGTCCTATGTGCCTAAGGTGCACTTAAAACTGAGAGAAGGGGGCAAAATTGTGCGGAAACCATGGGAGGGGGGACCACTGCCAAGTGGCTCGGCCCCTCAAGATACTTCGAAAGCTGAGTAATGATACCAATTAATCATTAAGCAAGTTTCTGGACTGCGGGTGGAAGCAGGGGCGCTTGGAAACCCACACGTGCACGAAAAGAACATGTAAACTCTACCCGAAAAGGTTCAGAACCAGGGCCTGCCTCACTGTGAGGCAACATTGCTAATCACTACATAACTGTGCACCCATCAACATACTTGCTACAGGAATTATTAACAAATAAAACCCTGGTCATGTGTTTAATCCTGTCAGCTCTTTTCTCTGTGCCATCCTCTTCTCATCCAGCTCAGACTTCCTGCCCCCCTTAGCTACCCTAAACAACTTCAGTTGTCGGATCTTTACAGTTTCTTCAGACCTTTATCCAACTCAAAGCATCACACACAAGAACTGTGTTCAGACGGTTTATTTGTTGTTTGTTCAAGAGTTTAAGAAAGATAATATTTGTTTTTTTAGAGGAGAAACTGTTAAATGATTCACATTACTGTTGAGTTACAGTGCAGCTTTAACACATTAAACATTTGAACAGCAAGCACACACTGCAACGCAAACCAAAGAAGAAACACCACAATTAGTTTCTGTCAAACAAGTTTCATTGTAAAGCTGCTTGACATAAGTTCTTGTACAGCAACCAACATAAAGAAGGGGGCAGGTCCCCTGCCGCTTGGACTTAGCTCAAAATCCTTACAGTATGTTATATAGCTGCTTGGTTCTTCCCTAGCTTAACTATTGCAATGAAATATGGGGGAAACTATATTGATGTAATCAGTTAATTTGAATTTTTGTTTTAGACTATTTGTTTTTGGAAAATGGAGATTGTATTTTTCCAGCTCTCTGCTTTCTTGGGCTTCCATTGTTCAGAGTAAAGTCAATCCGTCTGTCTCTCGCAACAGTCTCTGGCAGCAAGCAGAGGAGCTTCTTCTGCAGGATTGAGAAAAAAGAAATAAAAAAAGCCATCCATCTTCTTCCGCTTATCTGGGACCGGGTCGCGGCAGCAGTCTAAGTAAAGATGCCCAGACTTCCTGCTCCCCGGCCACTTCCTCCAGCTCCTCTGGGGGGACCCCGAGTTGTTCCCAGGCCAGCAGAGAGACATAGTCTCTCCAGCGTGTCCTGGGTCTTCCCGGGGGCCTCCTCCCAGTGGGACATGCCCGGAACACCTCCCTAGGGAGGCGTCCAGGGGGCATCCGAACCAGATGCCCGAGCCACTTCAACTGGCTCCTCTCGATGTGGAGGAGAAGCGGCTCTACTCCGAGCTCCTCCCGGGTGACCGAGCTTCTCACCCTATCTCTAAGTGAGCGCCCAGCCACCCTACAGAGGAATGTCATTTCAGCCGTTTGGATCCGGGACCTTGTTCTTTCGGTCATAACCCAGAGCTCATGACCATAGGTGAGTATTGGGACGTAGATCGACCGGTAAATTGAGCTTTGCTTTTTGACTCAGCTCTCTCTTCACCACGACGGACCGGTACAGCGACCGCATGACGGTGGACGCAGCACCAATCCGCCTGTCGATCTCACGCTCCTATCTTCCCTCACTCGTGAACAAGACCCCAAGATACTTAAACTCCTCCACTTGGGGAAGGAGCACTCCACCCACCCAGAAAGGGCAAACCACCTTTCTCCGGTCGAGAACCATGGCCTCAGACTTAGCGGTGCTGACCCTCATCCCAGCCGCTTCACACTTGGCTGCAAACCGTTCCAATGCATACAGGAGGTCCTGGATCGATGAAGCCAACAGGACAACATCATCTGCAAAGAGCAGAGAGGAAATCCTGTGGTTCCCAAACCAGAACCCCTCTGGACCCTGGCTGCACCTAGAAATTCTGTCCATAAAGACTATGAACAGAACCGGTGACAAAGGGCAGCCCTGCCGGAGTCCAACATGCACCGGGAACAGGTCTGACTTAGTGCCAGCTATGCGGACCAAGCTCCTGCTCTGGTCATACAGAGACCGGATAGCCCTCACTAAGGCTCCCCGGACCCCATACACCCAAAGTACCCTCCACAGGACACCTCTGGGCACACGGTCGAACGCCTTCTCCAAATCCACAAAACACATATGGACAGGATGAGCGAACTCCCACGAACCCTCCAGTACCCTAGACAGGGTGTAGAGCTGATCCACAGTTCCACGACCAGGACGGAAACCGCATTGCTGTTCTTGAATCTGAGGTTCGACTATTGGCCGGACTCTCCTCTCCAGTACCCTGGCATAGATTTTCCCAGGGAGGCTGAGGAGTGTGATTCCCCGGTAGTTGGAACACACCCTCCGGTCCCCCTTCTTGAAAAGGGGAACCACCACCCCTGTCTGCCAGTCCAGTGGTACTGTTCCCGACTGCCACGCGATGCTGCAGAGAAGAAGACACTCCCACAGCATCCAGAGACTTGAGGTACTCAGGGCGGACCTCGTCCACTCCCGGTGCCTTGCCACCGAGGAGCTTGTTGACTACCTCAGTTACTTCAGCTTGGGTAATGGACAGCCCCACCCCAAAGTTCTCAGCCTCTGCTTCCTCAACAGAAGGCGTGTCAGCAGGATTGAGGAGATCCTCGAAGTATTCCTTCCTCGCCCGACAATGTCCCCAGTTGAAGTCAGCAGCTCTCCACCTGCACTGAAAACGGTGCCTGCAGAAAACTGCTTCCCCCTCCTGAGGCGCCAGACGGTTTGCCAGAACCTCTTAGAGGCCAACCGATAGTCCTTCTCCATGGCCTCACCGAACTCCTCCCAGGACCGAGTTTTTGCCTCTAGTACAGCCTGAGCCGCAGCTCGCTTTGACTGCCGATACCTGTCAGCTGCCTCTGGAGTCCCACAAGCCAGCCAGACCTGATAGGACTACTTCTTCAGCTTGACGGCATCCCTTACTTCCGGTGTCCACCAACGGGTTCAGGGGTTGCCGCCACGACAGGCACCAGAGACCTTGCGACCACAGCTCCGAACAGCAGCAGAGACAATGGAGGTGGAGAACATGGTCCATTCAGACTCAATGTTACCAGCCTCCCTCGGTACCTGTTTGAAGTTCTCCCGGATGTGGGAGTTAAAGACTTCCCTGACAGAGGGCTCAGCCAGATGTTCCCAGCAGACCCTCACACTACGTTTGGGTCTGCCGAGTCTTTCCGGCCTCCTTCCCCACCAACGAATCCAACTCACCACCAGGTAGTGATCAGTGGACAGCTCTGCCCCTCTCTTTACCCGAGTGTCCAAAACCCACGGCCAAAGGTCGCCTAAAACGACTACAAAGTCGATCATTGATCTCCTGCCGAGGGTGTCCTGATGCCACGTGTATTGATGGACACCCTTGTGCTGGAACATGGTGTTTGTTATGGACAAACTATGATGAGCACAGAAGTCCAACAGCAAAACACCGCTCGGGTTCAGATCAGTGAAGCCGTTCCTACCAATCACACCCCTCCAGGTGCTACTGTCATTGCCCACGTGGGCATTGAAGTCACCCAGGAGGACAATGGAGTCCCCCGTCGGGGCGCTTTCCAGTACCCCTCCGAAAGACACCAAGAGAGCTGGGTACTCCGAACTGCTGTTTAGCCCGTAAACTGAAACCACAGTCAGAGACCTACCCCCCATCCGAAGGCGGAGGGACGCAACTCTCTCGTCCACCGGGGTGAACTCCAACACTTGGTGGCTAAGCTGGGGGCTCACGAGTAAGCCCACCCCAGCCCGCCGCCTCTCACCATGTGCAACTCCAGAATGGTAGAGAGTCCAACCCCTCTCGAGTGACTGAGTTTCAGAGTCCAGACTGTGCGTAGAGGTGAGCCCAACTATATCTAGCCGGTACCTCTCAACCTCTCGCACAAGCTCAGGCTCCTTCCCTCCCAGAGAGGTGACGTTCCATGTCCCAAAAGTCAAGTTCCATGACCGGGGTTTAGGCCGCCAAGGCACTCGCCCTCGACTGCCACCCAAACCACATTGCACTGGCCCCTTCTGAGCTCTCCTGCAGGTGGTGGGACCACTGGGGAGTGATCCCACGTCAACTGTTCGGGTTTTACCCGACTGGGGCCCGTGGGAGGAGCCCGGCCACCAGGCGCTCGCCTGCGAGCCCCAACCCCAGGCCTGGCTCCAGGGTGAGGCCCCGGTAACGCCAATCCGGGCGACATAACTGGATCAGTGATGTGCTTTCTCATAAAGGAGTTTGTGAATAAAAAAACAATTTTTTACAAACGCACACAACACGTAAAGCGCCCCCTTCCCCCTCTCGTAGCTGTACATTTCTCTGTGTAGCGTTTAGATGAGGCTGATGGAGCACCAAGACGTGGCGGTTTTTAACGGGACAAAAGCAGCAACAGAGTTTACATTTTTAAGTGTAGATTTGGAGAGAGCTGTGTTGTTACAGGCCGGTGCTATCATGTTATGACGCTATATGCTATGCTAACATACTGTGCTCCTTGTTACCAGTTTGTGACCGATTTCATGTCAAAGAAGCTTTCACCGGACCGGACTTCAAAAACACAACAAACTTAATTCATGGGACACTCATTAAAACTGTGTTTTCTAAATACAATAACAGTAGTGAATCAAGTTTCAGTGAAACTTTATCAGAAATTTCTAACATTACAGAGGCAGTGTTGAGTTGAAAAATAATCGAAGAACCGTGAGAGCGCTGCATCTTTACTGTCAATGACATAATGACAAGAATCCAAAACATTATAATGCTTTTAGGCTGTTTTTTGTTATGATTTCATATAAAAATGAATCAACTGAGGCAGAAAAGGGAAAAGAGCATTTTCTATGAATCTGCTCTCCTGTAGTAAATCTGTCCTTGTTTTCTCAGCATTTTTTAATTTGAGTTTACGGTTAGATTACATTAAAGATGTGTTCATACTATTTATATAGTACTTTTATGCTATTTCATTTCTTTTTTAAATTCTGAAAATAATTTTCATTCTCTATATATGTCAATGGTTCAGGCAAAAGCTGACTGACTCACAGCTCTTCTCATAGGGTCACAGAGGCCCTTGTTAGCTGGGCTAAAGAGAATAACACATTTGTGATGGAAAATAACACACTTCATAAACCGTGTAAAAATGCCAAAAGCAGAGAGCAAAGATTGATTAGAAATCTGAATCACTTAATACAGTTATCTTATGTTTTTGTTATGCCGGGATGTCCTCTCTCTTTGGATTAAACATAATATCATTTTTAAAATAGCACCTGTAGTTTTTCTTTGTGAAATTGTGATGATCAGCTATGTTTTGTACTGTTTATTACTTTTTTCAATGGTACTTGGATTATTTGAATAAATATATATACACCACAGCATTGATCCTTTGCTTTTTCAAATTCTTTTTTATTAAAAAAAAATGACCAACCCAAAAACAACTCAAAAGTTACATTAATTCTCAGTCACCCAAAACCAGTTAGTTATCTTTAAATGTCCTGTTATAGCCCTCTTTGTGCGTATTCCCTTTAAAGTTCAGTCACTCCCACTTCCGATATGTATGCATCCACACCATCCATCCATCCATCCATCTATTTTCTTCCACTCATCCTGGACTGGGTCGCGGGGGCAGCAGTCTGCCCTGACTCTCTCCCCTCAGCCACTTCCTCCAGCTCCCCTGGGGGCACCCCGAGGTGTTTCCAGGCCAAACAAGAGGCATAGTCTCTCCAGCGTGTCCTGGGTCTGCTCCGGGGCCTCTGCTCAAGAGGGACATAACCGGATTTGTTTGAACACGTCCAAACCGAAAGTAAATCCAAAACAAAGTAAATGTGTTGGGTGACTGATGCACTTCTCTTTCTTGTTTTCTCTCTTCAGGTCCCTTGTAGACTCGAAGTGTGCGTCTTTACAGGAGGGGCTCTTCCCACTCCTCTTTCGGTCCTCTTTATCAAATCAGTTCCATACACATCAAGTCACAGGACCTAATGCTGACGTGTCTCTAACACAGAATAAAAACAAGACACCCCATGCTTCTGTGAAACACATGCCTCTCTTCTGAGGAAGTAGGGCTTTACAATATTAGGGTAAAAAAGACTTTGACCAATAATTCATCATAACAAATCTTCTTTGTGGCTACAAAATAATGTAATAATTTGTCTGGTAAAAACTGTGCCTGGCCGGTAGATTTTTTTCATGTTGACCAGGTGTTGTAACGTCAAACTTGGAGTATCAAACCACACGCAAGCAAGCAAAACCTGTTTGAAGGTTGTAGCTGCCAAAAGTGGGAGCTAGACAAATTCGTTTCAACACCTGGCACGCTGTCAAGTGCGAGAAGTGTTTCTCTTTATAAGATGCTTAAGCTACTGGTAGTTCACAAAACATCTGCTGCATTGATCTCCAAACATATTTAGAAAAAATCATGAAGAAAAAAAAAATCAATTAAAATCAAAAACAGAATTTTGTGGGGAAAATGAAGAGTTTTTTTTTTTTGGGCCATATCACCCAGCTCTAGCTATAATTCTTCATTAAAGCAATTATACATATCATAAAAATGAGACATCAGAATTAATCACAAAATAGGATATTTGAAGCATACTAATACATTTTTTAAACAATCAAATTTGCTAAAATTACACCACCTACTTTATTATCAAACATCCCATATCTTATACAAAGTAAATAATAATTTATTGCCAAATAATATACATAAATTATTTATAGAAAGAGACACATCTCATAAATTAAGAGAAACAGGAAAATTCTAACTTCCGATGATACAAACAACATAGAGAGGATTTTGTGTGTCCGTGTGTGGAGTAAAACTGTAGAATAATTCGAAGCTGGACTAAAGGAGTGTCAAAATATAAATGCATTTAAAATTGTTATAACCAAATGGTATGGACACATTATAAGAATATTTAACTTCACTGACTATAATTTTTGCAAAATTATTAGCAAGTAACCAACAAAACATGATCCTTCTGGGTTTGAAGCTACTTTTGTTTATAATGTAGAGGATGATGGTTAATACTGTATAATCTGATTACAATATCATAATTGATATCGAAGGAGCAAGCTTAAATAAGCAATGCTACCTGCTCCCTTTCAAATATGATTGTATTGTTGCTTTTGTTACTGACATCATTTTCTGATCTACTGTGTGGGACTGATTGTGCTGTTCTTTTAAACATGTTTGAAATTTGAGCTTTTATTGAAGAGAGTCAAGATTACAAAGTGGAGAGAGACAAGAGATATATATGAGTCAAATGAACCTGACCAAAATATTGTTGAGGATTCTGGTTTAGTATTACTTCAGAAATTTTGTAATGTTTTTTAGGGATTTAAATTGCAAACATTTTAGTTGCATGTGTTCCCAAAATGTAATCTGTGTAACTTCAAACTGTTTGAGAGCAACATCTCTTCTTTATTGGACTAGTTATCAATTCAATATGTGTCAATGTATCTTGAAGGCTTAGACAGAAGGAGAAGCAAAGGGATAAAAAGGTCAACAGATAAGTTCACATCAGAGAACAAGGAGAGACAGAGGAGATGCAACCGATGGATTAAGAAGCAGACGATCTGAATGTTACGGAGAAAGGAGAACAACAGATGGAAAATTATAAAGGTGCTGCAGCAACTCATTACAAGATTTGATTTAGGGGACAAAGACACAGGGCCCAGACAGGTAAAGCTGAAGAGCTGCCCACATGATACTTTTGGTACACAGAAGGAAGCATTTCACCACAGCTGGTTTGAAAAACACAACTGGTAAGAATATTTAGTCAACCAGAATACAGCTTTCTGCTTTTTAATGAAAAAAAAATCTGCACATATTTTTTTTGTTTTATACATGATTTAAGTAAATGACTCTCCTGACAAAAATAATCAGCATATATTTTATTCTTACACCTGATTTAATTAAACACTAAAGTTCGCTTCCCCCACTCCCTTTCAAGCAATCTATCATATGATGCCAAGTTATCCTGTGTTTGACATGTTTTTTATAGATGTAAACCTCTGTTGATTATGTTACATTTGTGTTATCTTGCCTTATTGGTTGAAATAAACCCTTTCAAATAAGAAATTAGAAAAGAAGAAAAAAGGTCAAACATGAGGGGGAAATAGACAGATTAGAGAGCTCAGAATTGCTTGCAAAACAATGTGAAACAACAACACAAAACCTCGCAAGGAGCAAAGTTCAGTACATATATATATATATATATATATATATATATATATACATATATATATATATATATATAGTGAGGCTGATGTATGGACTCAGGTCAGCAAAACAGGAGTGTTCGCCTTCAGCCAATCCTATGGCTCCTTAGATTTTCTCCACACTTTCAAAGTGATGTTGGGATTGTTCACCAGTTCAAGGCTTGCTTGGCTAAAATGATGAGATAGAGTGCAGTCTGGTTCACAGTTTAAGCGGCATCAACCCGCAATCAGAGGGTTAAAGCAACAAAGAGTGGCCACAGCTGATCCAGCGATCCAGCCGTGCCTCCGCCAGTTCTTATAATGGTACCGGACCATACCGGCTTACTATCAGCACTGCCGTTATCGCGTAATATAAGGAGATAGTTGATATCTGGCTCTCTGTATTTGCTCGCATCATGTTAGCAGAAAAGCTAACAAAGTTTTATTGGTTGAACGCCATGAAGTTATTGGACAGACTTTAAAATTCCAAGATTTTTTTTTTTTAAACTATGGCAAAGTTTATTCTCCTCAAATCATTGTCACAGAAACCTAAATGATTTTACATTCTGTATTTATCTGAAAAAAGCTGGTGTCAATTTAGCTTATGGGAAAACTTCTATAAAATGTCAGTGCTCTAATGGTTACAAAATAAAATAAATCAATGACTTCAGAGTTAATACAAATTTAAATTTAAGGTGCAGCAAAGTGAGTTAGTGTTGCAAAATGCCATATATGTAAACAGTCAAACAAGGGGCAAAATTTATAAACAGCATGAGAATAAGAAAATCCAGGAGATGCAAGGTGCACTAGTTCAGTGTTTTTCAACCAGTGTTCCATGAGAGATGGTCACCTGTACCTGTAAAATGTAAAAATGTAATGTAAAAACATTACCAGGATGTCAGCTCTTCCTCCAAACAAGCCTTGGTTAAAATACTAAGTATTTAGAAACATGTAAGATTATAAAATACTTCTTTCTTCGAGCTTATTTGATTCTGTTAAAGACACTTTAGTAAGAATAACGGTTTAGCCGCCCGCAACTTTAGCTGACAGCTGAAAAGTCCTGCCCCTTTATCTGTCTCTGTCAATCATTCTTGGAAGCTTGATTATACGTCATCAGTCTGACCACTCAGAAATGGTTAGCCTCCTCACTGCCTTGTTTCGACTTGGCACATAAAGTCACTCAGTGCCAACAGAAATAACAGCTCGTGTTTAGCAGTGTAGCTTCCCACGGGATCCGGTGTCAGACCGTGTAAAAAGTGAAGAAAAGATTGAAGCTCAGAGACGAGTGTCTGGAATCATCGTCAGGTTTTTCACTACATCTTCCATAATACATTGGGGTAAAGTGACAGCGTCTCTGGGCAACAATGACGGACTCTGTCAACTGTCTTGAAGCATGAACCAACACATCAAACAGTCTTTTCTAACAGTTTTCAAATCTTCTTGATAAAATCAGAGGTACACGGTATTTTTTTATATTTATATTTAGGTTTGTGTTTATTGCTAACATCCAGACATCCCATTGTTTGGTCCAGGTTAAGTTTATTTAAAAGTACACTATTAACAAAATAAAATAAACAGGATTGAGGTGAAGTGCCAACAGACACATTTTAACTTTTTAAATTTAACAATTTATTCATCTAAAAAGAGAGAAAGAAAGAAATAAAGAAAGAAAAAATGTTGTTAAAGATACATTTTTGATTAAGACAAAAGAAAAACAAATACAACTTAAATATATTCACTTTTTGTTGTAATATGTTGTTACAATATGTTGTTACAATGTTACAATTGAACATAAACATAAATATGTTGGTCTTTTTTTGTCAAATTTGTCATGAATGTTGTGACCATATAAATGTTTTTAAAATGACATCTGCTCTGGAACAAACATTTAAAACAAATAAATTGCTGCTTAGAAAGAATATTTTTTAGTTTTTTGTGAGGTTATGTCACAAACCGGTCCTCTGTCTCCCCCTCTGGTCATCAGCAGGAACTGTCACCTGAGTACTGATCACTTCCTAGTTCCTTTACTACAGTTCCCATCAGGTCTTGCCCTCAATACCCAGATGGTTCCCAGCTGGTTGCACTCAGTCATCGCACACCTGTCTCTCCTCTGCCATTACCCAGTCTCTATATATGCATGACTGTCAGCCAGGCTCCTTGTAAAGTCTTGTATGCACTAATCCCCATGGTTTCTCCATGCTTCCACTCAGCAAGACCGCTGATCTTCCCTGAAGTCAGCCTCCGTTTGCTGCTTCAGCCCTCGCCTGCTCAGCACCCTGCTCTTTTTTTTCCCTTTTTTCCCCATCAAATAAATCACTGCATATGGATCCATCTGCCTCTGCTAGTTCATTACAGGCTACATAAAATTGCTTATTAATTGGAGAGGAAAACAATTACCTGGGCAAATTTTCAACTAATTTATTTGAAAATTATTACTGTAAACAATCACAACTTTTAGGAAAAACAGCTGCAACTTCCAGCTTTTCTACTTCATTTATTACAAAGAATGCACATGAGATTGTGGAGGGACAGTACATCAATACAGACAATAGACCTGCTTTTTTTTACATTTTTGGACGCTGGTGTTCCGCAGGATTTTGTGAAGGAAAAAGTGTACCTTGGCTAAGAAAGGTTGAAAAACACTGCACTAGTTAACAGTAACAAAATTAACTAATCTACATTATGATTGAAATCCATACTGAAACTCTGTTTATGTACTTTAAATAAATTGCAAGAATCCATGTACTGCTTTGTTTAGGGTTGTTATGAGCATACAAATACAATACTGATGTCTGTTCCTGTAAATTAAAATATGAATATTTAATCTACATAAATCTAATGAGTGTAGTAAAAAAATAAATTCTGGCAAGTGATTTATCTCTAAAATGCAGAAGGTTGGATTTGAGGTAAATAAGCTAAACAAATGGAATACTGTCGGAGGTAGAAAATAAACCTTCAAAGTGTCTGTGAAGCTTCTCATTTTTAAATTAAAGCTATCAAGTGTTTTTTGAAGATAAAAAAATTCAGTTTACTGAAATAGGTTCTAAGTTTTAAATACATAAATATGAATTTAGGAATATTACAAAGATTTTGTTTCGATTCTGATCTGTTCTAAATAAAAATGAAATCGAAATAAAAATAAAAACTGCATAAATGATAGTGATTAAATGCATATTTTGTCATTCATCCAGTAAAAAGACATTCATAGAAACCAGACATATTTTGATTATATAGAATGTTAAATAGGTGGTTTTATCTGTGAACAACTGGTCTTGATCCGTGAGTCAAATGAGATTAACTGAGTAATGATTCACAGCCATAGCTCTGTTCGAGGTGTGACAGTAATACACAGCAGGACAAAGTCTTCGAAAAACTTTTGCAATTTTCTAATGCAGTTAAGTACTGGCGTCAGCTGTACACCAAGTATTTTTCTTGCATAAACAATTGCACTAAAAATGTTTAACTACATTAAAATAGTCCTTGCTTTTAAACATTGAGGTAGCCTCATTTAAAAGTGGCATAACAGTGGCAGTTAAACAAAACAAAAAAATTAAAAAGGACAAGTGCTAGACCTTACCACCTACTAAACATCAGAACTGAAAGTCTACAAACAAAAAACAGTAAAAATTATGCATGTTAGCAGAGGTCAGATTTTGCAACATTTAGTGAAACATTTGCACTACACCTTCCCAAAGCCTGAGATGATTGAACCACGAGCCATCATCAAATCCTGGTTGAACATTGTGTAGGTCAGGCCACACAGGAGGAAGCTCCAATGTGTACAGGCAGGTGTGAGCGACTGGGTAGCGTACAACCTAGAGGCAACTCATTTGCTGCTCCCACTTAACACAGAACTTAAGGTCACACAGAACCTCTGGTGACGCTATGGAAGAGAACATTAGAAGTATGTGATACCTCAGCATTTATTACAGTTGCACTAAAAATGTGCAAATAGTCAGAAATCGTAGCCAAAAATGTGTTGTGCAATTTTAAGTGAGCACGTAGATCTGTAAATTTCATTTAATTTGAATTTATTTCAGTCTTGAAGACAGCTTGTGGCTTGTTCTCCACCTTTCAGTTGGCTAGAGCTTTCTGCACCGTGATTTATGTGATTGGTCATAAAATTCAGGGGTATGTAAACACAAAAAGGCCTGACGTTTTTTGGATTGTTTTTTTTTTTTTATGGCGGAGAGGAAACCGACCAAACTTGGACATTTACCGTTTACACACAGTTATCCCTACAGAAAAGGTATCCCCTGGTGCGGAAGTGCAGAATGCCTTATATTTACAGCAGTAATTTGGGAATTAAAAAGAAATTGGATTTTACCCTCAACTATTTCCTATAAAAAATTAAATTTGACTATCAAGTGTTTAGATCCAAAGATACATTCAAATTATTGTATATAATTTTACTATTAGTCTCTGGAAATATCAATGAAAAGGTTGTTAAAAATTAAAATGATGCCCAATCATTTCAAAGTATTGCCAGTTTTTCAATACATAAATAAAAAGCAGGTGTAATTTTTCCTACTGCGTGGACCAATGTTTGTGGTTATGTCATGATTCCCTCACCCTCTACAAGAAGTTTAAATTGCTCATTGCCAGTGACAAGAGTCTGATGTGCTTTTCATTGTGCTGCACATATGGTATCCCAAAGCTAAAACAGGAGAAACTTTAGCTCTCTTTAAATATTCATAAGAACCCCTGTTGCAGCATGTACTATCAACTGAAGGCTTTTAATTGTACTTTGTAGATGTTCTAATAGTAAGGAATTACAGTGGTACAGGCTTAAAGTTTTTTTTTAAATGCATGGACTAGTTTTTCAGCATTATTCCTGCACAGGATGTTTTTAATTTTAGAAATATTTCAGAGGTAAAAGAATCAAATCCTACAAAACTGTTTAATACTGGATTTGAACATTATGTCTTGGTGGAAAAGCTATACTCTAGTTTAATTACCTGAGGCCATTTTAATTTCAACAAGATTAAGTGATTACATAAGCAGTATCACTTTTGGAGCCTCTGGTCCAAAAGAAATTCTGTTTTGCCTGAATTTAAAAGCAGAAGATAAAATGTGGTTCTAAAGTTCTCTGTGAGGCCTCATGCACTGAGAGAGAAGTAATCATTTTTGGGAAGATGCCAATGATTTTATTTTTAATTGAGGGGCACTGTCCTGCATATTTTAGATGCTTTCCACCTCCAACTCACCTGATTCAAATAACTGGATGACATCCTAATCAATTTCAGCAGAGACATGTTAACAACCTGCCCATTGAAATCAGGTGTGTTGAAGCAGAGGAACATCTAAACATGAGGGGCAGTGGCCCTAAAGAACTGGAGTTTGACGCTAACTGTTACCACATTAACAAGTTTAATTTATATAATATCAGTATCATGTCAGCAGTATCCTGTCTCAATAATATAAAATGCTTACAGCCTTTGAAAGCAGCAGCTGGAACAGCCAGCTGTGATTAGTGGAGTTTGGAGTATGCTGATACCAGGACAGGCAAAGATCAGTCACATGGGTGATTTCTTGTGGAGTAAGTTCTGATTTCTTGAGCTAAAGACATCACATAAAGTGTGAAAAACTTTAAGTATTAGAGTTACCTTCATGCAGCCCAGATAAAAAAGGCCAAAAGTAACACATTTAAAAAGTCAACATCTGGTGTACTGTAAGGTGGATGCTGAGGCGTGTGGAACCATATGCGAATAGAGTTTAATAACAAGAGGACAAGGCGAGGCGAGGTCTGAGTCAGGCGAGGGTAAATAACAAGGAGCAAGGCGGGAGTCGCCAAAACACAAACAGACAGGCAAGACAGGAGAATAGCTTATATTGAACGAGAGTGAACCAAGTTCAAGACTATGCACAGAGGAGGGGGTGAGACAGGCATATAAGCAGTGTGGTAATGACAGCTGGTGAAGACAAGATGACTGAGGTCAGATGCATGATGGGAGTTGGAGTGAAACAGGAGAACAGAGGCTGTCAGTACTGTGGCAATGGCTCCCTCTGATGGTCGAAGAGGGAACTGGACGGCCGAATGCTGACAGACCCCCCACCCCCACCCCACCCACCCCCCGAGCGGCTTCGGAAGCGAGAGACCACCCGACTGAGGGGCCGGTCTGTCCGGATGATCACGATGGAAGACACTGTCAGAGAGGGGTCGAGGATGTTGTCAGCTGCAACCCAGGAGCGTTCCTCGGGCCCATACCTCTCCCAGTCGACCAGATACTGGAGGCGACCATTCCATCGTCTGGAGTCCAGGAGCTCATGCACAAGGTAGACCTCTGCCATCCACCATGAGAGTAGGAGGAATGGTGTCAGGATCTGTAGACAGAGGAGTGTCCTCGGAGGGAGCTGCTGCCGGTTTCAACAGTGACACATGGAATGTAGGTGAGATGCGATAACTGGGAGGCAGCTGGAGGAGGAAAGACACAGGAGTGATCTGTCACAGAATCTTGAAGGGACCCACAAACCTGGGACTAAGCTTTTTGCAGAGCAAACGCAGCCAAAGGTCACAAGTGGATAGCCACACCCACTGTCCAGGAGCCAGGTAGGGTCCCTCCCACTGACGTCTATCCGCTTGCTCCTGATATCTGCCCCAGTTGGATATGTGCTGCCTTCCAGGTGTCCTCACACCGAGTAAACCAGTCATCGGTTGCAGGTACGTCAGATGGCTCTCCGTCCCACGGGAAGAATGGGGGTTTGAAACCGAGTACGTAATGGAAAGGGGTCAAGCCCGTAGCGGCTTTCCTCAGAGAGTTCTGCAGTACTCAGCCCAGACCAAGTACTGACTCCAGTCCTCCTGACGTGAACTGCAATAGAATCTCAGGAACCGGGTCACTTGCTGAATAAAACGTTCAACTTGGCCACTAGACTGAGGTTGGTAACCTGATGTGAGACTCACATTTATGTTGAGGCCTTTGCAGAGCTCCCTCTACATCAGTGAAGGGAATTGCAGTCCTCGATCTGACATGTCTTCTGGTAAGCTGTAATGATGGAAGACGTGTCAGCAGCTGCTCCGCGGTTTCCATGGCAGTCCATACTTTGGGTAGAGGGATGGGACGACATGCTTTGGAGAATCTGTCAATAACCATGAGGATTACTGTATGGCCCTGTGATTTAGGTAGATCCGTGATGAAGTCCACAGCGAGATGTGACCATGGTCAATGAGGGACTGGCAGAGGCTGGAGGAGACCGGCCGGTAACTGACATGGAGTTTTAGCCATCTGACAGACCGAACACCGAGTAACTGGGCCACGTCTGCCTGTAAGGTAGGCCACCAAAAGGAGTTTTGTGTTAGAGTCTGTGTGGTGGCCATACCTGGATGTCTGGTGGCAGGATTGTTGTGCACCAGCTGTAGAACTCTATGTCGGTGAGATGGAGGAACATAGGTGCGGTCCTCTGGACAGAATGGCGGAAGAGGGTCAGTTTCATTGACTTCAGTTAGGTCCGACATGATGTCCCATCAGATGGGAGTCAGCTTCATGGAGGTTCAGGATGACGTTCTCTGGGTGATAGGTGTTCGTGACAGTAGGTTCATGTAAGCGAGACAGGGCATCAGCATTCCCGTTCTTGGAATCAGGACGGAAGGTAATCTGGAAGTCAAACCGGGAGAAGAACAGAGACCACCAAGCTTGGCGTGCGTTTAACCTCTTAACCGTCTTTATGTACTCCAGGTTCTTATGGTCCGTAAGAACCATGAAGGGATGTGTAGCTCTTTCGAGCCAGTGCCTCCACTACAAGAAGGCAAAAAAGGCATCCTTCATGGCGAGCAGCTCTCGGTCCCCCGCATTATAGTTCTGTTCAGCCACAGACAGCTTCCTGGAGTAGTATGCACAGGGGAACAGTTTGGGTGGTAGACCATGCCGCTGGGACAACACGGCACCCACTCCAGAACTGGACGCATCCACTTCAACCACAAACGGCAGTGTGGGATCGGGTGATGTAGGATGGGAGCCTGTGCAAACCGTTGCTGCAGAGTCTTGAAAGTGCTGACAGCCTCTGGAGTCCAGAACAAACGTTTGGTGGATCCTTTGAGCATGGAAGAGAGTGGAACTGCTAAGGTTCTGAATCCTCGGATGAAGCGCATGTAAAGATTTGCGAACCAGAAAATAGTGGAGGTCCTTGACTGATGGCTGAGGCCACTGCAGGATGGCGTCGACTTTGCCCTGGTCCATGGCCACCCCCTGCGCACTGATGACGTATCCCAGAAATGCGACAGAGGTTTCATGGAACTCGCATTTCTCCAGTTTTACATAGAGGTTGTTGTCGATCAGGCGCTGTAGGACATGGAATACATGAGAGATGTTTTGCTCGAAGTTGTTAGAGAAAATGAGAATGTCGTCAGTATAAACAATCACAAACTGGTGGAGCAAGTCTTGAAAAATGTCATTTATGAAGGCCTGAAAGACCAAAGGGGCATTATATAACCTGAATGGCATGACGAGGTACTCGTAGTGCCCTGAAGTGGTGGGGCGGATTAAATTGTATGAACTTCGAAGGTCTAACTTGGTGTAGTAATGGGCTCTTCTTAACTGTTCTAGAGCAGGAGGAACCAGAGGCAGAGGATGACGGTGTTGCAACTTGTTTATACCGATCTCGCTCCGCAGGGGTGAGACGGGTGGAACCCAACTGCATGGGTTCGGCGGCAGAGTTCTGATTTGTTGAAGTGGCAGGCACTGAAGGGAGTTCTGCTTTGCCATAGTTAGGTTTTCTAACTTGGAGGAGTTTGTCCAGTCTTATAGTGAGAGCAATTAATTGTTCCAAACCCAGGTCTTGATCCCTGCAAGTGAGTTCTCACTGCAGATCGGCCGAAAACCCGCGGAGGTAGATGGTCTTGAGTCAGCATTGAGACCACTTGGTTAGGGTGGCTAGGGTTCGGAACCTCAGAGAATAGGCAGCGTGTGAGTCTTTCCCTTGTACGTGAAGGAGTCATAGGACTGGAACGGCAGGGACCCTCCAGACCTGGTAGCAGCTGGCTGTCAGTACTCTGGCGATGGCTCCCTCTGATGGTCGGAGAGGGAACTGGATGACCGGATGCTGACATGTACATCACAGGAACACAAAAAGCTTGTTAAAGCTTGTTTCTCCAAAAATTACCAATTAATTTTCATAACTTGATAAAGCAAATGACAAACATGCTGTACTGGCAAGCAAACCTTCAACTGCGTTACTTACCAAAGCAATAGTTTTACGATGACCAATACCAGTAACATTCTCTATGGTCAGAGCTGCTACTGCAGTTTCAATGTCACCCCCATTTAGCAGAGTCATGACAACCAAACTTAAGTCCTGGGAAACCAGACACACCATGAATGAAGTTATGGCCAATAATCCGGCCTGCCATCTCAAACAGCTTGCATTCCCGTAGCACACCAGCAGGTAAGGGAACTAGATGGTCCATTTCCCCTTCGAAAAGAGGTGTAAGACTGGCAGATCCTTAAAAAAATAAAAAACAGTAATTGAATTTAAAAAAAACATCAAGACACACGTTGAACATCTGAGTTTAAATTATAGGTGTCCATAAAAAATATGTTTGTAAAGCATTTATTGTGCTTTTCTTGAACATTTATTGTAAAAATTTCTGAATGATTTATTGTGTATTTATGAGACACAGCGTGCATATTTGTGAGACATTTATTGTGTATTTCAAAAACAGTTGGTGTGCAATTGTGAAACACAGCGTATGCATTTGTGAAACCTTTGGTGTGCATTTCCAGATTTATATTGGACGTTTGCATTAAATTTTATTTGTGAATTGGAGTGTGTGCATTTGTGACAGAGGCATTATATTTGTGATTCACAGTGTGTGCATTTGTGACACAGACTGTGTGTATTTCTTAAGTATGAGACTGACCTGACTCCATTTTGATGAGTACGATGAGACACAGCTGGTGGAGACGTGGGGACTCAGGAGAGGACACCCTCTGGTGGTTGGAGATGGAGCTGGAAGTCCAAGCCCTGACAGAGAGCACTACACTCCCCCACCTACCCCGCAAGCTGCTCTGGAAGCAAGAAAGCCAGCAGCAAAGGGGAAAACCCTAAGGGCGAGGAGCAGGTCGGTCCGGGTGGTCGTGATGAAAGTCAGAGATCAGGGAAGGGTTAAGGATGTCGTCCGAGGTGACCCAGGAGTGTTCTTCTGGGCCATACCCCTCCCAGTCCACTAGATAATGAAGCTGACCTTACCGCCGCCGGGAATCCAGGATCCTGTTGACGAGGTAGGCCTCCTCGCCATCCACTATCAGAGGGGGTACTTTGGTGTTGACGGACTCAGGAGGCGTCACCCTATTGGGAGGTCCAATAGCAAGCTTAAGCAGAAAGACATGGAAGGTCGGAGAGATTCGGTATTCTGGAGGCAAGGCGAGACGGAACAACACAGAAGTGACTTGTTTTATGATTTTGAAGGGTCCCACAAAGCTTGGGCTGAGTTTCCTGCTGGGCAGCTTCACGTGGAGATCCTGAGTAGATAACCACACCTATTGACCGGGCAGGAGGTTAGGTCCTGCACGATGGTGTTGATCAGCCTGTTCTTGAAAGCAATGAACAGCACGTAGATGGACATGTGCTGCCTCCCATGTTTCCTTGCAATGCTGAAACCAGTTGTCCACGGCTGACAGTGGCTCCCCTAAACCAAGGGAAGAATGGTGACGGTACACCAAAGACACACTGGAATGGGGTTAGCCCTGTAGACACCTTCTTTGGTTCTGGGCATATTCAGCCCAAACCAGGAACTGGCACCAGTCCTCCTGATGTTGGGAGCAAAAGGTTCTCAGAAACCAAGTGATCTCTTGGTTAAGCTGCTCCACTTGTCCGTTCGATTGGGAGTGGTAGTCAGATATTAAGCTGACGTTGCCGCCCAACCCCTTGCAGAGCTCCCACCACACTTGCGAGGTGAACTGGGGACCACGGTCCGAAACAATACTTCAGGGAGGCTGTAGAGTTGGAAGACATGGGCAAGGAGCTGCTCGGTGGTCTCCATAGCGGTGCGCAGCTTGGGAAAAAAGAAGTCCCCTCTTGAATCTAGTCAGTTATGAAACCTACAGCCGCTTTTCATTATTTAAACGCTGGTGAGCTGGATGGTGCCCAGAAAATGGCATTGGCTTTGTAGACAATTGGAGTGCGTTTTGGGGAAAGCCCGGTCTCATGTTCATCCATCCCACTTTGGACTGCGCCGCTCTTCTTTCAAAGAACATTGCCGCTAGCATTAGTCGTGCAACCTGACAACCCAGGGATAGGGTCCTGGGCACAGAGCAGTAGTTTACAACTCTTCTCTAAATTCCCTTTAGCGCTGGTGCAAACACCATGCAGAGGGACTCCTAGCCTTAGCTTATGTGCTGAAAGGCAAGTGAAAGGAGTGAAACAAACTATCATTCATTCATTCATTCATTCATTCATTTTCCAATCCGCTTTATCCCTTTCGGGGTCACGGGGTTGCCGGAGCCTAACCCGGCTACACACACTTATCCAACACACTTATAAACTCCTTTGAAAACATCATATTGTCTATAAATCAGCCAAACAGGAAAACTCCAAAAGCTGTTTTATTCATAATTATGTATCGCCCTCCCGGCCCTTACTCTGAATTTCTGAGTTTTCTGACGTTCTATCAACTATTGTTTTAGATTCTGATAAATGATAATAGTAGGGGATTTTAATATTGATGTTGATGACCATTGTGGCTGTCTAGGAAATGCTTTCTCAGCTTTTTAAGATAATGTTGGTTTCAAACAAAATGCAAATGAACCCACTCACAGTCACAAGCACACCCTGGACCATGGAATAGAGATCAGCCAGCTGAGTGTGCTCCCTCATAACCCCATACTCTCAGATCACTTTCTAATTACCTTTCAGTTTGTTCTAGAGAATTGCACTGCTCCAATAAATAAAGAACAGCTCAGAAGAACATTGACTGACCATTCTGTATCTGAATTTAAACTTACAGTCCAATCAATACTTAGTAACATGAGCATACACTCTGAGAGCGGCTCCCACAGTTTCAGTCCCAGCAAAAATGATCGATCTATTGATGACTCCACGGAGGCCCTCAGGAAAACACTTGATGTTGTTGCTCCTTTGAAACCTAAACTTATTAGACAAACCGAGCAGCACAGTGGTTTAACGCTGAAACACGTTACCTTAAACAAGTCACCCATAAGTTAGAAAGAGAATGGCACCAACACGGCTCAGAGCAGTCTATGAATAACTGGAAATATAGCCTTTTAAATTACAAAAAAAAATATCTGCGTAAAGCCAGAACCCAATACTACTCAACTTTAATAGCACAGAGGCCATGGTTCTCGACCGGAGAAAGGTAATTTGCCCTCTCTGGGTGGGTGGAGTGCTCCTTCCCAAAGTGGAGGAGTTCTTGAGTATCTTGGGGTCTTGTTCACGAGTGAGGGAAGATCGGAGCGTGAGATCGACAGGCGGATTGGTGCTGCCTCCACCGTTATGCGGTCGCTGTTATGTTAGTCGTTGGTGAAGAGAGAGCTAAGCCAGAAAGCAAAGCTCTCAATTTACCGGTCGATCTACGCCCCAATACTCACCTATGGTCATGAGCTCTGGGTCATGACCGAAAGAACGAGGTCCCGGATCCAGGCGGCTGTAATGAGCTTCCTCCGTAGGGTGGCTGGGCGCTCACTTAGAGATAGGGTGAGAAGCTTGGTCACCCGGGAGGAGCTCGGAGTAGAGCCGCTTCTCCTCCACATCAAGAGGAGCCAGTTGAGGTGGCTCGGGCATTTAGTTCGGATTCCCTCTGGACGCCTCCCTAGGGAGGTGTTCCGGGCATGTCCCACTGGGAGGAGGCCCCGGGGAAGACCCAAGGCACTCTGGAGAGACTATGTCTCTCGGCTGGCCTGGGAATGACTCGGGGTCCCCCCAGAGGAGCTGGAGGAAGTGGCCGGAGAGAGGGAAGTCTGGGCATCTTTACTTAGACTGCTGCCCCCACGACCCGGTCCTGGATAAGCGGAAGAAAATTGATGGATGGATGGAAATAATCCGAGATTTTATTTTAGTATTATAGCCAGACTGACTAGCAGTCAAAGCTCAGTGGAACAACATAGTCCTGCTACTTTCAGCTTTTGAAGAGTTTCTTGCATTTTTTGATAGTAAAATCTTAAATATTAGACATAAGCTGAACAAAGTTATCCCTACTATCAGCCCAGAGCAGGCTGAAACAGAAGAAACGAAGGAATCTATAGAAACCTCTGTAACATTAGACTGCTTCACTGCTGTAGATCAAGCAGAATTAACATCAGTTATTACGTCCTCCAAAACATCAACGTGTCTTTTAGACCCAATCCCCACTAAGCTTTTTTAAGAAACCTTTCCGCTAATTTTAACTATCATAAATACCCCTCTAGAGACAGGTTACGTGCCACAGTCTTTTAAATATGCAGTTGTTAAACCTCTTCTGAAAAAGCCCAGTTTAGATCCTGACATTCTGGCCAACTATAGACCAATATCAAATCTCCCCTTTATCTCAAAGATATTAGAAAGAGTTGTAGTTAAACAGTTATACTGCCACCTACAGGACAATAGCCTCTTTGAAGATTCCCAGTCAGGGTTCAGACCTCATCATAGTACTGAAACTGCACTAGTTAGAGTCACTAATGACTCGTTACTGGCCTCAGAAAAGGGACTAATCTCTATTCTGGTCCTGTTAGATCTTAGTGCAGCCTTTGACACTATAGACCACAGCATCTTACTCCAGAGACTAGAGCATGACATAGGGATCAGAGGATCTGCCCTTCAATGGTTTAAATCCTACTTATCTGATAGGTACCAGTTTGTTCATGTAAATGGACAATCTTCTCATTGCAGTCGAGTTAGCCACGCTGCTCCACATGGCTCAGTTCTAGGACCCATCCTGTTTATGCTTTGCATGCTGCCTCTAGGGAACATAATCAGGAAACACATTATGAATTTTCACTGTTTGATGATACACAGGTGTATTTATCCATTAAGTCAGACCAAAATGACCACTTAGAGAAACTTAATGCCTGCATTAGTGACATCAAGATTTGGAAGGCAGTTAATTACCTCCTCCTAAACCCAGAGAAAAACAAGGTCATTATATTCATTCATTCATTCATTCATTTTCCAAGCCGCTTTATCCCTGTCGGGGTCACGGGGTTGCCGGAGCCTAACCCGGCTACTCATGGGCGAAGGCAGGGGACACCCCTGGACTGGTCGCCAGTCTGTCGCAGGGGCAAGGTCATTATACTAGGTTCAAAATACCTGAGAGATGCCCTTTCCGCTCACATGGTCTCCCTGGATGGTGTAAATGTAGCCTCCAATCCCACAGTTAGAAACCTGGGGGTTTTATTTGACCAGGATTTATCATTTAAGGTTCACATATCACAGGCTTGTAAAACAGAATTTTTTCACTTACGCATTATTTCTAGGATCAGAAATAGTTTATCAAGAAGTGATGCAGGGCTGCACGGTGGCACAGTGGTTATACAGTTCTGGCACCTCAAATTAAAAATGAAAGTGGGGCATCCCATTTCTAAAACACAAAGAACTGTACTTTTTACTGTGTATGCTTAAGGGCACTGGCTGTTAATTATGAAGTGAAACGTTTTTGGCATAGCAATATAAAAAGAAACAGCATCATTGTAATGAAACCTTTCTTAATACAGTGTTTGTTTTTTTACATACCTGTGCATACACAGGACAATTGATGGGACTTTGAGTTCGGCCCATTGCCCACAGTTGGTTGGGGGTTAAGTTTTGATCGCTGCGAAGAGAATGGTTGTCCCACGGGAAGTAAAGCTTTCCAAGTCAGCTTGGAGTCGTGGCAAAAACATATAATGTGCAGCAAAGAGATGACGACTGTCAGATGGGTCCAGCAGTCCATCCTCTTCCAAACAGTGAAACAAGTTGTAGTAGATGCTGGTAACAGACATCCATACATCCCTCCACAGATGTTCAATTCTGTAAAAATTGACCAAATTTTGAAATTAGCCCTTGAAAAAAAATTTCCATTTCAATGTTTTATGAAGTATTTCACAAAACATACTGGCAAAAATATAGCCTAGTGACATGAACTCTTCTTGTGCAGCATTGTTTTTTGCTTTTTATTGTACTGTGTACAATATTAATTATTTAATTAATTTCTTCGGATCTTATTCAAAACATGACTGATTGGAAAATTTTAAAAAATGACTGTAGCTCACATTTGTTTAAACTACTAAGGGTCAAAATATTCTAAGTTAAAAGGCATTGGTACATTCTTCACAAAGCTGTACCTGGAATATGGGAGCTAGGATTTACCTTTGATTATGAACACTTTTGCCAGCCATGAAACTGCCTCTGCCACACCCATGGACCGTAAACATCCATCTTGCTATGTCCACATTTTCACATCCTTGGTCTACTCTAATCCTTTAGATGCAAAAAAAAACTGTAGTTAATATTTATTATTATTTTATTTAATATTTTAGTGAACAGTGCCCTGTTCAAGTTAAACAGTGATAATGGCCCTCCACTGATCCCTGCTCTAAACTAAAATCATATGACCCCTGCTCTCAAGCATTTAGAGTAAAATGTTAGGTAAAAAAAGGTCCCATGACTGGAAGTTACAAGGTTCGGGTCTAAATACAGTTTTGTGGCCCTGTGCTCTTTACGAGTCAACAAGAGAGAAGTGAGGTAGCCACTGACAGTCACAAACCTGCTAGGAACACAGTGGTCCTCAACTAAGCGCAGAAAAAAAGCCAATGCTGTTGAAGCTTTGTTGTTTGTTGCTGCTCCCCGGTACATTATATCTGTGGGGTAAGATAAAAGGAAAAAAACTCGAAAATATAGATATATGCCAGTTAGGTAATATTCTAAAAACAATTAGTTAAATACTAGTGTGAAAGACAAAACAAACCCTCACCTTTCGTGTGAAGCCATCTATGGCTCCAAAGATACCAAAACCATGCCTGCAACACAACTTCAAAAGGACTCAACACCTTTTTGATAGTACAAATGCCACTAGTCTGCATGCATGCATATTATATATATATATACACACACACACTTGCCTTATCAGCTTGTGGTTTGTATCTAGGTGAACTAAGGATAGCGGAGCAGGTACACTGTACACCCACCTCTTCACACATCCAAACGCAGATCTTCTCAGTCTGCTTGAGACACCTGTTCCGTCTATACGTCTCATTGATTTCCATATTCTGGTCCATGTAATGCGATGTCCAAGAGCCCGAAGTTTGGCTTTCATAATTCGACAACCAATAGTCGGGTTGCTTCTCTTGATGCTGAAAACAAGTTGATCCAGCTGGTCATTAGATTTATCACTATATGTGCTCTTTTTACTGATAATCCATGCCTTTTCAAGGCCCTATTCTCTTGGATACACCCATAAGGTTTGAAATGGATGGGATCGACAAGTCAGTTTCAAGCCATTCTCTTAACTTCTCTTCATTCATTATGATTTCTGGACGTCCCAGACTGTTGTCCAAAAACTCAACTTCCACAACTGGGCCAAGGTGTTGGTCATGTTGTTTTAGAAGTGCATGCAGATTTATTATAGCATTAAAAACATCTTCAGATATGCTGACTTGGTTTGAAACAGAACAAATGAATGCCAATTCATGGTTACATGTGAAAAGTAGATGACCCACATCTAGTGGGTTTGAAACTGCTCTCTCTATGTTGTTCAAGAGTCGTTGCAGTACTTCCCTCCATAATCCCTAAAGAAAATGTAGAGGAACATTATTTAGGTTACACATTCTTTGACTTTTTGAAAAAATAATCTGATTAATTGTACCAGCAATTAACGGGGTATTATTCCCAGGTTTGACACGAACGATCCAGATAGACTTTTATAATAATCGCCTTTGTTTAGTCCATACATCACATGACATGATATGACATGACAAGAAAGAAAGAAAGAAAGAAAGAAAGAAACTCTGCTTGCGATTATTACTTTTATAATAATCACCTTTGTTTAATCCGTACAAGTCATGAAATGAGCCAGAAACTCCGCTAGCATTGAGCTAGTACAACGAGCACAGTCACATCATTTGCAACGAATGGTGATTGTCTGTCATGCAAACGTCTTACTTTCTAACATTGTTTTTCATCACTAGTCACTGGAGGAGCTCATCTAACTATGCTGGCATCCTCTGGTTACACAGTGTACCAAATTTTAACGTTTTTTTTTTTTTTATATAGAAAAAGAAATAAAAAATTACCTCCGTTTGCTGGTCCGCCATGACTCTCTCAGCAATTGGCAGGATCTGGCTAAGCCAGGGATGGGCAACTCCAGGCCTCGAGGGCCGCAGTGTCTGCATGATTTCCAGATATCCAAGCCCTACTCATGACTGATTACCTGCTTCAGGTGTGTCCAGCCAATTAGAACATGCCAGAGCACGGTATGTTGGAAAACATGCAGGAATGCGGCCCTCGAGGCCTGGAGTTGCCCATCCCTGGGCTAAGCTGATGCTCTGACGTGACGTCAGACTCTGAGTCATTCGGTAGCCAATGAGCAACTGGATTAGCATGTTGCTCATTTGACTGATTTGGCAGGTTTTTGAGTCGCCACCGCAAAAAATTAAAGCGCAACTCAAAACGAGGATTTCAGAATGGCAAGAGAAGAAATCTGCAAAAATGATGGGTTTTGGTTCTCAATTTCAGCATTTTGATTCATGGGGGGTTTTGATGAGCAAAACTTTAGGCGCTATTTTGACACCATAGAGCTGTGAGCAACTGGGGATAAATTCCACCACTGCCACCTCCCCCATTCTCCTCCAAAATCTTTTGAAGTCTAAAATCAACGTCATATTTCTCATCAGTCTGACCTTTATTCACTCTCTTCCACTATTTCTTAAATATTTCGTTTTTCAGTTTTTTTAGGTTCCATTGTATTCAACATCTGCTATTCCAACTCCATTTACATTACTTCAGGAAAGAGGATGGAGCTGCAGCCTCCACACTCTTCGCACTCTCAATCAGATTCACCTTCCATTCTTACTGTACACACTCAACACACTCAGTTACTCTTATTGAAATTATTAATTTACTTTCCAATTAGAATTGTATTGCCAACCAATTTTGTTATCTATTTTTGATTAAAAAAAATAATTTTAACTTTTCAAATTTCAGGGGTTGATCAAACCTTGTTATTTAGACCTCGTTCTACTTTACTTTAACCTTTACCGTTGCGCGCTTTGAGATTATAACTCATGTCTCACCCGGGACTTTTGATTATAAATATTTTACCTTCACTGTTTTTGGGGGACCCAAACTCCCCAAGGTATACAGAAACCTCACAGTGTTTTACCGCATCCAATAAAACGTCAGTCTACAACGGGTTACTATGGCGGGATCTTGCCCCCTGTTTTACTTTTCCCTAAAACAAAAAATCTCATAAAATACAAAATAATCACGTCTTCTCTGTTCTCAGTTTACTCCAAATTTAACGTTGCCAAAAGCAGATATTTGATGCATCCAAGACAGGTTTCTGCTTACCTTTCAGAAGAGGCGCCTTGGAGTAAACCTTCAAACAGAGAAACGGACACGCCAAAGCAGCGCCCTTCCCCCAAACTCTGTTCCCTCGATCACATCGGGGTCACCAAAACTGTAGGCTATAATTTGCCGATTATGCCTAAGTGCGTGTTCAAGAATCGAGGTCTGGAACAATTTTGAGGTTTTCCACCAAAAGATTTATTTTGGTGTGAAGTTTGGTGGAGGAGGAATGATGGTGTGGGCTTGTTTTTCAGGACTTGTGCTTGGCCCCTTAGTTCCAGTGAAAGGAACTCTGAATGCTTCAGGATACCAGAACATTTTGAACAATTCCATGATCCCAACCTTGTGGGAACAGTTTGGAGCGGGCCCTTCCTCTTCCAACATGACTGTGCACCAGAGCTCAAAGCAAGGTTCATAAAGACATGGAGGACAGAGTCTGGTGAGGCTGAACTGGACTGGCCTGCACAGAGTCCTGACCTGAACCCCAAAGATCACCTTTGAGATGAATTAGACTGAGAGCCAGACCTTCTCCACACACATGAGCTTTTGGAAAAATGGTCAAAAATTCCTAAAAACACTCCTCAACCTTGTGAACAGTCTTCCCAGAAGAGTTGAAGCTGTAAAAGCTGCAAAACATGGAGCCACATCATATCGAACTCTATGGGTTAGGATAGGATGGACTTCACTTTATATGTGAGTCAAGGCGGGTGAGCTAATACTTGTGGTAATATAGTTTTTGACTGGGCCCAAAGCAGCCATTTCTGCTTGTGAGTGTTGCTTGGGGGGGGGGGCAATAGCAGGTTTATGTAGAACTGCAGCCTCTGCGGGATCCTACACCTTGATGTTGGTGGGACTCCAGCAGCTTCAAACATGTGCTACTGCTTTGTAATGGTATTTTAGCAGCTGCTTTGTCTGACAGAAACATTCCTCATTCTGCCTTTATCTGCACCAACCCATGTGTGCTCTGAATCAGACACTAATCTCTTAATAGTAATATGATCATGCTGAAGTTTTTGTGAAAAATCCAATGTTTTCATATGTTGTCCAATACATTTATCGATTTCTGATCCTTTTTCTTTTTCATGCTGCTTAAAATGTTGGTTTGCTTGGTAAAATCTATTTTTAGTAGGTTTTCCTTAGTTGAGCTCACCTGGCAAACCAATTATCACAGGTGTCTGAGATTTATGTCAGTGATCTAAAGAGCTCTGAGACACAATATCCTCCATGAGTTTGATTAAAAAACAAGAAAAAAAATATTTTTTTGACACTTAAACTCAATTAACATAATGATTTGGAATGCACTGTAATTATGTCATTCACACAACTCTTACATTTCATTAGTTGTTTCACATCTAAGAGAGTAAACTTTATTTCAGCATTTGGTCCTCTCACTTGAAATGACTGTGGATTTGAACCCACAACTACTTGGTCTTAGTATTGTAATGTTGTTGCTCTCACTCCAGACCATTTAGCTGTTTAAACTAGTTTGTCCTGAGGTTCCCGCTACTCACCTCTGATAATTCCATCTTAAACAAGTTGGAACAAGTGCAGTACCTCTGGTGGAGAAATATAACTGACAGTAAACATTAGGTTTAACACATTTCCATGGAACAAGTGGTTCTTAACTAAATCTGCTGTTTCTCACTGCCGGTGTTCATCACAGAATTACATCAAAGCTCATGATGGGAAAGAAGTGTTGGTTCTTTGTAAAATGTAACTTTGAACTCTTTACGAAAGATCTGGTTCTTGTGTACTGGAAGGGGAGTAACTGTGGAAATGGTGATGAAACTTTTAGAGGTGACTTCAGCTCATTTAAGACACAGAAAACAACACGTATTTAAATTATGATATTTAACTGGGAAGAGTTTTTTAATATAAATATGTCATCCAAAATTACTATTTCTTTAACACAATGAATATTAACTTATATTGAAAAAATATATTTTTTAAAAATAGCAAGCACTCTTAAACTATTTTATCCACTTCCACTTTGACTGCAAAAAATTTCTTCCAACCTCTTCTTATAACTGATATTGAAAATGAATAAATGACACAAAGTTTGTTTTCTAAAGGTGCAGTTGTTTTTGTCATAATTTTTAGGTCACAGGAAAATTACTCCAACAACAAAGAATTTGAGTCTGCACCAGCTGAACTACGTGACTGCAGGGAATACAGAAATACAGTCAAGCATAATTATGAATTGATGGAAATACTGCATAAAATTAATATTTTTACATTATTAAAAAAAAGATTGACCACTTTGATATGTTTGTTGGCATATCCTTTTATGTATTTACTGAGTTGGTCTCCACTTCCTCAGGGGGCAGACTTTGTTCCCGTTTAAGGTGAAACCAGCAGAAACCATATTTTTGGAGATCCGGAGCTCTGTTCTGGCCCTCACAGAACCTCCATCCTCAGTTGCCTCTCCCTGTGTGTTACCATGGGTGGAGTAGTAAAGCACATCGAGGCTGAATGTTATATTTGATCAAAATATTGTATGGATGTTACAGGACTTGCTTTCTGACAAGATGTCTTCTAGGAATTGACCTCAGATTGAAATCAGCACGATTGTTAAACAATTAACACAGACACAGAATGAAATGTCTCAGGATTTTGGCCAAAAAAATGTCTTACAATTAGACCACTGAAGAACACAGCTAGCAGATGAAATTCAGCTGGCACCAAGAATTGTTATTTTATCAGACACTCCTTAGGTGGGTGCCCTTGGTGTTTCCAACAACAGGCTGGTTGTTTGACTATCTTGTATTTAGTTCACCTGCAGTTCCTACCCTTCCCTGTGTTGTTTACTATTGGCATTCTGTCTTTTCTTCACCAACACTCTGCTCCTGGGTGCAGAAGGATGAATTTTTGCCACCACCTACTTTTCTCCCACATTAAATTTGAGAGGATTGTGAACTTTGGTTTGTTTTTTTGTCAGATATGCTATAGTTGTGGTCATGTTCTGTTTTGAATTGTCCCTTATTGTCATTCAAACCAGTTTCCGTTGTCATTTACTTGTCCTCAGTGTATTTAAGTGTTTGGTTTCTGTTCATCCTCATCAGGTCATCTGCTCTGTCACCCGTTTTGGTTTTTCCGTGGGTTTTGTCATGTTTCAGTTTACTTACTAAATGTTTAATCTCTGCCACCAAGCTTGGTCTCCTACATTTTGGGTCCTCCACCACCAGTTCCTGAAATAATCGGCCACTGTTCAGCAGTGGAGCAGCCATCAGTGTGTGAATGTGTGTGTGCATTTGTAAATGGGACTGTGACTGCAAAGCGCTTTGGGTCTTCAAGGAGGAGTAAAGTGGTATGTAAATATACAATTATTTAAGTTTACACCATTCACCATTTACTTGTACTCATTGTAATAACTAAAGTTCAGTTCCAATTTTGGTTGTCTTGTGACAAAACTGCAATGCTTTTCACTTGGTTTGAATGCAATTTGAGAACAAACATCGAGGACTTGTGCGAGTACACAAGTTAATTAGCTCAATTGACTTCATGTAGGAAAGACCAGATTAGGTCGCCTTGTGTTGCCTTCACAGACCTTTCTTCCTGCAAGGAGGTCCCTTTTATTTATTTTTTTTTTCTGATCTTGGATTTTTTTTTGGATGAGTTTGATTTTTTTTTTTTTTTTTGCGGGGAGGTTAATGTTCTTCTTTTATGAGTTCAGTTTTGCTTTTGCTGTCCATGAGCCAGGGCTGTAACATAAATCTCATATGGTTGTCTGTAATACATTATAATCCATATGTTGAGGTGGATTCAGAGTTTTAAGTTAGCCAAAAATTAGTATTTTGATGATGGCCTTGGTACATATTTGGAATAGCATAAATTGAGGGTCTGTTGATGTCTAGATTTTGGTTCCCTAGTTAGAATTGCTGTGTAAATTACACCTCAAAACTCCCTGCTTGTGTGTGTATTTAATGATGTTCATAATTGAGGACAGTCTAGTTAATGACTTTTAGAGTTTTGCACCTCTAACTCCTTTTTTGATCATTCATAATTATTACAAGGGAGAGCAGTTTTTTGGAAGTGGGTGACATTTAGCATTTCATTTTGATTGGTCACTTGTGGTATTTAAGAAACTGGCAGTGTACAACCACCATTCTCATTTATGTTATGGCAACACTAAGAACAAACAGCTGCTAGTATTTTTCGTGTTTAGACCAGTGGCGTACTTTCAGGCAAAGCCTTCAGTAAAAGCCTAAACAATCTGAAAAGAAGTATCTAAATCACAGATAATTTTTTTTTTTAATATATATTTGTCCAAAATGTATTTTAGACCATTCCAACTGTTCAGTCAGCTTCTCTCACAGCCCTTACCAATCAGATTTCAGCTCTCACTTGCCCTTACAGTCAATACTTCTCCCTTCACCACCCGTTTTGCAGGGAATTTTCCATAAAAGAAAAGACACTGCTGCTTAAACGCATTGACGTTGATTCAACCTATCGGAATTTGAGTTAGTCTTTGGGACTTCATGAAGGCAGATGGCATAATTGCCTCTTATTTGATGGTCAAAGCTTGCGGTACCAAAAGTAACTTCTTCTGTGCTTTTTTCAGGCTGTAGGCAGTTCCTGCACTTGATTTTTGTTTGAATTACTCGCTGTTTTGCCGTTAACAATAGAAGAAGGGGAAAAGTTGGTTCGGTTGTGGATTTATTGGGTAAGCCATTCTTAAGATGGACTTTTATGGAAAAATTGGACATTGTCAAAAAAAAGGCTGGCCAACGGCGAAACTAGCGAGCCTGTTTTTAACAGGGAAAAGGTTGTGTCCATCACTTTCAGCCTTCCAGCAGTGTTGTCTGGCAAAGGTAACGGAGTTTTGTGACAATGTTGAGCAACAAAGAGGTATGAGAACTTCTATGCCGCCAATGAACGCACCACAGCCTCTCCGACTGCATTGAACTGCAGTGTTTCATTTCAGCAGCTTAAGACAGGATTCTGGACAACATCATTTCCCAGACAAAAAAAACAGGTTTCAAGACCATGAAAAACTAATGTTTATCACCCTCCTCAACCCACAGAGATTTCGGGAGCGCTGGAAACACTTCCCCCACACATCCCACTCCAGCTTAGCACAGAGCTACGGAGCGCTCTGATCTGTCTCGACTGAAAACAGAACTCAGTCATGTACGACATGCAGGCAGGGAAATCTCCCGCTGATCTCCTCTTAAGTTATATTTGCTGCAAATAAAAATGCTTTAAATAAAAATGCTTTTCTTCAAGTTGAATGAGTTGTCCATTGTGCTTTGATGTTTGTTGCAGCTGTTTTTGCAGTGGGAGGAGACTTGCACAAACGGTTTGTTTTCTCAATAACTATGTGCAATTGTATTGAATTCCTTCAATTTAAATGATCCATTTCTGATGGAATTGCTCCATAAAATAATATTCACATATAACAGGATGGTGTTAAAGACATAAAATAGTTCATATTAACGAGGATGGTTTTGGCAGAGGAAAACTGAAGGCTCAGCTCTGAAATGTACGGACCACCAACAGGTTTAGACATACGTCTGTTTTTCTGTACGGCAGCTGGGTCATTGAAAAAGGTCATTATTATGTGGGAGACTTCCAACAGGGTGCGCTTTGAGAATGGGGTCCAGGGAGCCTTACTGAGGGCCAACCTATCCCTGTATGACCAGAAAAAGAGCTTTGTTTGCAAAGCTGGCAGTAAGACAGTCCAGTTCCTGGTGCTTGTTAGACTTTTGCAGGGTCCTCTATCACTGGATCTGTTCACAATCTTTGTGGACTGAGTTTTTAGATGCAGCCATGGACTGACTGTTCACAAGTGTGAAACGTCAGCACGGCCAAATCTGAGGCTGTGGTTCACCACTGGAAAAATTTGGTTTGTCATCCCCGTGTGGGTGAAGAGCTCTGATTAAGCATCTTGAGACCTTGTTTACAATTAAAAGAACTGTTTGAATTAGGCCATTTGTATTTGAATAAATCTCCAGGCTAATTTTTTAGGTGAAAAAATATTTTTTATTTTAATTTTATTCTAGAATTTCCCAGTTTCTCCCTGTGAGATAATAAAGCACCTGTACTTTTGACCCTTTATTTGAACTGGTGACTACTGTCAGAAATGTTGTTTCTCTGTGGAAATCAGATGCTTACTATGTTCAAACCCGTCTGTAGTTTCCTCATCACAGGTGACAGTTGGCACGTTACAGAACCCCCCTCAAAGGCTGTGTATAAAAGACCAAACCTGCTGGGATGTTTTCTACCTGCAAAGGAGATTCTCAGAAGAGTTTGTACTGAACTCACAAAGGTAAGCAACACTCCTTTCAGATGGTCTTGATTTCCTGCACAATCTAAAAGTACTGATCATTCATTAGTATTGCTGATGGCTGTCTTTTTTTCAGAGATATTGCATTTTGAGACAAAATGGTTGAGTACAAAGTGACTGTTTGGACTGAAGATGCAGTCCCCCCTTTCTTGTTACATTCAGTCTACATAACTCTGTTCGGCAAAGAAGGGCAGAGTGATGTCACAACGCTCCATCAGTGGTTTCACTCATTCAGCAAAGGAAATGTGAGTCTAAAATGTATCTTGTTTGTTTTAGAGCAACAGCTGCTGCTTCACTGCAGTTCATTTAGAAATGAAAGCAGATCAAAGCCATAACAGTAAATTCAGAATAATGATGCTGCTGACACATGTTGTGCACTCCGTCATGCTTCATGCAGGTTCTTGTAGATAAATAGCTCTTAATGCAGCTCTGGCCTTTGCCTGTTCTGCACTTCTGACGCTTTTTCTCCTGACTCTGTAGGAGTTAACATTCTCTGTGAGCTGCTCTAAAGACATCGGAGAGCTCGAGGGGATAAAGCTTGAGAAAAGTAAGCTCAGTTTTACTCATTGGCTCCCTGGAAAGGTGGAAGTGGAATCTCCCAATGGAAATGTCTACAAGTTTCCCATCTACCACTGGATCTCTAGTGACAATGTGAACTTTTTCAGAGAGGGAAAAGGTTTGTATGTTTAATTCAGTTTTTAAATAAAAACAATTGAAAAAAAAATCACTTAAAATTACCAGAAGCAAAAAAAAAAAATTACAACATCCATTAAATATCAAGAGACATTTCTGTTCTTTTGTTTAGCTGTGTTGGACTTCAATGAGACAAATAAACAACTCAAAACTTTCCGGAAGCAGGAACTCCTGGAGCAGCAGAGCGTTTACTGGTGAGAGAATATACTCAGCAATCCATTAAGCTCATTATTTTACTTTTAAAAGAGAGAATGAAATTATTTTAGTACAAAAGAAATGTTCCAAACTTCCCTTTTCTGTTTCTTGAATGTAGATGTTTCAGTGGTTGTACTCTCTTGTTAGACTTGTGTAAAGTTCTCCATTTAGCTTCCATCATGCCTCCTATAAGCCAATAAGTGCCAACGTGTTGACCTGTTTCTGTGTTTTAACACAGTTTATGCTCCAGTCTGGTCTGTTTCTGTTTTTGTTCTTCATGGTGTAGTTTCTTTGAACATTACTGAACATTCCTGCTCTTTTGTTTTCCTCAGCTGGGATGTCTATGAGGATGCAATGCCAGAATGTATGAAAGGAGATTCCATTTTGTCACTGCCTTCAGACGACCGCTCCACCATTGCTAGTGATCTCTATACTCTATACAATAAGGCCTATGCGTAAAGCTCCTATTTGTTTTCTGACTAATCATTTTTCCATGCTACAGTTGTTCTAGGTTCAAGAAAAACTTTTCTGTTGTAGTGTCTGTAGTATTTATCAGACTGTGGTGCCATATTATAGAGGTAGAAAATCCTGGACTAGTTTTGAAGAAATAGAGAATTTCTCCAAAGTGACTTCATCACCAGGTATTTTGGCTTTGCTGTAGTCTTAATACTCTGTAGAAAACTTCATAATGTTATTGATTGATCTCTTTAACAATTTTAAAATGTATTTTTTTCCTCTACAATTTGTAGAGAGCTTCTGCAAGAATATTATATATTTTGTTTGCAAGAAGCCTCACTGTGTTTTAAAAAAGTTTTTATTCTATTTTCAGTTTTATTTTTTAATTCAAGCAATAGCATTTTTCTAACACCACTGAACTGAAACAATATGCTGCTGGGGTTTTTTCCATGTATTTTGATCTGTCCAGAAATGTAATTAAGAAAATGTAGAGGTGTTGGGCACACCAATAAAACAGTAAAATCGAATTGATGACCAGAAAGAAAAGTGAGTGTAAAACACTCCAATGTACAGAAAAAAGAATGTTTTATCATCTTAAAGATGTTTCATCATGTCAGAATGCAGGTTTTGAAGCTCAGCAGTTCAGCACACAGAATTCAAGCTAACTTGTACTTTCAGTCTTCCAACACTGGAAGGAGGACTCCTTCTTTGGCTACCAATTCCTGAACGGGATCAACCCCATGATGATCAAACGCATCAAAGAACTTCCAGACAAATTCCCTGTGGCTGAAAAGGTCTTCAGAAATGCTTCATCATTCAATCTGGCGTCAGAAATGAAGGTAAACATGAACACAGGCAGATATTTTCCTTGACTGTAGATTGCATGCTGCTGCAGAGTGACTCTTTCTTGCTTTTATTGCAACAGAACGGAAACATTTTCCTTTGCGACTACAAGATTCTGGACGAAGTGAAAACAAACACCATCGATAGCAAGCCGCAGTACTTGGCTGCTCCCCTCGTCCTGCTCCACCAGACTGAAGGTGGGATGATGCCCATCGCTATTCAGGTGATCAAACATGTCCTGCAGGATGGCAGATATGGAAACTCAGATCTCCAGTATCCAAGTCCACACAGACTGGGAAGGTGTAGGCTTGAGTCCTCAGTTGGGTCTCAATAAAGTGAGATTCTTCAATGTTCAGATGATCAGTGGCGTGTTCCAATACAACAGAAGGGAGAATGCTTATCATCACCTCTGGCAACATGTACAACAATCTACACATTCTGGGATTTATAAAGTGGGACCTTGTCTCTTTCTGGTTGATGATCAGTATGTATAGCAGGGCTGGACAACCCTGGTCCTCAAGACCTGTGTGCTGCTGATGAGCTGACACATCCCAATTGGCTGAACACATCTGATTTGGGTTGGCAGCATCAAGCAGTGCAGGGAGAGCTGGAAAACAGGCAGGGCTGAGGGTCTTGAGGACCAGGGTTGTCCAGCCCTGATGGATAGGATAAACTTTTCAACAGTCCTTTAGTGATGCTGTGACTGCAGATCCAAGCTTGTTTCTGGTGATTTTCCATCATTCATTTTTCACAGAGATTTATGAAGAAACCAAGATGAAAAACATTAAAAATGAACAACTGAAAAGCAATAAGTGTGTAAATGTTTCAAGAAGAACACATAAGAAATCCCAAAATGAACTGTTTTCTGCTGTGAAGACTAAAAAATCAAAGAAGAATAAACAAGAGAGAAGCCCAGGACTCCTGTAAGCTGGAAGGAAACAGAAATGTCTTTGGAATAGAAATATTAAAAAACAAACCCTTTTTAAATCTCATTTTTCATCAGCTAAATTTAAAGATCTAAACTGTGCTCCATGTTCCCTAAAGCACATTTTCTTTCAAGTATTCATCCCAAATCTATGCTAGTGACATCTTTATTTGTTTCTTCATTTATCTCAGAATCAGAAACATTCTTTCATGTTTTGTGTAGTACTATTAAAGCATAACAGGAGCTGTATGTTTGTCTCCTCTTTATCTCCACATTCATCCATGAATCCAGGTGGACGTAGAAATGATTAGCTCGGTTTAGTGTCAGTGATGATCATCAGATGTTTGTTGTGTTTGATCTTCTCCTGCAGTTGAAGCAGAAACCAGGACAGGACAACCCCGTCTTCTTTCCCTCTGACTCTGAGAATGACTGGCTGTTGGCAAAGCTGTATGTGAGAAGTGCAGATTTCAACCTGCATGAGCTCAACTATCACCTGCTGCGCACTCACCTGCTGGCTGAGGTCTTTGCCGTTTCTCTAAAGAGAAACTTACCCAGAGTGCACCCTGTTTACAAGGTACCTGAAGCTGATGCATGGCTGTCTTCATGAGCAGGAACCCTTCATTCCACAGTAACATTGCTGCACATTTGAACAAACGTCTGTTCTGTTTCAGATCCTCATCCGTCACACACGCCACACTCTGCAGATCAACCTCTTGGCTCGAAACAGACTAATCTCTAAAGATGGAATTTTCACCAAAGTATGTAAAGAAGAAGGTCACATGACTTTATCCTCTAAATCTCAGGTAAAGTTTGTAACTTTGTTTTGTCTGTTCTGTAGTTTGCAGCTTCTGGTGGAGAAGGTATGGTCACCATCCTGAAGAACTCTCTCTCCAACATCACCTACTCGTCTCTCTGCATACCTGCTGACATCAAGGAGCGAGGTCTGAAAGATGTGAAAAACTTCTACTACAGAGACGACGGACTGGAGCTGTGGAACATCACGCACAGGTTTACAGAAAGTTTCTGTCTGTGTTCTTCATGGTCCATGTTTGAGACCGACAGTGTGGAGAGAGGTCAGGGTTTCTGCTTTGTGTGGATGAAGTGATGCTACAGAATGAGCTGTGGTTGAGATGATCCATGAAGGAGCTGCACTTCTCTGAAGAACAGAACTGCAGAGTTAGAGAAGAAACGCCTTCAAGCTCCTTCTTTATTTTTCTATCTTTTTCTGGCAGTAATGCTGAATATCTTCCAATTGTTTCCGGTCTCTAGTTGACATCGGTCTCTGATATCTGCAGTGTCTAACAGGTGTTTGTTACGTAAAACCCTGGTCTCTAATAGGGGCCGGGCTCCTTTAAGCCCCACCCCCCCCAGCACACTTGTGCAGACATCTGGTGTCTGTGGTATTTGAGTTGAGAGCCAGTGTACAGATGGTCAAGAAATGCTCATTTGATTTAGCGTTGAAATTTGTGCAGTGGCAAACGCCAAAGAACATTCTGGTGAGGAATTTGCAGAGGTGTGTGTGTTTCCAGGAAAACGATTCGTATGAAAGCGAAGAATATTTTTTATACAGAGATTGATGATGCTTCACAGAGAAAAGAAACATTCACAGCCAGTGCTAATCAGATCAGATGAAAATGTTCTCATCGTTTCAATCAATCCTGAAATGTTCATCAGTTGTTTTCTGCATTTTATGACCAAATTTCACCTTAAAATGAACCCATTCACCATCACCATTCTGTCTGTGGTTGAATAATTGCCGGTCTCCAATAGACGTTGGTTTCTAATAAACAGCAGGCTGACTACCACATTTTTGGAATAAGCGCCGGGGCTACTATTGGAAAATATACAGAATGTATTATCTGCTGTAGAGAACAGGGTTTGTTTCAAATATTTTATTGTTAAACCAGGGTTATCTTACTAAGAAAACCACACAAAAAAACAATGTAACCTTGGTTTTACTAAAAAAAAATGTTTTACTTTTTTTGTTTCTCAAAGTTTTGTGAATGGAATTCTCAGCAACTACTACACAAATGCTGAGACCATTAAGAAAGACGAAGAGCTGCAGAACTGGATCAAGGAAATCTTTGATTTCTGAGTAAAGAAGGGACTAGTGAGTAAAATCTTCCTAATTTACTTTCAGCTACCTTCTGCAGGGGGCGCTGCACTTGATCTTCTGACACAATTCACCCGCTCATCTTGATTTTCTTTTCTATCATGAACAGCAAGCAGTAAATCCATGACTCATACACTTGCCTGGCAGTCCTCACATCCCTGTTAATTTTTTTTTTCTTTTTTATTATTCCTCTTTAGTTCAGCTCTGCCTGTTGTTTTTTCACAGTAAAACTGTCTCAAACAAGTCATCGTCACTGATCTTATTAATGCACCCTTACCATTTAATTGTTGCTCACATGTTGGATCACAACATTGAGTTTAGGCATTCCTCAACCACTCCAACCTGCTTTCAAGGGTCTCTTGACTCATTTCCTCTCTATTCCTTTGAACTGTTTCGGTGTCTTCTTTGATTTGATTTATTGGTTTATTTCAAGCGATAATTTTAGACAATTGTACAAAAAAATCACATCGATTTATTAAACTCAATACAGAAATAATGAAATGCATTGATTAAAAAACAAAGAAAAATTAATGTAAATGTTAAACAAGAATAAAAGTGTAATTACTCATAATCATAAGAATATGTTTGTACATCCATTCCACACATTAGGTCACATTAGATTTATTAAATATAGTGATTATTAAAGTCAAGAAGAGTTTGATTTATTACTTGAAAAGGAGTGAGAAGAAGCAAATTGACATAATCCCGCCCCTACTGAGGAATTACATATTATAATTTTACATAGTTCTCATAATCTGGTTCTGATCAATTCTAGTGCAAATGTTTAAAGTAGCAGAATAGAGGGCTTATTGATTATCTTCAGAACATTTTCATTTCATGACTTCAGTAAACAACAGCATGAATATGATGTCATGTAGTAAATATGTAAAACTCATTTATTATCATCAGAATACATAATCACAATAATCCAGAAACCCTCTCTACACATAGCAGATCAAGTCTTCAAGTAACAAAATAGAATGCATATTGATGATCCTCTGAAAGAATTCTACATCATTTCTGCAAACTTAATATGATTCCCACTTTATGTAAAAGATATGTAATACTGACTGATAATCAATATTAAATTAATCAATCATTAGGACATGTTATCGCATGAATCTAGTAATCATCGCAACACATTGTGGATCAAGTAAAGAAAAAATGGATAGCTTTTTGATAGTAATTAAGACTTTTACATCATTTCAATAAACATTATTACACATCACAGGTGGATTACCAAAAATGTAGTTGTCATTGGTTGTTATTGAAAGAGCTTTGATTATTCACCTCTGTCACTGTGGAATAAACAAAGGAATAAAGAAAAATCCAAGTTCACACAACCACGCAATTGATCCCAAGACTCCTCTTGTCTTCAGATCGAGAAAATTAGTTTCTTTAAACATTTTCTTGAATTTTTGAATGTTTGAACATTGTTTGAGTTTATTACTGTTCCAAAGTTTAGAGCCACGCATAGACACACAGAAACTTTTCTTATCAATTTGATCTTGAAGTTCCTACATCCCCTCAGTTTGTAGCCTTCTAAATTTTCTAAGAACAGTTTTTGGATTTTGTATAGTAATGTTTTACCACTTGCCCTTTAAAGAAGATGTGCGGTGTAAAAATCAACAAGGTTATACAGCTTTAAAAGTTTGGATTGATTAAATAAATTGTTTGTATGATCAAGAGAACCGGATTTATCTATGATACTGACAGCTCATTTTCAAGTGAAAGGAGAGAATGCAGTGAACTTTAGTGATTATTACCTCAATTTTTTATTATCACATTTGTATTTTTTTTGTTTCAACAACACACAAAAAAAGAGACTGGATATCTTCAATCATATTCACCTATCCTAAATTGGGGTCCTTCCATATTTTTTCACATGAAGAACCAAAACAGATCCATGATATTCTGACTTATTAAAGAAAGAGGAAAATGAAGAATAAGTAAAGAGAAAAGAAAATAATGAAATAGAAAAGTTAGTAAGTCAATAAAATAAAGTTTACAATTGGGTCACCCGTGCTTTATACAGAATAAAAAACATACAAAAACACAAGCAGTTTCAAACAAAATCTACCTTCACAGGAGCAGAAAACCTAATCCACTCAGGCCAAATTCTATTAAATTTGTTTTGTTGGAGTCTTAATGGCATGTCAAGTTTTCCATCATGAATATTTCAATACAAATCCAAACTAATCTTTCAAAGTGGGCTGCACCTGAATCATCCAGCTTTTTGTAAATGTGTTTTTTTATGCTGCCAAGAGTATCTGTAACTCGAATCTGCATTTCGTAAATGGTACAAAACCAAAGTATAAATAAAGCCTTAAAGCAGAGGGACCCAAAATGTGATGAACTCAGAAGTGCAAGAAAACCAGTTTTATTAAATCTTTAACTTGATCTCCTCTGCTGGTTCTTGCTAACAATCAATCAAACAATCAAACATCTTTATTCTTATATTTATTATTTATTTATCTTTTATTTAAACTGGGAAAATACCAGAAAATATGATAGTGATTTGCAACTGTCGATCCACATTGACCCCAACAGGGCCTAAAATCTTCCTTATACTTCTCTTATTTTGGAGTTTTGATCTTATTATGGTTTTCCAAGAGTGAACTTTTGTTTTCCCATAGCCAGATGGAGAGATAAAGAAATCAGAGTATGATCAGATAAGTTCCTAGTTAGTATGCTGCAGTTCTTATCCTTAAACCTATCCACTTTAAACATAATGAAGTAGACTAACCTAGCACAGACTTTAAATGAAGCTGAGTATTGAGTAAAATCTCTGGTAGGTGAAATTCTCTCCACATATCTATTATACCTAGTTCCTCCATGTAAAATTTAACTTTTCTTATTATAAAGTTAATCTGGTGAGTTGAAATAGTGGAGTCCAGGCTAAGCCCCTCCACAGATGACTGTCCCCTCAGCATCTATCATTAAATCAAAGATGTTTCTATAAAAGGACCAGTCACTCCCAGGAGGAGCATATATATTTAAATATAGTCATTTCTGTCCCCTCTATCATTCCTGTTATTTGAAAATATTTATCTTCACCATGCATTGTCATGCGATTATTTTTTTTTTGTGCGGTTAATGACCTGTGACTAATTAACCTTTAAATGGCATGAAATTATTAAATCTAATTGACTGATTTTAATCGTAAATATTTTTTACCTAATAATTGCTGTTAAAAGCCTAATTTTGAGGTGTTTTCATTTAAACTTGTGACATTGTATCGCAGTAAAATATCAAAATACCATTAAAACTTCGCTTTTTGAAGTTTTTCATTATGACAGACATTATAACAGAGTGATCTAAGGATGTGACAGCGGAGGAATGGAACTATTTAGACTTTGACACAAACTTTTGCTTCATCATCTGGACAAAAACGTGTGAAAAGACGAACTTTCCCTCTGAAATGATGCTTTGTTCATTTTCTCGTGACGATCATTTTCCTCAGAGGAAAAAAACGAGAGCAGAGCACAGCCGCTGCGCACTGGAGCTGTTACCATGACAATGTGACACACCGTGTTTAAAATGGTCAGCTTTTGAGAAAAATGATGTCAACTCAAAAATATGCCAAGACTGAAGTTCTAATAATTTCTTTAATTTTAATGTTTCTCTTAAATGACTATTTATGAGCGGGATAATGCCCTTCCAGGTATGCATTATCAGATATGAACGAATGGAAGCAAGAGATTAAAAAAAAAAAAAAAAAAAAAACAATGTGCTAAAATGTCTGTACTTAATCGTAATTAACACAATAACTTGGCAGCCCTAATCATCACTGGGGCTATTTTCGGGAACATGAACTGCTTTTCACAATATTTACACATTTTGCAAAGTGAGTTGTGAAGTGTAGCAACTTTATTCATCTGTGGTTTCTTCCTGGAATTCCAGGTTTATGATGACAAAGAAAGGTTAAACATACTACAGTACACAGGGGAACTCCTCAGACTTCATCTGTTTACCTCAGTTTGGAAAAATGATACATTTATTTGTTCCAATCCTCAGAAATCCCAAAGGAGTTCAGCAGTACGGCTGATCTGTTCAAGTTTGTTACCATGGTGATGTTCACCTGCTCTGTGCAGCAGGCAGCCGTGAACTCTGGACAGGTGAGTCCTCCATATTTGAGTGGTGTAGCAGTGTGCACTCTCACCTCACAGTGAGAGGGCTTTGGTACAAATCCTGGCTGTGTCCTTTCTGTGTGTAGTTTGCATGTTCTCCTCCTGCATATGTGGGTTTTCTTTGGCTTCCTCCCACAGTCAATTGAAAATGCTTTATCGGTTGATTGATGCTATGATTTTCTTCAGGTGTGAGTGTGTTTGACTGTGTGTCTCTGTGTGGTCCTGCAATGGACAGGGAAGTTGTCCAGCATGAACTCCACCTTTACCCTTTAGTCGTTGTACAGGCTCCAGCATCCCTATGACACCAGATGCAACTAAAGTGGGTAAAGTGGCAACCTGGCAAGTTTAGCAATTTCAGCATTTCTTCTGGTCAAATGGTCATTCAAATAAACAGCAGATCCTTTCAGATTTTTTCTTTGCTTCATCAGAGCTATCTTGTGTTTCACAAAAATTGCTGGTTTGCGAGTATCCTTTTCCTTGGGGAGCGGGTGGCAGATCTTGATGGTATTTGGATCCAGAGAGATCCCTTTAGACCTCAGAAATGATTTAATGTGACTTTCCACACTGTCACCTGGATCAGAAGCAGCGCTGCTAGCATTGCTGCAAGAAGTAGCTTGGGCAGGCCTTGCCCAAAATTTCATATGTTATCCTGTGAGAATTACATTATTCTGCCTTGCATGTGGTTCCACGTCATCCACTCTTTGCTACAGATTTTCAACCTGGTTATCTCATTGCTCATTCTGAGCACGGAGTCTCTGGATCTCTTTCACAAGTTCCATCTGAGGATTTAGCTTAGCTTGGATGTCGTCAACCCCTTTTCTTGACTTCGCTGCCTATGGCTTGGTTTTTCTTCAGGGCCATAGTCAGGTGTCTTTTTAACAGAATTTCTACTTTTTTTGCAGTAATTTTGCAATAAATCAAGTTTTAAGTCATTTGAAGACTATGATCGCTAGCAGAGCTGGCGACATGTGTCCACTCAATGACCCAGAACCGGAATAGATTGATTGTGGATAGATTGTGTACTATTAGGCCTATCCTACTGGAAATTATAGTACTCCATGGTATTGTTTTTTCATGCGCCTGTGCAATGTACATTTTTTAAGCTACTCTCTGCACCTTAAAAAGAATGCAACGCATAAATAAAGTTGTTTGGTTTGAATTGAATTGAACTGTTGGATGAACATCTTTAGACTGAAATAAAAGAAATTCATCTCTTTAACTATGGAATTTCTGGAACTATGAATTTCACGGCAAGTCTATCAGAGGGCTAACTTTTACCTGTGATAAGCTACTTTGAGGTCATGACATGAAAATCCAAATGAACTCCAATCAACACTAATACAATTAATGTACTTCTAATGTTCTGGAGTGCAGCTTGAAAAAAAATCTTTAACACTTTTTAACAAACTTTAACATCTATGAGACTGAAGATCTAAAATTAATGTCTGCTTTGGAAAATGACATATTTGCTTCTACGAAGTTTACGTGAAATTTTAGTTTCTTGAGTAAATATAGTTTCAACCTAGTCTTCCTCAGCTGCGGCTCTGCTCTGATAGTCTGCCGCCATTCTAATAAATTCATTCTTCACTTTACGCCTTACAAACTAAGTAAAACATATTTACTCAGTTCTACCACTTTAAAAACAATTAAAAACTGACATCAGTGTCTGACTCAGAAATTGTCACATAGTATTCTGTCTGATATCTATCAGTTTTAGGAACAATCTTCTTCTGAACCAGCTGTTTGCTTTTCCATTCTGCAGAAGGACTACTATGGATGGATGCCAAATGGTCCCTCCACCATGCACGAGCCCCCACCAACCAAGAAGGGAGTGGTAACCAAAAACAAAATCCTGGAGACACTACCTGACAATCATACCACAAGGTCCAGCATGGGGGTAGTTGACTTGCTCAGCACAGCTCCCAGTGATGCTGTAAGTGACGTGAACTTCATGTTAGGAAGGTTTTTCAGTTCTGTAGAGGCTTTGTCTTCAAGTCAGACAAATGTTTGGGTTCAAAATGACACAAAGCTGGTTTTGTCATTTCAGAAATTCCTTCAAGATTTCAAGGAGGAATATTTCACAGAGGCTGGTCCTTGCAAGGAAATCAAAAAGTTTCAAACAAAGCTCAAAGATTTGAGCGAAAAGATCAATGACAGGAACAAGAACCTGGAGCTGAAGTACACTTACCTGGATCCAGCGTTGGTGGAGTGTAGTGTGGATGTGTAGAGTGTAGCCCACAGCAGCAGACGGCACTCCTTCAGCGCACTGATTTGCTCCCAGGAGAATTGAATTCCTTTTTCTTTACAATGAAACTTGTTTGACAGAAACTAATTGTGGTGTTTCTTCTTTGGTTTGCGTTGCAGTGTGTGTTTGCTGTTCAAATGTTTAATGTGTTAAAGCTGCACTGTAACTCAGTTTATTCTCTTAAAAATATTATCTTTCTTAAACTCTTAAAGCAACAGGAAATAAACCGTCTGAACAAAGTTCTTGTGTGATTCTTTGAGCTGGATAAAGGTCTGAAGAAACCATAAAGAACTGATAACTGAAGTTCTACCTCGGGGTGGCAAAAGGAGGGAGCCAGAGATCTGGGGAGGGTGAGAAAACAGGATGGCACAGTAGTGAGTGTGAACGCTGAACAAATTGTTCATGACTTACGAGTCACTTCACTGACTCGTAATTTGGGATTCATCCTTTCCCCGGACTCATCAAGCAACTTGTTTTTTTCTATCACTAACTCCCTGCACTTGTAGAAAAATATCCATCTTATCATTGATACACAACTGTGTTTTTTCTTCTCTGTTATGGGAAATAAAAACCCTCAGAACAATGCTCACAGCACAAGAGAATCACTCCTTAGCTCGTAGCAGCACAGCTCTACTAACAACATGGCGAAGTTACTCACCCCTCCCTTCTTCAGAAGCTGTGATCCAGGTCTCATAATGAACAAATCTCTGGGGAGCTCTGTCTTGTTCTGAGTTGAATCATGAAAACCGGTTTGATTCAAGACTCACACCCAACAACTCACGGAGTAGCTCGCCTCATTCCAAGCCGAATCATGAATGATTCACTCAGCAGCTCTCCAGCTCTGAGCTGAATCTTAACAACAAACCACTCAGTAGTTCGCCTTGCTCCGAGCTGAAATCATAGCATGAAGGAACTGCTCAGTTCCTCAGCCTTGCTTCGAGCTTGTATGAATCCTGAATTTACCTGTTTTACTGGGAGGAGCTGCTTCCTCTCCTCAGCTGCGGCTCTGCTCTGATAGTCTGCCGCCATTGTAAATAATAAAATTCATTCTTCACTTTACGCCTTACAAACTAAGTAAAACATATTTACTCAGTTCTACCACTTTAAAAACAATTAAAAACTGACATCAGTGTTACATTAGTGCAGCCTTCCAATTGAATATCTTCTTATATGTGGTTTGGCAAAAACCAAGTTGCAGTGTTTAGAGTTCTCCCTACCTTTTTTATATTAATACTGATGGCAATCCCTGTTTTTGTCCAGATTATTGTAAGGTCAATACAGTTCTGGTTCCGGATTCTTTTCCACTGCTCCGTGTAAAAGATTGTATTGACAGTATTAGGTCAGAAACTTTCATAACCAAGCTTGACCTTTTTCCAAGGTTAGTGGCAGGTCCATTTAACATCTAACGCTTCAAACATATCTGCTTTTGTAACACCTGACCACTTACTGCAGTATACCATCATGGCTTTTGGGATGAGGAATGCTCTAGCTACCTTCCAGCGTTTGATGCAGCTTGAGTTTCTGAATGTTCTACAGAGTAAGGTGCATCTTGATGGTGTTGTTTTCTGGGACAGCTGGGATGACCACATGGTTACCCGTTCAGCGATTAGCTGCAGCTAAGCTCACTGTGAATTTTGCAAAATGTCACTTCAGGAAGGCTACAGTGACTTATTGTTAGGTTCAAATAACCTGAAACATGTATTTCTGCAAAACAAAGGAGACAGAGACAGTTAGGCTCTTTTTCACTTGCAAGGAGAGACAGAAGGAGGTGCTCGCTCCAACCGCCTCTGAGCCCCCCTTCCGGTCCCTTGCTTTTTATGAAGATCTGGGAGTGCCCCAGTTACAATCAGATGCAGCTCTGAAGGAGGGGAAAGAACACAAAAACCTATAGCTGCACCTGGAGATAGAAGTTACACATACACACATCAGCTACTCAGTTTCAGCTTGTTATCTCTGATGTGTCTTGCCATCCTCCCCGCAGCCAGCCTCGCAGACACAGGCCTTCAGGATAAGCAAAACAGCACCCTGCACTGGTTCAAGATATGAACATGAGTCAATAAATAACCTGGCTTCATTTGAATTCAGACAACAATGTGAAAAATGACAGAAAAATAAGTTACTGTTACAACATATGTGGTCTATGCTACAGCTCAGAGGCAGATGTGGAAAAAACTGTTATTTCTATATTCATGTCTATCAAATGGGAAACTGAGCCAGTCTAACCCTTGAAAACACAAAGAACTTTTTGGCTGAATGTATGTATTCCTCTCTCCATGTCTGTCCTTTCTGCAGAGTTCTGCACTGCTGCGAGTCTACCAATCAATCAATCAAGTCTTTATTTATATAGCACTTTTCATATAAAACATCACTCAAAGTGCTTAGTTTGGTGGTCTACCAAACTATGCCCCCACCAACCCATCCCCCGCCCTCGCGGAGTACATTGCTCATATCAATCACTAGTCACGTGCAGCTTAGAGAAAAATATAAAATAAGACAGTGTGAATTAGTATAGAGAAAATGGCTCCCGGGAAGGAGCCGGCTCTTGTCTTCACACTAAAGAGCGGCTTTGGAGTCGTTTCATTCCAAATCGACCACACGGTCTGAAGTCCTCAACTATGGTTCCCCTGACCAAGAAGCCTCACATCTCCAGCTTCAATGACTACAGACCAGAGACTCTCACTCCAACAGCCATGAAGTGCTTTGAGTAACTGGTCCGTAGTCACACAACTGCAGCCCTCCCATCAGGACTTGACCCCCACCAGTTTGCACACAGAGAGAACTGATCCACAGAGGACGCCATAGCAACAGCTCTGCATGCTGCTCTTTCACATCTGGAGCAGCGGGGGAGTTACATGAGGATGCTCTTTGTAGATTACAGCTCAGCCTTCAACACCATCCTCCCACACAAGCTGGCGGCCAAGTTGGAGGGGCTGGGAGTGCCATGTTCAACCTGCCTGTGGATCAGCAGCTTCCCCTCCGGTCGCAGACAGAGAGTCAGAGTAGGACATCACACAGCCACGGCACCAAGCCTCAGTACCGGCTCCCGCCAGGGTTGTGTGCTGACTCCTCTGCTCTACTCCCTGTACACATTGGAGGATGACACGGTAGTGGATTTTCACTCCTGTCCCGTCCCACTCCCAGACCAAAATTTGAGAAATAATCCTGTCCCGTCCCACGGCGAGGCCACATTTCAGTGCTGTGGACCTGGCCTTTGGATCAGCCTGAGGAGGTGAGGGCTTCATCCACTGTGGAGGTTTTTAAGAAAAAACTTCAAACTCATCTTTTTACTATAGCTTTTACGTAGTTTTTACATGTCCACATGTTTTAAATTTTTACTAATAATTAATTCCATTTTATTTAATTGTACTTTCGAGATGAGTATGTGTGTTGGTTTTTTGTTTTTATAATTTGATTGCTATTTTTTATCTTATTGTTGTCTGTTTTATTGTGGAAAGCCCTTTGCTTTCCTATGCTGCTGCATATCCCAGCAGTCACAGCAATGAGTCTAGAAATATCCAATTGACAATTGCTGTTGAAATGATGTCAAATCAACATCAAAGCTTGACAAAAAAATTGAGGAAAAAACAAGTAGAATGTGCAAATCAAACTGATGTCAAAACTTGAATATCAGTTTGACATCATATTTGCCCCTTTTTGATGTCATGTCAACTGCCACAGACCGGTAGTTCCAAATAAGACGACAGGGAAGAAGTAAAACAGTAAGGAAGTTGTAGTCTTCCTCAGATGACACTCAACTGAGAAGCAGCACATGCTTTGTGTCTAGACTACTTTGAGCTCCTGCTGAATTACAAGCCAAAGTAGAAACAACACGGCGAATGATGAGACCCGCGAAAGCAGAGAAGAAAATAACTGCAGCACCAGCGATGGGGCTCCAAAATACACCAAAAAAGAACTGGAAGAACGCTTGCACAGACACATAAGATCAAAGCTTTCTCAAGTAACTGCCAAGATGAACCAAGTTGACAGTTTGATGAAAAATAAGGAAGACCCATCGGTTGTTGATGAACATTTGAGCGAGTTTTCAAAATTGTTGAATTACTTTTTCCAATCAAATGACAAAGTAGTTCCGCTTTTGGTTGAAGAAGAAAAAGATGCTGACCAATCACTTTGATTCCAACCCAAAAAGGAGATCTTCACTTACTTCACAATGGACGTAGGGAAATGAATCATCACAAAAACTCAGGAAGAAAATGACATGAGTCCAGATGACGTGCATCCCAGGCAGCTGGACCAAAGGCAAGGCGACAAAGTTCTTGTATCTCCGGGAGTGGGATCAGCAGCTGTTCATCCAGATCGTCAGCAACATCCTCAGTGAGTCGAGGGGGGCAAGCTGAAAGAGCTGCTCTACTGGAACAAGCAGCAATGTTGGAAGAGAAACATAAAAAAAGCTCACGGCCAAGAAAGAGCAGCTGGAGATTAAGACAGCCATTGTAGCATGGCACCTACACTCACAGAGACATTCCAGTCACAAAAGAAAGCATTCCTGTACAAGCAGATTTAGAGAGATAACCACATCTGCATGGAGTAGAGCTCCCTAAAATTGGTGCAAAATTTGGACTCTTAATTAGATCAAATGCTCACAAGGCCATGGAAGCTTGGGAAGTAATTCACAGCACAATTGATGGTCCTTTTGCAGTTTGAACAGTCTTGGGCTGGATTATTTATGGGCCTTTGAAAAATTACGACTCTGCATATGACCAAGTTGCTACTGTAAACCGCGTGACATTGACCGAAATAGAAATGTTGTGTTCACAACTGACTTTCCAGAAAAGACCAGTGAAGAGTGACAGGAAATGTCACGAGAAGATGTGCAGTTCACTCCTTCAGAGACGGTGTTAAAAAGGTTGATGTGCAATACACAAACACACTTGTTGGAGTGTTAACTCATTTTAGACACGTTCTAATGTCAGACATAGAAGCAATGTATCATCAAGTGAAAGTACCACCAGAAGAGACCGACATGCTGCATTTTCTTTGGTGGCCTGATGACCATCTGAATGAACCTTTACAGGAATTCAGAATGACTTGTCAGATCACTTGTTTAGGGCAACATCTTCACCCAGTTGCGCTAACTTTGCATTAAGAAAAACTGCAGAAGACGCTGCAAACAAAAGAACACCTGCAGTCATGAGTGCAGTGAAGAATAACTTTTATGTAGATGATTGTGTTTTGTCTTTACCCAAATGAGAGGCCTGCACCATGGTCAAAGAACTAACAGAACTTTGCAGAAGTGGAGCTTTCCATCTAACAAAGTGGAACAGTAACAGCAGAACTGTTCTAGCCTCCATTCCTGAAAGTGAGAAAGCCCCAAAGAACTAGATCTCTGTCATGACAACCTACCTGAAGAATGAGTTTTAGGAATCAACTGGAGCATAGAAACAGACTCAAAGTCAATTCTAAATCAGTCACACAAACAAGCCATGGCATTTTGTCACTTGTGAGTGCTATTTATGACCCTTTAGGATTCTTGTCTCCTGTCATACTTCTAGCAAAAGTCATCTTTCAGGAGTTGTGTAGAAGAAAACTCACATAGGAGAGGATGAATACTTGGTTTTCTGACTTTAGGAAGCTACAAGGATTCACAGTAAACAGATATTTTAAGCCAATCTTTTCGTTTTGCTGCTGTCACATTTGCACAACTTCATCACTATGCAAATGCAAGTGAGAAAGGACACTGGGTGGTAACTCACCTTTGTGTCACAAATGAAGAGGGTAAAACACATTGTTCATTTGCAATTGGCAAATCACGAGTCTCACCTGTGAAACAAACCACCATTATAAGGTTAGAGCTAACAGCGGCTGCTGTAGCCGTAAAAATGGACAAGCTAATGCAAAATGAGCTCAAAACGAAACTGAGAGAGTCCACATTCTGGTCTGACAGCACAACTGTGCTGCATTGCATTGCAAATGAAAGTGTCAGGTTCAAAACTTTTGTTGCAAACCCTGTGTCTCTTATCAAAGGACATACCAACCCTGATCAGTGAAAGTACGTCAACTCTGAGTTGAATCCTGCAGACCATGCTTCCAGGAGAATGAAAGCAAATTAGAGGCGAACATGTTAGTGGATGTTCACTCCTGTTCCTTCCCGCTCCCACAGAGAGTAATCCTGTCCCGTCCCGCTCCCAGACCAAAATTTGAAAAATAATCCTGTCCCGTCTTGCTCCCGGTAATCTGACTCCCACTCCTGTCCAACTCCGGTTCAAAATAATCCCGCTCCTGTCCCATTCCCATATAGTTGTGTTATTTCTTTGTCATTATGTAAAACATTGTATGCAATTGTCATTTCAATATGACGTTTTTGGGTTTGAATTTGTAAGGCAAATTACATTGTAATTTTTAATTCCAAGCTGCATATGATGTTGCATCACCATCACACTCAGCTCTCATACATTTTAGTATAGAGCTCTGGCCTTTTTAACTGAATTTTTGAGTTGTTCCTTTAAAATTTTTTGATGAATTATTAATTTCCTCTCTGCTCGCCTGCAATTCTGTTTCAGATGCTTAATGTCATCAGTCTTCCATGGTATTTTTTTAGTGGTTCTTGATTTTTTAGTTTTGAGTGGAGCCACTGCATCTATAGAAGACTGAAATCTGTGATTAAAATCATCAACAATATGATCACAGGAAGCAGGAAAAATCTGAACAGGAGTTTGTTTAAAAATATCAACAAAACTTGCAGCCACTTTAAGCAGTTATAAACCACTTCATCACAGTTCTCACTGAGACTTCCTGCTGGATTTCACTGGTGACATTAAAAACACACAGTAGTGGTCTGATATAGTGGAGTCAACAACAGAGGACACCCCCACAGACAGGCCGAATGTAATGATGAGGTCCAGTGTGTCCTCTGTTGTGAGTGGTCTGTGTGACATGCTGTTTAAAATCCATGCTGCTCAGAAGATTTAAAAACTCACGGGCATAGACATCATCATTTTTATCAACATGTAAATGAAAATCACAAGTTAGTAAAATCCTTTTATACCTAAGAAGAAGAGATGATAAAAACGTAGAAAATTCTTCAATAAAACAGGAAGGAGGGTTTGGTGGTCTGTGCACTGAGACAGATAAAACAGGTGGGTCACTAAAAAGGAGAACATGATGCTCAAAGGAAGAATATTTGTGAAGTACAATATTTTCAGATTATAATCTATTGTGAGCAATCGTTGCTGCCCCCCACCCCCACACACCTTTCTTTCCTCCCCTGATAGAAAATAAAAAGTTCAAATGAGGTGGAGAAGTCTCAGTGAGAAGAGATGGTGCATCAGTGCCAAGCCAGGTTCCAGTTAAAAACAGACAGCTTAAATCATGGTCTAAAATCAGATCATTGATGATAAAAGACTTATTAAAAAGTGATCTGATATTTAAAAGAGCCATCTTCACTGTTGTTGGTAAAATCTGATGTGAGAATGACATGAGTTTAACTGGAAGGAGACATTGACATGCGAGGCACTTAGAAATGAATTGAAGTGACTGGAATATCTATTGCTGATAAGAACTGGTATTTGCTGCTGAGTGGCAGAGAATGGTAAGTCTGGGGTGTTGGTGTTCTGGTTCAACCGTCAGCTGGGAATGGTTTTGAAGGAACAGAGGGTGAGATCAATGTTGATGCTGAGAAGACGAGAACCACTATTGTTTGGATGCAAACCGTCTGCTTTGAAGAGGTAGGGTCTGTTGTAAAATGTTGTGAAATTATGAATGTTTGGAATGGACATGGAATGACAGTATGATTTCAACCAAATGTGAAGCTGGCGGACGCGTGAGAACATGATGTCTCCATAATGGGGTGCAGGAAGTGGTCCAGATATGATCCAGTTCATGTTTAACTGTTGGATGTTGTGAATCAGGTTGACCTATATATAGCCCATTATCACAACCATAGCTGTCTCATTGGGCTTCACACTGGTATTTATGCAAAGAACATAAAGGCAGTCATAAAATATAAAAAATAGCTGGTTGCTAAACAGCTGGGCTGCACGGTGGCGCAGTGGTTAGCGCTCCTGCCTCACAGCACGAAGGTTCCCGGTTCAAGTCCTGGCTGGGGGACCTTTCTGTGTGGAGTTTGCATGTTCTCCCCGTGCATGCGTGGGTTTTCTCCGGGTAGTCCGGCTTCCTCCCACCGTCCAAAAACATGCTTCGCAGGTTAATTGGTTACTCTAAATTGTCCGTAGGTGTGAATGTGAGTGTGCATGGGTGTGTGATTGTGGCCCCTGCGGTGTCCCCTGCCTTCGCCCATGAGTAGCCGGGTTAGGCTCCGGCGACCCCGTGACCCCGAAAGGGATAAAGCGGATTGGAAAATGAATGAATGAATGGTTGCTAAACAAACTAAATAGGCTAAGTTAAACTGATATCCCTGCCCTTCCAGCACCTTCCACCTTGATGTCGGCTTGACGTCAAAACTGAATTGATATTTGATCCAATTAGTGGACAACATTATTGTAACTTTTGTTTTCATACCATTGTTTCAGTGTGAGAAATACATGAACAATCGAAATTCAATCTCACATGAAAAACTAAATTAGGAATGCTGGGTAGTACAGTTGCGTTCATTTGATATCAATTCGATGGCTACATGTTAAACATCCAACTGACATCAGTTTAAAATCACATTGAAGCTTCATTGCATTCATTTAGTCTTCAATCTCAGCATGTGGCTTAAAATTATACATACATACAGACATACAGACAGAGAGAGAGAAAGAGAGAATGAGACACAGACACAGACAGACAGACATACCCCAGTTCAAGTCCCAGCTGGCTGATCAAAACATCGTCACCGATGGGGGTCCTTTCTGTGTGGAGTTTGCATGTTCTCTCCATACATGCGTGGGTTTTCTCCGGGGACTCTGGCTTCTTCACACCTTCCAAAAACATGCTTCATAGGTTAATTGGTCATATATATATATATATATATATATAAAATAAATTATGTTGCACCAACATAAATGCATGCAGATCTCCAGACACAAATGTTTATTGCTCTATTAACACCTTTGATTTAGATGGAAAAACTTTCCAAATTTTCTTATGTTCACCCAACAAATGATTTTTGAGTTTTTAATATTCCAATAAACCATTTTTGTATGTTTTATACTTCCATTATTAGTTCTATTAATTTATTGGTCCAAAAATAAAATTCACATGACATCAGAAAAAAGGGGTAAATGTCGTGATGTCAAGTTTTAACCTCAATTTGATGTTGAGGATTGATGTTGATTTGACGTCATTTCGACATCAATTGGGTATATAGGGAAACAGGTGGGAAACTGCTTCTCATATTTTCAGGAAGTGCAGGTCAGTTTTAAATTCTCTATTTTGATTCAAATGAAAGTACTCCAGCCTGCAGAGATCAGGCCTTTGCCAGTATTTCCTGTCTGCTTCCCGCTGTCTCTCACAGACTTCAAGTGTTCCTCTGACGCCGGGAAAGACGCCGCCTGGTTTTGCAGGGTTCAAGTCCCTGCATGTCGACTTTCATGGAAAGCAGTTTGGTTTTGAACAAACACGAAAAGAGGATTTCCAGTCAGGCCACAGAGTACCTTTTTTGGTGTGTAAGCGGCTGCAGGTTATTGCTGTGGAGGAGCGGTTGACACACCCCCTGACAGGTCTGGACCAGCCTGAGAATGTGGACAATGTCAGATGTGGCTGACTGCGTTCGATAATCAGATGGGAAGCAAACTCGGCTGAATGGAAGCTGCTCTGTTAAAGGAGACTCAATTGCAAAGTTTGTCTTTAAAAAGTAACGTTTTCAAACCAACAACTCATTTCATCTATTCATCGCCTCTTGTTTCAGCTCTAAAGGGACATTTGTTTCAAAATCAGTGTTTTCAACATTGTAAAAGGATTTCATTGTGATAACAGAGTAAAAATCCTAACAATAAATATTTTTGCCAGAATGCAAACTTTTTATAATCATAGAAACTCGACACATCGTTGTCAACCTCTGAAAATGTTACATATAGTCTTATAGGTATAATAAAATTTGATTTTAAATATTTCCCAGTAAAAACTGCTGTTTCAGATGACTAAAGTCTGCTGGGTTTGTGTTTGGTTTGTCTTTTCTTTATGCCATGACTTAACAGAAGCAGAGCGCCTCTGCAGCACGCAAACTCATGTCCATATAAGGGCAACATGTGTCTGAGAACACCTTTCCAGGTAAAACCTCCTGGCGTACAGGCCTGCTCGTTGATATCTCAGATGCAGATTTAATTTCAGTTTAACACAGATTAGAGTGTAAATGTCATAGACAGTGGTTTGCAAGACCTTGATGAGCGACACAAAGAGTTGGTGGATAGAAAGATGATTTTATAAACTAACTGGAACGGGACGTTAAAAAAAAAAAAACCCTGAGTTTCACATGACTTGGCAGAAAGGTTAAGACACAAAGAGGATTCTGTGTTAAAATCTGGGAACAGAAACTAAAACCAAAACAGGGTTCAGCTTTGACACATAAAAAAATCCGACCTCAATAGATCAAACAGCAAAAGTAAGAAAAACTGAGCTAAAAGGCAACGGGCCTCTAGCAAAGTTATCCTCATTTTTAGCCCTTCCTCTTACATGTTAAAGGGTTTTTTGACGTTTTTATTTTACATAATTTCTGCATGTAACACGAGACCATGAAGGCTGTGCATCAAACCGTGAACAATTGGGAAGGAAAAGCTGAAGTTAAACCGCTTCTGAACTTCCTCCTCTCATTTGGTGAAAATCACTTCTGTCCATAAAAGGAGAGGCAAAAAGGGGGCGGGGCCTCCCCTGCAGAGGACTGACCCAGAACAAAGCAAAATAATTCAAGCTCTCTTTCAGTTCCCCAACTTCTGAAGTTAGGGAAGTGAAAGTAAGATTTGTCCTAAAAGGAGGATTTTGGTAAAAGCATACCTGTGTTTGTGCTGAAACTGAACAGACGAGTCTGGGCGTGCTCAGGGTACCAACCCAAAAAACAGGAACAACGCCAATCCCATGACGCCACAGAGTTTAGTTTGCTCTGTAATGAACAAACAAACCATGAGTCGGACATTGCATTTTATAAAACTAAAAGTTGGATCTAAACATCTTTATTAAGCAAAAAAAAGGAAGAGAAGGAGTTTACTTAAATTCACAAACCGTTAGCTCCTGACAGCAGAAGAAATTCTTTGGCTAAATATGTTTTGACAGAAACCAGTTTTTCCTGGTTGGGAACAGAGGGTGTGAAGACAAATCAAACCTGGTTCCTCAGTTTGCATGAGGGGTTCTGGATCTGATTGTAATTCTAAAACTACCAGAGCTTTGTTACATTCTCACCAAACAGATTAAAGGAGGAACGCTTTGAAAAGCTGTGAGACGGTTCTCCTTTGGCAGACTCAGAGGTCATCCACAGCCAGGAGGAGGAGAATCACCTCAAACACTGAGCTGCTCGGTCCGAAACAGTGACAGTTTCCTTTGCCTAGTCCACTTCTTTTGCAGTTTTAACAGCTAAACCCAATGAAAGCAGGTTTCAGTTTACTTTCGGGGAAATTCTGATTTAGTTCAGTGTGACTGCAGGTGAACCTTATCAGACCAAACAAGAGAGGAAATGAGGTAAAATCAGGGAACAATAAGTGCAAACAACAAAACACAAGAAAAAGTCTGGCAGAGAAATGTGTTGTGATGAAGAGAGGAAAACTTTTTGATAGTGTTAGTCAGAAGACTGTTTACCAAGCTCCTTGACTGTGTGAGAACTGGACTGGATTTTTTATGGATGGCGACATGCAAACGTCATCAGGAAGCAGTGATTGGTCCGAATCCGTCTGAGACATCGTTTCTATGGCAACCATTCTCATCAATCAGGAGTGAGCTTGTTAAAAGTCCATATCTACTTGAAAGCTGGCTCAGGAGAATCTGTCACTCAAACATTTCAAACGTTGGACATGAGACCACATACTTTTATTGAGACATCTGATTGGTCACTTGAATAACTAGCAATAAATTAAAAATAGTATGAATAAAAAAAGAGGATTATCAAGAATATGTTAAAAATAAAGTATCAGAACAAGAATGGTTATTCTGACAAATAGAAAGACTGAGTAACAGCTGTTTGTTTCTCTTTATCTCAATACTTTGAGCGCTCATCATCATCATCTGTCAAAGGAGACGATGGCGCCTTTTTCAGGCCATGGAGTGGCAAGCTCCTCACACGTGGGAAAGGTTACGGATGAAGTGAGTTAGGGAAATCATGGTTGGTGATTTTACAGAGAAGCTGTGGATCCAACAATTGCGCATGACAAGCTCAACTTTTGATGTGCTGTGAGATGCCGTGAAAACTCTTGTGGTGCCCGCTGTGCAGTGCCAAAGGCAACCGGTTCCTACTAAGAAGGAGGTCACGTGACTCATGAATTTGAAAAAAGTATTTCCATTGCGGTTTGGCGAAATATGACAATTTCTATACACCTTAAAAGCCACCTCCTCCAAACGCACATTTTTTTTTAGATAAATGCCAGTTTGTTCTAAATTGCCGTGTTTCCATTAGAAAAAATTACTACTGTAAATCTCATTTGCACACTTTCAGAGTCATGGAAAAGCGGCCTTTGAAAAGGCTCTAGTTCAATTCCTGGTAAGTATTTTTTGTGTAGAGTTTACATATGTGGGAGTTTTCTCTGACTTCCTCCCACAGTCCAGAAACATGTCTGATAGGTTGATTGATGATTCTAAATTGGCCCCAGATGTGAATGTAAGAGTGTGTTTGTGATTATGTTGCCCTGGAACACTAGCTGGGATAGGCTCCCGCAACCCAGTGGCCACAGAGGGCTCTAGCAGTTTTTGAAAATGGATGGCTGTTACTTCCTGAGGTTTTCTGTAATCTCAGCATGGGAAAAAAATGTAACAAAGTTGTCAAAGTTACCTGCACTCAGTTCATTCAAACCAAGTTTACAAGACTAGCTGAGCATTTCTGGAATGAACTGAACAACTATGCCTGGTTCCTTTTAGCTTGAAGTCATTATTGGGTGGTGTTTTTAAAATCTTCATCATTAAGTGTACGCTTTACACTTAACTAAACTTAAATGAGTCCTGTGGATTCTGTTAGAATGCTGGGTGGGAATGCTGATGAATGTCATGACTTCATTTGGTTTGGTTGGACTTTACAGTTGTGTTGAAGAACAAGTGTTGAAGTTCTGAAGATGTTCAGAAAATAAAAAAAGATTGTTTAAGTCACATGTTGTCATTATATTCTAATATAATAATCAGCAGTCATATTCAGAAATGTTTCTGTGTTTATGTTTTTGTAAAGAAACTGCTTAGGTCGGCACAATCTTGGCAGACTTGTGGTTTCAGCAAGATGAAATCATGTACTGTATTTTAAAGATACATTTCAAGACGTTGAGAGGGATATTTATATAATCATCTTAGCTCATCGCATTGTCCCTCTTAAGCAAGTCTTTTCCATTTATTTGATAATATGTTGCTTTTGGCACACTAAAGAACAAATATTAATGAAATTTTGGTTATTTTCCTGAGCTACCTTTCCTACCCAAAAGCTCCACCCTTTGCTCTTTGTTGGTGCCAACCATTTCATGACGTCATCCTAAAGTCTGCCCCGGCAGCGTGTCTGCATTTCACCTGCGAAAACAAACAACATCCGAACTATTGCAAAAGATGGATGTGCATATTGTGCACAGAAAATGAAGCGTTTGCTGATTGCCACTAGCTCCGCGGAACAAAATAGTGCGTGCGTTGGCCTGAGGACAGGGCTGACACTGGCAGGGTGATGGCACAAACTCTTCCTGGAAGGGGCTGTTCCCCACTTATCTACGTCACAATGTGAGGACCCGCTCGTTTTCATAGACTGAGTGGGGCTGGTGCTCAGAGATGCATGAATGGAGCAAAATACCAATTTGGGATTGTTTCTTTTTTGTGAGGAATAATATTATAATACTCTTGGAAGCTAAAAAAAAAAAAAAGTAGATTTTGCATGATATACCTTCTTTAAGTCTAAGTCACATGCATCTGTACGATGGTTGACCCATATGGGTGCTTTGGATTTTTGGGTTGTCTGAGCCCGTCAAAAAATGAGCAGCTGCATCTTAAGTGAAGCGCAGGTGTGTCTTGTAGTTTCCTTGAGGCTTTTTTGGCCACCTCAAGGAACGTCAAGAAAATGGAATGTACCATTGTTGTTCGTATAGTAAGAGTATTGTGAAGTATTTGTAAGGATAATAAAAGTTGCACGCATTTATGACGTACGGGTAGGGGTGTTAATAATTCATCAATTAATAATTAATTGGTTAAACGATTTCTATTCCCACGATTCAACCAGATTGATCTGTCTGAGGCAGAATTTAAATGATTCAACCATACCAATTAAAAAATCGTTTCATACAACATAAAAATTAGCAAATACATCACAGCGAACAACACGTGATGCAGTAAAGCTGATCAACCATCATTCCAGTCCAATGTGTGGAAACACTTTGAATTTACAAAGTCATGTGACCATACAGTGTGCTAGAATGTTCTAATAATGTTCCTTTGGATTATTCTGATGTGGAAAAACAACAGTGGGCTGAACTTTATCAAACTCAGATGTGAATGGATTTGACATTCATTCTTGTTTACTTGTTTTTTTGTACACATATTTCATTTACACTTGATTATCTTGAAGAAATACAAGGACTCTGGAAAACTTCAGCTTGTCTAGTTTTTTAAATTTAACAGCCACGTTGTACGCAAGGAACGCACGATGGGCACATAAGGTGTATGAACCTTTCCTTTGAGCAGCATCAATGGCCACCGCTGTGCAATGTGCACTATTCAGGGGGGTAGAAAAAAGGAAAAATTTGTAATAATTTGTACACGCTTGGGTCTCATCTACTTCACCCTTACTTACACTTAAAGTGTTGTTACGTATTAGCGACGAGCTGACGTTCACAACGTAGCCGTAGGAAAAAATTAGCATAAACATTTTTGCCCTGCGGGTTCTCTGGGTTGTCTTGTTTTTTTGTTGGGGCCATCTACGTGCCCGGACATATTTACCTCTTTTTCACTAACAAACAGCTTGAACTCACCCGTAGGGACAGTTGTGACTAAGGCTTTAGACATGGAGGAAGTAGTTGATCTTCTGACATAGGCTGGTGTCAACTTTGGGCTATGGAAGTGAGTTGCATGCTTTCTTGGATGATCGTTGAATCAGGCATTCAGGCTCCTTGAGAGTTCCTATAAAAAGAGAGCCTCCATAAACATCAGTGAGACAGCTGAAAAGCTCCAAGGTGGTTTCTGATTAAGAAGGGACATGCATGATGAGGCATGGAGCTCGGCTACAAACCTGGCCTGATCACCTCTGAATGGGTCACCAAGGTGAGGGTGTCTGAATCTGAAAGACCTGAAATGACCCTGAGTTCTTTGCTGAGAATGTGTCCAGCTTGAAAGTGTTTTTGGTTTTTCATAATCTTTGAAAGCAACGTGAGGTTTTCCTGACTCTGCCATGCAGAAATGTGAGCTTGGAGATGTTTTTCAGGATCAACTTTCTCAATGAAAACGCACTTCCTTTGTTTTTCCCCTGTGACAGCAAAGCTAACAGCAGACCCAGATGCCTTGACTACATTGAAAGGCAGATTTGAGTTAGTGTGTCATCAAAGACAGCTGCTCCACAAACACCTGAGCCGCTGCTGAGTGAAGGGTTTGAACTGGAGTTTTTGGCTCATGGCATTTATGGCTGTTTTATGGCCACTAACTTTCACATGAGCCTTTCCTGTATCATTTATTTTCTGCTTTTGTTATCTAGTTACTGGTCTAGTTTACGTTCCACAATTTGTTGCATGTGAATCAAAGGTATTGATTCTGTGCAGCAAAAAAAAAAACACTCCAGATCAGAGCTGGTGGAGAATAACAACAGCAGAAACCAAGAGACCCACCCTCTGTTTGCTGGTAAACATCAGTGTTGGGAAACAACTAAACCATTTGAACTAAATTACAAGTTTGCAACAGAGACCGAGCTTACAGATGTGACTGGGTCAGTGTGGAGTTTATCTATCACACTGCCTCAGTTTGCTGCCTCCAGGCTGGGCTTTTCTCCTTCCTGTCAGCTGTCCCTGTCCTGCTGCACGTGCGCCTGAGGAGCTTCATCAACACAGGCTCAAATCTGCAGAGAGACATCCACTCTCACAATTCAGCCAACTTCTTTTTTTTATAAAAACTTTCTAACAAAGATTTACACTGAAATCCATCGGCATCTGAGCTCCAAATCTGCAGTCATCATTGCAGAAATAACAGCAGTGTGACGTTGACACTTGTGTTGTTCTGACCTACTTAAGCAACAGTTTTCCACAGAAACCTCCTCCACACCTCCAGCTCGCATGTGAGCCGGAAGAGAAGCTCATTAAAACACGAACCGCATTGAAATAACTTTTTCAGAGTCAGTGTGTGATTCTGTCCCCTTCTGTGATCAGTTTTCAGAAAAGAAAAGTGCTGAACTCCGGACTCACCTGTGGTGAGCGGGTCCAATCACAGCCACCCCTCCCCTCCTGTCAGGATCAATTGAGACGGAATTATGATCGACACAACCTTCAGCCAATCAGCTCGCAATCTGACCCCGCTTCTGTGGTTCCAGCTCACCTGGACCAATCACAGCACGAGCTGAGAGAACGTTCCCTTTTATGGAGAAGGCAAGTGGCCGCGTGCGCACATAAAGGGGCGCGCGGCGCTTTCCGCAGTGTCAGTGATCAGCACAGCTGGGGCAGAGCGACTGTTAGAGCCACACCGGAACACACCTGCTGCAGGTAAATGACTGCCCACGGTTCCTGCGGGTCAGACGCGCCTCATCTCGCGTTTGTGACTTCATTTTTCGAGTCTAATTGGATCCTATTGGCTACTGTGTGTAGTTTAAGAGAAACAGCAGTCATGCACTGAAGTTGGGTTCTTCTGTCTTAACTGGTGGGTTTCATTAACTCATCACCCCTCAGCGTTCATCCGGTACTGTCTTCATTTCAACCTTTTCTGTTCTTAAATGGAGGTGTAATTGCATCTGAACCGTGGAGCGGCGGCTGCCCGTTAAATGGGTGTGGCCTCATGTTTCATAACACTTAAAGCCTCTTCCTCGTTTGCTGAAATCCTTCCTCTTCAGACTCATTTGACTGTTGCTGAAGTTGAGTTGTCGTTTGATTCTTTCAGACATGGAAGATGACGTCTCTGCCCTCGTTGTTGATAACGGATCCGGCATGTGTAAGGCTGGCTTTGCTGGGGATGATGCCCCCCGGGCTGTCTTCCCATCCATCGTGGGCGGCCCCAGACACCAGGTAAGATCCTCCCAGAGGACTTCACCTGTTGTAGCTGACAGTGCAGCCTGTGGCTCATGGTGTTTGTGTGCAGGGTGTGATGGTGGGAATGGGACAGAAGGACAGCTACGTTGGAGATGAGGCTCAGAGCAAGAGGGGCATCTTGACCCTGAAGTACCCCATCGAGCACGGCATCGTCACCAACTGGGATGACATGGAGAAGGTGCTCTTTCACAGACCTGCACAACCCCCCCCTCTCTAGAGTTCTTTGTTCTGAAGTGTTCTCCCATTCCTCAGATCTGGCATCACACCTTCTACAACGAGCTGAGAGTAGCACCTGAAGAGCATCCAGTCCTGCTGACCGAGGCTCCCCTCAACCCCAAAGCCAACAGGGAGAAGATGACACAGGTGAGTTCATCCTGATCACTTCAGTTCAGGATGATTTATATGTTCTGAACTCTGGATCTTAACCTGACCTTCCATCTCTCTAATGCAGATCATGTTTGAAACCTTCAACTCTCCTGCCATGTATGTGGCCATTCAGGCTGTGCTGTCCCTGTACGCCTCTGGTCGTACCACAGGTGAGACCCTGAAACTGGAGTTTGGGGTGGATGGATTGCTTCCCTTTTCTTTAAAGGACTCTTAATCTGACCATGACACTTGCAGGAATTGTGATGGACTCTGGTGACGGTGTCAGCCACACTGTGCCCATCTATGAGGGCTATGCTCTGCCTCATGCTATCCTCCGTCTGGATCTGGCTGGCAGAGATTTGACAGATTACCTGATGAAGATCCTGACGGAGAGGGGCTACAGCTTCACCACCACAGGTATGACTGACATGTTGAACTGCTCATCAAAGCTGGTTGTTTCTAACTGACTCTGATCTCCAGCTGAGCGTGAAATCGTGCGTGACATCAAGGAGAAGCTCTGCTACGTGGCACTGGACTTTGAGCAGGAGATGCAGAAGGCTGCCTCTTCCTCCTCTCTGGAGAAGAGCTACGAGCTTCCTGATCTGGATTGGATGTTTGGAAGCTGCATGGCGGGGCAGCCGTGGTGCAGTGGAAAGGACAGTCGGCCTTTGATCAAAGGATTACAGGTTCGAATCCCGCCTTGCCTGCCCATGTGTCGAAGTGTTCTTGGGCAAGACACTGAACCCCACATTGCCTCTGATGGACGATGGCGGCAGTGTTCGGCAACTGAGCCACCATCAGTGTGTGAATGGATGAATGGGACTGTGACTGTAAAGCGCTTTGGGCCTTCAATGAAGGTAGAAAAGCGCCACACAAGTATATGCACACCATTTACCATGGCTGAAGTGTGACTGTGCCTCCAAAGATCAGTCTAATTTGCTGTAGAACATTTTCTGAACTCTCCTCCTCAGGTATGACGTGTCTTGGCATTCAAGAGACAACCTACAACAGTATCATGAAGTGTGCCGTAGACATCCTTAAGGACCTGTATGCTAACACAGTTCTGTCTGGAGGCACCACCATGTACCCTGGAATTGCTGACCGCATGCAAAAGGAGATCACTGCTCTGGCCCCACCCACCATGAAGATTAAGGTAAATGTTGGAGAGGCGGGAGTTTTAATTGTCCCCCCTTTAAAAAAAAAAAAACCCAGCACTGATGGACTATCTGCTGCAGACGAAGTCTGAACAAGTTGTATGTTCAAACAAGTTTGAACACGTGTCAAACCACATGTATGGTAGTCTGAGAACTGATCAACATGCACAGTCTGAAGTAGTTCTATTTATCCGGACAGTTTGGATGTTTCTAAAAAGAGGATCTTGCAGTTTTTGAGCTCTTAGTCACACTTATTGGAATCTGCAGTTGCTGTTTGAAAAATTCCCTTTCCTTCTGAAGTGAGTCTGTTCATGTACTAAATCTTTCTCTGCTCCTCAGATCATTGCTCCTCCAGAGAGGAAGTACTCTGTCTGGATTGGTGGCTCCATCCTGGCTTCCCTGTCCACCTTCCAGCAGATGTGGATCAGCAAGCAGGAGTACGACGAGTCTGGTCCCGCCATCGTCCACCGCAAGTGTTTCTAAACATCCTCTGCCCCAGGAGTGACTGCGCTTCAGTCAACCTCTTCCAGACTTCTGCTTCATCTTGAACAGACTCAAAGATCCCCAACAAGATGAACTTTATTCAGCAGCCTTTACTGAAGATCCAACAGTCTGGTTTTTGAGAGGAAAGTGTCCTGAGAGCTGAAACCTTCAGGTTTTGCCCAAAGTGTTTGAGCTCAAAGCAAAAAAAAAAAAATCTTTCCTGTTCTGTACAGGAATGCTATTGTCTCAAGACTGGTTGCAGTTCTGGAAAATAAATGGCTCTTGATTAAACTGTTTAGATCCTTCATTTACAGCTGCAGGTTTTAACTGTACCTTGGTTCTCTGAACGAACAAGCTTTAGGTTGTGTGGGTTTTTTTTTTTTTTTTTTTTTTCCCCAAATGATCAGGGCAAATTTAACAGTATCAACCAATACATATGGAATTGGCCTTTTGGAAAAACCAAAGACAGCAGATTAGGTTTTTAAGCAGACATCTAGATGTTTCCCCATCCAACTCAACTATTTAAGCAACCTTAAATACAAATGAAATTTTGCTAAACAAGACAACATCAAAACTATTTTCTGTGAACTGTCAAATTGCAAATACCTGTTCTGATTTGCTGCTGTAAGACTTCACAGGAACCAAGAAAACCTCACTAACGACAAAGTTAGTGCCATGATGTTGGGAATTTCTGATATATTTTAATTCATTCAAAACGTTCATGTTAAATCCAACTTCTCTAAGCAAAATTTTAGCATGTTTATAAAAAGCAAATCTAACATCCAGCATTCATTAAGCCCACAAAAGGAAAATGTCTCTCAAATACTTAATGGACCTGTTTTGGTTTTATGCTGTATTCTAATCATCAGGATCGTGCCTGCACAATAACAAACAGCAAAGATGGCGTCAACATGTAGCTGTTTGTGGGGGGCACACCCTGATGGGATGGATGCATCACATTTTTCACCTCCATCTTCATGAAAGCCCCACACGATGACTGTCAGTTTCCTCTTTTCGGGGTCTACACGGTGAGCCATTCACCTCCATCTGCTCCTCTCTTTGCATCCTCCTTACTCACACATCCATCCTCAACTTCTCCTTCCATGAACTTATTTGGTCTCCTGGACCTTTTTCCTGGTAGCTCCATGTGCTCAGGACAAGACTTGGACAGCAATAGTAGAAACAAAATAATTAAATTTAATTTCAAAAACTGTCCCAATAAACAAGATTGACCCTTAAAAGAGGTCAAAGTAGCGAAAGAAAATGCAAGTTTTAAATTTCAGAGAGGACAATTTACTAACTGAACAGACTAACAAACTTGAACTGATTTCCTGGTTCCAGCAGCAGCCTCAGTGGACCTTTCAGCACCGGGAACTAAAAACAACATAACATTAAACGACCATTTTTTTCCATCGCTTTGGCTCATTCTAGAAACAGAAATGACCCTCTCAAAACCCCCTGGACATTTCTCCAAACCTTTTAGCATTTGTTTACAACAGATTCAATGTCTTTCATACAATTCATGAGATTTCAAATGCTTTAGTGTTTGCTGAAAACATTTAACTTCAAAGTCCAATGGTTTAAACAATTCTTTAAGTAAATGAGTGACTTTTCTGAGATAAATGTCACCTCTTAGTCAAAGGATTCTACCCTCCAAAACATGTCAGCGTCAACTTCATGTTTTAGTCGTTCCAAGCAAAGCCATTTCCTCAATTTTCCAAACCCATCTTCTTCCGTTCATCCGGAACCAGGTTGCAGGGGCAGCAGTCTAAGCAAAGATACTCAGACTTCTCTCTCGTCGGCCACTTCCTCCAGCTCCTCTGGGGGGACCCAGAGGTGTTACCAAGCCAGCCGAGAGACTGGTTAGAAAAGAAAAAAGCTTGGACCCTACCATCCAGAGAAAGATGTGGTCAGTACACACTCCATAAAGCACTCCTGGAAGCAGGGTCCCAAGCTCAGGTGAGCATCTTCCAGTAAGGCGGTAGTTAGGGTTTGGGTATCCTAAAGGGTAAGGCTTTAATTTAGGGTCAAATTTAATTTTGGGGAGGGACTGGTCAAGGTTATGGCCAGGTTAAGTTTAGGGCTGCAATCCAAGGGTCATCTTTAGTTCAAAGGAGTCTGGTTAGGGTCAGAAGAGAAAGTGTTTAGACCTTAGCCTCCTTCAGAAGGCAGAGTCAGTGCACACTCCATACAGCACTCCCAGGAGCAGGGATCCAGGACCCACTCATCCCAGTCCTGGGCTAAAGTTTAGTCTGGTGCTCAAAAAGTCATAGAGCTTAAAGTTTGGGCTTTAAAGAGTAAATATCCAATAGGCTATCAATTTAAATGCACGGATGGGTTGGTTATGGTTAAGGCCCTCCCCCTGGGTTAGGTTTTAGGAATTCGGTTTAGGGCTGTTACTCAGGGGTCATGGGGTTAAGGTTATGACCTCCTGAAGGGGAAGGTCTTATTTAAAAATCCAATCAATGCAAAAGAAGCTTGTTAGGGTTAGGATTAAAAAATGAATGTGTGGATATTGATCAGGGGTCATGTGATTAGGATTAGATTTTCTGCAAGGAAGGGTTTCAATGAATGAACGCAGAGAGAGGCTGGTTAAGTTTAGGATGACCCCTCGTGGCCCTGGATTATTGCTGGGGAGAAAAACATAGAGGGGGGCAGCCATTCAGTAAGGCCATGAGGGTGGAGTGTGTTTCATTTAGTGATTCAGAGGTGTACTGTCCTGTACTGTATTACCTGAATTTTTTTCAGACATTACATAAACACAGTTGGTGGAATGGATTGTTCCTCTGATAGATAAGTAAAAAAAATGTGTTTTGTTTGGCCATTCTGTGTCCAATGCAATTGTTTGAAGAATAAAAAACTTTTTTTTTTTTTTTACCTTTATTAATATATTTTTTTACTCTTAATTCTTAGCTGTCCAAGCTGGTTGTTTATGGTTTTTAAGAAATTGTTAAAAAATTTTTACCAATTGGATCATTGATTTTGAATACATTGTTACAAATAGAATGGCAGATGACATCTGCGTGGGTTTTTTAGCAGAAAAGATTTGAAACTGAGGAAGGTCCTGGACCCCCTGCTGGATAATGCAGAGAAAAGCATTCTGGTGGCCTACTCTGAACTATGGAACAAGGAGGTTTTTTTGTCATAATTCAAAGTAATATGCAATTCTCAATTGACAATTTAATTTGTAATTTGATCATGCAATGTGAAAATGAATTTTACAACTGACAATTAATATGCAATTCAGGCTTGGAATATGAAAATATGTTTTGAAATTTAGAATTCAGAAAGTCACAATTCAATATGCCAATGTAAAAAATAAAATATGAAATAAAAACAAAATCAATTCCATTTTAAATTGTCATGGCTTTTTCATATCATAATTCAAATGACCATGTATAATTTACTATACAATTTAAAAATGAAGATTCAATATATGGTTTGCCAGTGTTGGGGGTAACGAATTACTGTAATTTAATTACTTTCATCAGTAACGGAGTAAGGTAATGAATTACAGTTCAAATTTCAGTAATGAATTACAGTTACTGGACTGTAGAAACCCTCGTTGCTTCGTTACTTAGGTTTTGTAGGGTCTGATATTTTCTCTCAGTAATGACAATGATTAATTTAAAACTAAATGGAGTAATTGGCGCATACGCGCATGCATGTTTATGCAGAGTCGGAGACGGTCAAAGTACAGACATGCACTCATTGCTGCAGTCCAGGTGCTTTCCAAACTGGATCAAAGATGAAACAAAAAGAGACGCTGTCCTGAAAGGAGTCCTGTCATCTCCGCAGAGCAGCAGGTGAGCAGCAGAGCAGAGACCCGCCCTGTGACCGGATGTGTCTGTTATGAAGGAAACGACTCTAAAGCCGCTCTTTGGTGTGAAAGACAAGAGTCCGCTCCTTCCTGGGACTCTGAGACGATTATTTCTATATTAACTCACCCTTTCTTTATTTCTTTTTCTCTCTAAGGTGCACGCGACTGATCAATATGAGTTTGTGCTCAATGTGCTCTGCAGGGAGAGGCGGGGGTGAGGGGTGCATAGTTTGGTAGACCTGCAGCCGTGCAGAACTAAGCCCGCACTATGTCCGAATTCATTCACTACTCACTATATAGTGCGTTCGTCATTTTGTAGGGATGTCCGAATCCAGAATTACACAATCGAGTGCACTAGAAATTTCCCAGAATCCTGTGCGAAAAACAAGTGGGCATCAATGGTCACTACATTGGAAAAGATAGACCACAATGCATTGCGTTTGAGTGATTTTCAAGATGGCAGAAGCAAGTCACTCAAGGAAGACATAAATGTAAGTATTTAAGTATTTGTAGTAGAATTTAACATTGCTACATATGTAATATGATATACGTCATACTAGATAATTATTTTTACCGACGATGTATATTCTTCTGGAGCTTATCAGTTTTGCTAACGCTAACATTATTGTAGGCGGAAATATTCATAGTAGATAATAAAAGAAGTGATTTCTATCCGTAGTCATGAGTTGATAAAACATTTTAAAAATGTGTTTACACATGTAGGGACAGACGAGGTCTAGACACTTGCTTGTAGTTTTAATTATTTCTTTGTTCTCAAGTGCCTGTTTTGATATTTGAAGGAACGTATAAGGCTTCCCACCGGCAGTGTCACTGAAGCAGGAGAACCATCAGCAGCTTTGTGGAAGTGGTTCTCCTTAAGAAATTAGGCAAGAACAGGGGCCAAGAGGCCATGGTGTGACGGCCTATTCAGTCTGCTTGAGAGGGCAGACAGGAGGAAAGGGCAAGAAGGGAGTAGGAGCGAGAGGAGAGGCTCTTAACTTTCTTAGAAAAAATGTCATTTGAATTTTTTAATTAATCAATTTGCAAAAAAGAATTATTCACATGTATTTTTAAAAATAGGAGCAATTTTTAACAATCTCAAGAATATTTTCACATAAACATCAAAGGTAAATATTTACAATTTCATTTTATATTTTTAATATTTACTTTTGATGCAGTTTAGCAATAATCATAGTCCCGAAGAGTTGGAACTGACAGGAGACCAGAGATTTGTCCTCACAGACGGACGCCACTTTGTTCATCCTGCTGGTTCCTGGCGTTGTCCTCCTGCTGTGGCTCAACATCTGTGGACTCCAAGCAGACCCCTTCACCGATGCACTGATCATCACTGATGGTGCAGGATGGAGCTGAATTATTCTAACTGTAAAGGTTGGTTTTACTTCCAACGCCTCTAGAAATATTGCTCTCCATCTTGTCTTCATCATCTCAAATGCTCTCTCCACCACAGAGCGTTCCCTGGCGTGGTGTTGGCTGTAACGGGGCTCAAATGCATTCCTCACGAGTTCCCTGTTGGGTGTCAGCAGCGTGATGGGATGCTCAATGCAGGGATACCCACTGTCACCCAAAATGATGAATCCTTCAGGTGGGTGTTTGATTAAAAATTGGGCTGTTACGGAGAACCCGTGAATCGTGGACTGAATTTGGACACCCACCAAAAATATCTAAAAATGTGGCATTAGAATCATATACAGCCTGCATTTGGTTTGAATAAAAAAGCTTCCTGTTAAAATAACCAGCTGCATTTTCTTTTGGGGCCTTTATTCTTATGTGGCAGACGTTGATGCTCCCACGACCTTTTGGAAGTCAGCAGACCCAGTGACCTGCTCAAAACCAGCAGCGACTAATGGCAGTTCATTCACACTGGGAACCAGCATGACGCTGCGCATCAGCTGGAGGATGTGGTCTGCTGTTCTGTGGACAATGTCACTCACAGTGGAGCGTGGCATGTCAAAGGTCCTGGCTAACACACGGTAAGATGTGCCAGACGCCAGCCAGGAAAGGAACACCAGGACCTCAGTCTCCTGTGCCCACCCCAGAGCGTGAGGAAACCGAAGCTGCTCCACCAGATGTGGGTCAACCCAAAATCCGGTCTGGTGTCAGACTGACCGTAAGCATAGAGGGCCAGGACAGACACCTTTATGTTGGCAAAGCAGGAGAAGATGTGGAAGACCCTGTAAAATGTAACATTAATAATTTTATTTGTTAAATTAGGTTTTATTTTTGGAATGTTTCTGTTTATTATGATGGCTTACATTTATTTTAGAAGGTATTTATGAATGCTAATGCTATTTATTTGTTTGGGTTTTTGTATTTTCATGTTAATTTTTAAATATGAAAGTAAGTATTTTTGTTTAAAACAAGTGTCTGTAAATCTTTTTGTAAATAAAATTATTTAAAACACTTTGTGTTGAAGGCTGATATGGTTTGACTATAAAGAAAAAAAAACTTTCTCTGAACTTACAAGAGTGTTACAGGTAATTATAAAATTAAAAAATAAATAAATAAATTAAAAAATAATCAGAATCAAAACATTGTTAATCTCTTTCCCGGCTGATGGTGTAACCCTGAGTAATCTGAGACGTCTGCTCCAACTTGCCTCTTTGCTTCATTTCAGATCGTTTTCAGTTTGATCAAACTAAAAACAGTTGAATTAATGCCAACAGGAACATGGAAAGATTCATATTGGAAGGTATTTTCCTTAAAGTACAAGAAAGAAGAACAGAAAAATTACTGCCTCGCACGAGCCTGTAAATGGATCAGCTGTGCGAAAAGAAACATTGCCATGGACTAGTTATTTATCAGTTAATTTCTGATCAAAAACAATAAGTTTCTTCACAAAAATGTATGTAATTTTATTTTTTATAAGCTAGCCAGGTTGTTTTGATCATCAGAACACATTACATTAATTCATTCAACAAAAATGAATGAAGGAATGAGAACACAGTACATTTATAAATTGTCTTTGAATTATGTTCACATTTATTAGGTTTTTACTTCGGCAAACCGGTGACATGATAATTGGCGTATGAAAGTAGTTCATCTCCAGACCAGGTGGTGGCGGTAGTGCAACCATTCTGTTGTTTGTCAACCCTCATATAAACAACACCTGAAGAAGAACGGCGACCAAAAAGTAGTGACCATGGTGTCCGAATTAAAATCCAGGGCACTACATAGTCCAGCACTATACAGTGACACACTTTATAGTTTTTTAGTAGTTAGGAGTTAGGGCATGAGTTCAGACACAGACCCCGACTGCAGTACGCAGCACGGGGGCGTGCCTCAACGTGGGCGGGATTAAACATTGAGGTCCGCTCACTGTATGTGATTCTTCTTCGTCATCGCAATTGTCGTCGTCTTCTTCGCATTTTACAAGTTTCCTCATCGATCTTTGCAGAAAATGTGTTACGTACTGTTAAATCTTTTCCTGTTATTATTGTTTTCTTTTCCAACGTATTTTCTAAAAATGAGGGTATTGTTTGTATTTACAAGCATACAGTGTTGTTTTATTCTGCCGTTTTAATATTTATGAGATTCAAGTTTTACACAGAGCTTGTTAGCTTCTTCTGTACGTTCGTAACGTTCAGCTGTTTGTGTTTTCCAGTCAATGTTGAGAAAACATTTTTTTAGGGGGGGGGGGTTGGTTGGTTAAGAATCGATCAGTCCCTGAAAGAAAGCAAACCAATATTTAGAAATGAGTCAGTTAAATTTTCCCTACAATAAAAATCAATACAATCTAGACCTAACTTTATTACAATATCAGTAATTAAGGTGTACACGTTGTCCTTCCCAGTGCTGCCGCCCCGTGAGAAGAACAGACTGAATACATTTGTGTGCATGGCTTACATAAGGAGGGCACAGGTGAGTGAGATAAAAAACTATCAGGAGTGATTAGGAAAAAGGACAGGAGGAGAAGTAAGAGAAAGTGTGTATGAGGAAGTACATTCATTCACATTAAAGCCTTTAATTCTGACGCAGGATTTTTCTATTTTCTTTTTTAAATTGAAAAGCAGTTCAAAAGTAACACTGTTTACAATTATTTTTCCCCTAATGCTATACAAACTGACAGTAAGGCAGCTGCAATTTACAGCAATGCAACTCTGGAGAAGGCACCGGGTAAGTACAAGGATTGTGCAGACAAACAATACAGCAATTGTTTGGGTCATTTATCACACTGTTGTCTGAACTCAAATGAAGCCAGGTTATGTCTTGAACCATCTTCATACCTTAGACAAGGTTATTGCTTTGAAATGTAGTTTTTAATTATTTATTTTATTTATGTACCTTTATTTAACCAGAGAAATCCTATTGAGATTAAAAATCTATTTTTTAAAAGGAGCTCTGTTAAATGAAAGACAAGAGGATCTTGTTTGTGTGAAGCTGTTTTTTCCTTGAGAATTTGTAAGTGGAAAAAAGTAAAGTAAGGAGTAGTGAATTACTTTTTCAAATGAGTAGTTAGTAAAGTAATTTAATTACAATTTTGATCCAGTAACTAAGTAATGAAATCAATTACTTTTTAGAAGTAACTTACGCAACACTGTGGTTTGCTTTAAATTCATTTTAAAGTCACTTAAATCTATCGCATTGTAATTTGCCACAGCGTTTTTGTGTCAGAATTCAAATAAATCTGCAAAAAAGCGCCCCCTGGTGTAATACATTTTTATTTGCAAAGTGTTTCGGTTTTTCTTTGGCAAAATTCTAACTGAAATGCAAACTGTCAGACACTCATCAGGGCGGGGCCTTCCACCTCCATAGATTTGCGAAATCCCACCTTCACTTCCTTCTTAGGACTGAGTGTAAATCCTAACGCAGAGGATGGAAAACTTTCCTCCTTTTAGCTCCAAACATGTCTGTTGTAGATACCAAACCTTTGGATGTTCCCCCTTATGCCAAAATGGCACCGAGCTGTTGTTGACAAACAGCATCCTGACGTAGGTAACTGGAAATTCCAGATGTTCCAGCGCGGAGTTTGTCTTATACACAAACTGATGCGGGTCAAAGTTCTGGGTTGGAGGATGGACCATGAAGCATCCAACCAGTCTGTAGTCATCAAGATCTTTAACAGCTGCTTTCTTTGGAATGATGGTGGTTGCTTTTAAGGAAGGTGGGACATAAACAGCTGGTATGGGCACAGCAGTGAACTGTCTGGGCAGAAAGAAGGGTCTGCACACTACAGTGACAGCCTCAAGATCCGAAGTGTCTGAAAGTGATTCTGCTGTTCGAACACCAATCATTGTGTGTGTAGATGCAAAGTCCTCCTCCGCAGCACTTGCCAGAGACTGTGTTGCGGTCATAGCACTGCAGGCTGTGAGCTGTCAGCTGCCCAGCAGTGTCAGGAATGAGCGGGTGTAGTCATGATTCTGTGATGACAATCACAAAGCAATCTCTGATCCGGTTGTCGCTTGCCACTAATTACTCCAGTTTGTCTGTTTTGCGGATAACGGACCTGGCTTGGGTCAGGAAGATGCTCGGAATTGGTGGGGTGTGTGGATGACACGCTAATTTAACTAGCAGACCTGCTCTGCAACCTCTTTTTTGTTTATGATATGTACTCTGTTGGCGTCTATCTGGGATGACAAGCCAAGGTTGATCCCGGCACTCTGACCATGTATCTGGGATGTTATGAGTCTGTTGAAAGTCATTAGTGACTTCCAGACAACTCTTAAAACCCATAGTCCTAAGCTCAGTATGAGAGGCAAAGTCAATTTACACCCACCTGTCCACAGGAGCACAGCACAGAACTATTAAATAAACAAAATAAAAATGAAATACTTAAAGAAAAAAAATACTTAAAATGTACCTAAGCACAGAGCCACAGAGCCGGATCACATTGTCCGTACGCACCGCCAGTCACCAGGTACACAATGGAATTGGACTACTAACTTAGCAGTCCGAGTAGCTGGTTTAAGTCACGTGACCAAAACAGATTCCTTCAGAATCAGAAAATAAATAAAATTATCTAAATTAGTGTATGTATTTTTCTTTCTGCTGCTCAGTCTTAAGTGGCGCATGGATCAGTACCAGTCCGCTGCAGGGGGTTAGGGAACACTATCTTCAAAGATACAGCAGCCCTAAAGTTCTGCTCATAAAAATAATTGTTTAAGAGTTGTTTAAACGTAGAAGCTAATTTATTAGCAAATAACACATTCTCTTCTCTAACTTCCGACACTAAATAATTCCATTGGTTAGCTGCAAGTCTTTAATATTTAATGTCAAAGGATGTGGAGGCAAATTTATGGAGGTGAAAAGCCCCGCCCTGATGAGCGTCTGATAGTTTGCATTTCAATTAGAATTTTGACACAGATAAAGTGCAATGCTATGCAAATGAAACCCATTACACCAGGGGGCGCTGTTTTGCAAATTAATTTGAAATTTGACACAAAACCAGCATGGTATATTACAATGCAAAAGAGTTTAAGTTACTTTAAAATGAATTTAAAGCAAACCATGTATTGAAATGCCATTTTTTAATCTTGTAAAGTAAATTGCAAAATGCATTTTCAAAATGAATGGTCAAATTGCATGTTGAATTGGAAAGATGACAATTTAAAATGCAATTGAATTTGTTTTTATTCAATATTTTTACATATTTTGCATACATTATAAACAAATTAGGAAAGGACGGAACTCATTTTCTGTTATTGACATAAGTACTGTTTTCTTTCCTATTCCTATACCTCCAGACAGTCAATTTTGGTTTGCATTTACTTGCGAAGGCAAAAGGTTTACTTTCATGTTAGGTTACAGACACGTTAGGTAATCTGTCTAAGTTTGAACCCCCTGGAGGAAGCCAAATTTTGCAAAAATGACATTTTGCGTCCCCTGACAAAGACACCATAAAAAAGACACACTGGCTTTGTTGAGATTTTTTACAGAAAATGGGTATTAAGTCTGTAAAAAATAAACTTGTGGTGGAAAGATGTGACACCAGACATA
>BSAI01000014.1:1154674-1176175 GCA_036245035.1 Adrianichthys oophorus | reverse complement strand
AAAAGGAGATCACTGCTCTGGCCCCACCCACCATGAAGATTAAGGTATATGGTGACAAAAGTGCACACATAAGTTCAGTTTTTTCCTGTTTTTAAAAAGAAGCATTGATGGACCAAACTGACCTGTCTGCAGCTCAAAAGGATTTTAAGACTTCATATAACAGCTTAAGTTCCTGCTTCAGACTACAAAGTTTGAACATGTCAATCCATGTGTATGATACTAAGCCTGACAACTGATCAACATGCTCAACCAAATCAAGAGTGAAGTGGTTGAAAGTGTATGTTCCACTTTCTGACCAGACAGTCAGGGTGTAAAAAAGGATCTTGCAGCTTTTGAGCTCTTGGTCACACTTATTGGAATCTGTAGTTGATAAAGTTCCCTTTTCTTCTGAAGTGAGTCTGTTCATGATTTTTTATTTATTTATGATTGAAATATTGATTCATTTTACACATTACCAGTCCTCAAACGCCTTTGAACTGGCGTTTACACGGTTTTGATTTGATTGATTTGATTTTTCCAACATGCCAATAACAAATCAACAGGAAAACACAATTAAAAACAAAGAAGCACAAAATAAAAAACTAGAAAATGAGAACATTTCTAACATAATTTGGGCATGTTGGCCAGGGAGCAGGCAGAAACCGAGCTTATTAAAACCCACCCCTTTCACTTTTCCTGCTGGTTTAACAACACATTCTCATAAGTCAGCATATTATCAAAGATAATAGTAATAACGATTAAGAAAAATAACCTTTTCGATATCCTGCAGGATTCATCGTTAGAAAACCTCACATTTCCACACATCAATCACATACATTGTGCTTACATTCCATTCCCTATACTGTGTTTTGAAGATACAAATGTTTTGACATTGATTGTGTTCATTAGCCAGACTGTTCCATAATTTTACCCATGACACAGACACACAAACACTTTTTCGGGTACTTTGTATTAATGGTAGTTTAAAAATTATTTCGCCTTGATTTCGGATTTGAAATAGGTTTTGTATATTAGTTGGAAAGACTTTACAGAATGCTTTAAAATAATTTGTACTGTTTGGTATTTGACTTAGTCATGTGTTTTCAGTAGTTTAGTTTGTAAAAAAAAAAAAAAGTTGATTTGTGTGTTCTAGAAATCCAGTTTTATTTACTATACATTCTGCTCTTTTTTTGTAATATGTAAAGGGGATGTATGGATCACTGATAATTATTCCCCCATACTTCAGCACCATAGCTAAAAAAGGGTAGAACTAAGGAGCATCATAATATGCGCAAAGTGTTACAATCAAGAAATAATTTGGCTTTGTTCATTATGGATAAACTTACTTTACTCCTTACTTTGAAGAAAGGAGGTCACCTGCTGCTCCACTGATCTCACATCCTCCTCGCCAGGTTACGCGGTGTCTTGGGCTACAGCACACGCATAGCTGCATGGTTTAATTTGCAACCTTGATCATATCGTTCATGCAGGAATACTGGTATACTTCGTCCGCTCTAAATCCGTGATGCGCCCGTACTTTTCCGTGTTCCGGAGGGGCATCGTGATGACGTTGGTGCTCACTCTTCTTCTGCGTTATTGATGCTACCGGCAAACGACATGGCGATCTCAAACGGGTGTGCTGATTCTTGTTGGAATTAACTTCCCAGTTGGAGTTACAAACATTTTCAGAGTGTGATGCACATGACAGAATTGAGCAGGTTTTAGAGAGCTTGACACCAATGTAAACTAAGTTGTCGTGGCCAACTTGCTCTCAGTCCTTCAGCAACTGGAGGGGGTCGCGCATGGAAGGGGACGACCAGTCATCCATATCACTTTCCATGCGATTGAAACATATTTGTTGCATGGCCTCAACGTCCAGGAAATAGCGGAGGTGTTTGGCACAAGTCGCTAGACCATACATCGGAGGATGAACAATAATAGATTCCATAGGAGGAAGAAGTTTAAGTTTAAATATTTCAAAATAAAAGTTTTATTTAAATATAATTTAAATAAAATAAAAGAGGGAGTCTAATGCAAGTCATGTACAGCCAGTTGTTTTGGAGAACTGACTCATTCATTTAAAGAATTGTTCAAACGGTCATTGTATGCATCCTTCTCTCTCACACATCATAAAACAATCAACAATGGTTTTATTATACTGGGCCAAATAAAGATTTCAATGGTTATGGGTGGAGTGCTCCTTCCCCAGGTGGAGGAGTTTAAGTATCTTGGAGTCTTATTCACAAGTGAGGGAAGATCGGAGCGGGAGATCGACAGGCGGATTGGCACAGCATCCACTGTTATGTGGTCGCTGTACCGATCTATTGGGGTGAAGAGAGAGCTGAGCAAGAGAACAAAGCTCTCAATTTACCGGGCGATGACTCAAAGAACGAGGTCAAAGATACAAGCGACCGAAATGAGCTTCCTCCTTAGGGTGGTTGGGCGCTCCCTTAGAGATAGGGGGAGAAGCTCGGTCACCCGGGAGGAGCTTTGAGTAGAGCCGCTGCTCCTCCACATTGAGATGAGCCAGTTGAGGTGGCTCGGGCATCTGGTTCGGATGCTTCCTGTACGACTCACTGGGGAGGTGTTCCGGGCATGTCCTCCCTGGGGTGGAGGCCCCAGGACACTCTGGAGAGACTATGTCTCTTGACTGGCCTGGGAACGCCTCGGGGTCCCCCAAGAGGAGCTGGAGGAAGTAGCCGGGGAGCGGGAAGGCTGGACATCTTTGCTTAGACTGCTGCTTCCGTGACCCGGTCCCGGATGAGCCGAAGAAGATGGATGTAATAACTTGTCCGGTGAAAAGATGTGTGTTATTCTGGCTGAGTAGGATCTGTCTATTCAGACTGTGGTATTTTATCTCTTTGCTGGGGGAAGCCAGGCAGATTCTACCAGCTGACACATGAATCAGATTGAGAAAGAATGTTCTCTAAGTATAAGTATGTTTGCAAAAGCATTATCCCACAAAAACAAGTTGTATAAAGGTATAGAAGAACTTAAAGAGTACATGTGAGTTGTATAGAAGGATATAAGAACTAAAATTCTATCATACATATCACACTTACTGGACTCTAGTTTTATGCCAAACTCCCTGAATCGCTGCAGCACTTTCCTCACATCCTCCACATGATCTTTTAATGTAGTCCAATTTGTCATCCAGGAATGGGATACAGATGTTATCACGGAGTCCATCCAACCATTCTTGCATACAGCGTTGCAAGGCGGCTGGGGCATTCATTAGTCCAAAGTTCCCAGGGGGTCACAAAAGCTGTGAGTGGGTGACTTTCCCCTGACATGAATCCTTGGTGGTTTGCTTTCCCCAGGTCCAAAAGGGAGAACCAGGAATTACCCCCTAAACTGTGTAGGATGTCCTGGACTCAAGGTATGAGCTGGCAGTCTGGGTGGGTCTGTCTTTTAAAGTCTCTTTAATCTATGCACACTTGCAATGTACCACACATCTAACACAATCTAACACACGTGACCAGCGAGGAATATGAAGAGTTGAACTTTCTGACCCAGCCTTGTGCTATTAGATCATGTAAATGACTTTTCAACGGTTGGTGCAGTGGGATTGGCACTGACATGTAGGTGTGTTTTACTGGTTCATGGTCTTTAAGTGAAATAGTTCTTTTTAGGTTCTCAATACAGCCTATGTCATTGTCTGATTTTGAAAACAACACATTCTTCACTGAGCATCTGCTTGACCACCAATCTCTGCTCTTCACTAAGGTGGCTGAGATCCATAGGCGATATGTCTTTATATCTTTCACTGGAAGCTGCAATAGCTTGAACTGTACAGCCTACTGTTTGACCTGAATGGGCAATATCATGATCAGTTAAGTTTGAAACATCGCATGTTATGAAAGGCAAAGAACATTTCTTAATCGTAACCAAAGTCATTTTTCCTCTTTTTTCTAAATTGGGAGCCAAATGGTTTTGTCCTTTTCACTTTCTTGTGCTCATGAAAATAAACAAGCTAGCATCCTCTGACACCAACTACTGCTTAGAATCCATCAGATAGGCCTTGGACTAAACCAATACTTATTATAGTTTGTTTGAGAGATTGAAATTGAGCTTAAAAAAAACTTTCATGGTAAATGCAATCCGTAATTTGTTGTGATAAATTAAAGTGCTTTATTTAGATAGTAGTTTGAGCTTGTCTGAGACGAGCATTAGACTGAAAAATACTCCCAATTACCTGTGTGTGAATAACTCAGCCACCGGTAAATTGCGAACCCCTTTTCTATTTTTTGACTTGGTATATTCCACTGTGTACCACAATGAGGTGAGGGCTCCAGTTTCAGTGCCATGCAGCCAAGGGTGCCATTTGACATTTAAATTTACCTTCAGATTGTGGGGTTATGACCCAGGACATTTGTTGGTTTTGTGTTGGTTTCCACTTCCTGTTTTATTTTGTTATTGGTTGTTACTTCCTGTGTTCTCTCCCTCCTTTATTGGCACACCTGTTTCCACTTACCTCATCCCCTCCTCCTGTTATAAGTCTTCGTCTCCCCTGCACTGGTTGTCGGATGGTTTTTGTACCTTCATGAGTTTGTGTTCAGTTTTTGAGAACCTTTCTCAATTAAATGAGAAACTTCGTATTTACGAGTGTCGTCTGCATCTGTGTTCGCACGTCAACCTTGACATTACCATCCGACCAGTAACATGGACACAGCAGACGTGGAAACGTCACGGGCACTATTCCGCCAGCAAGAGAAGCATATGTCTTGTCTTCGCCAAGGGCTGCTGGAGTTGTCAAGCCGTCACGAGCGACAACTTGCCGCGTTGGGTGAGCAGTTTGAACAGCCGGCGGAGCGGGTCCAACATCCACTGCCTTTCCCTTCGCCACGCCCATCACCTTCAACGCCGGTCCAGGGAATCTCGGATGGAGTTCCTGTCGCTCCTGCTGCACAGCTAGCCCGCCCAGAAAGGTTTTCCGGGGACTCCAGGGACTGCCGGGCCTTTATTACCCAGTGTGAGCTCCACTTCCAGTTACAGGCTCCTCACTATCCTACGGAACAAGCCAAGGTGGCCTTCATTATATCCCACCTCACCGGCAGAGCCGGAGCATGGGCTACCGCCGAGTGGCAGCGTGGAGCCCCTACCTGCGCATCTCTCTCGGCTTTCCTGGAGGCTTTCCAGCAGGTTTTCCATCATACCAAGCCAGGCAGAGAGGCAGCTCGTGCGCTTATGAGATTAAGACAGCGGGACAGAAGGGCAGCTGACTATGCCATAGAGTTCCGGACCTTGGCCTCCACTAGTGGTTGGGACACTACTGCGCTCACGGACGCTTTCGTGGAGGGACTGTCCGAGGAATTAAAGGACAGACTAATCTCGCTGGAGTTACCATCCACCTTGGAACCTCTCATCGCCCTGGTTATCAGGATTGATAACCGTTTACAGGACCACAAGGAGGAGCATGGCAGGATGGTTCCCCGCCAACCTCGCCGGCCCACCAACTCACCTGACTGTGCCGTTTCTCCCGCAGAACCCCCGTTGCAAGTGCAGGAGGAACCCATTCAGCTCGGACGGGGCAGACTGTCTGTTTCCGAACGACGGTGGCGGATGGCGGCAGGTGAGTGCCTTTACTGTGGTAGGCGGGGTCATTTCTGCAGGGAGTGCCTAAACACCTCTGCTCGTCAGTAAGAGTGGGGGTGCTGACGAGCGGTGATTCGGCGCTCACCATTCCTAAACCTGCTGCCTGCTTATTAAAGATTCGGGTAATGTTCCATGGGAGGGGGGTTTCGGTCAAAGCTTTAGTGGATTCAGGAGCAGAGCAGAACCCCATGGACGCCGAGCTAGCTAAACAGGTCGGTCTTAAGTGCGAGTTGTTGCCCCGTCCCTTACAAGTGGTCTCCCTCAACGGTCAAGAGGTAGCCTCCATCTCTTATATAACCAAACCCATTCATCTGATTATTTCGGGATATCACCACGAACTTACCCGTTTTTTTTCGTTTTTTCCTCCGCCCAGAACCCACTGGTTCTGGGTTACCCCTGGCTTATGGCGCACAACCCAGTCATTGACTGGCCCTCCAGTCGGGTCTCCGGCTGGAGTGAGAGATGTCACACCACCTGTCTACGCTCAGCTCGGCCTCCTGGGGAAGACCCCGCTGTCCCTGTAGGGCGGCCGCCCTCACCTGACCTATCCGGGGTACCGCCGGAATATCACGACCTAGCTGAGGTGTTCTCCAAATCACGAGCTCTCTCCTTACCGCCTCACAGGCCTTATGACTGCGCTATTGAACTTCAACCTGGCGCTACCTTGCCTAAGAGCAGGTTATATAGTCTGTCTAAACCCGAGAGGGAGGTCATGGAACAATATATTGCTGAGTCTCTGAATTCTGGACTTATCAGACCGTCTTCGTCGCCAGTGGGGTCTGGGTTCTTTTTTGTTGGAAAGAAACACTGGTCTCTCCGACCATGTATCGATTATCGAGGGCTTAATGAGATCACGGTCAGAAACAGTTACCCCCTGCCTTTAATGAACTCAGCATTTGAGGCATTGCAGGAGGCCAGGATCTACACCAAGCTGGACCTTCGCAACGCTTACCATCTCGTGCGCATCAGAGCTGGTGACGAATGGAAGACCGCCTTCACCACTCCTCTAGGACATTTCGAGTACCTGGTTATGCCGTTTGGCCTCTGTAATGCTCCTGCTGTGTTCCAGGCAATGATAAATGATGTGTTACGAGACTTTCTACATCATTTTGTTTTTGTATATCTGGATGATATTTTGATTTTTTTTCCAGGGACGCCAGCGAACATCGGCGGCATGTTCGTCTGGTGCTCCAGCGGTTACTGGAGAATAAGTTATTTGTGAAGGCGGAGAAGTGTGAGTTCCACTCTCCGTCTGTTTCGTTTTTGGGGTTTGTGGTAGCAGAGGGTGAGGTGAGACCCGATCCAGCTAGGGTGAAAGCGGTGGTGGAGTGGCCTACACCTGCTAACCGGAAACAATTACAGCGGTTTCTGGGGTTTGCCAACTTCCTCCGTCGCTTCATCCGTGGCTACAGCTCGGTGGCCGCGCCCCTCGCGGCCCTCACCTCTACCTCTTCACCGTTCGTCTGGACAGAGGCGGCGGAGGCCGCTTTCAACAAGCTAAAGCAGCTTTTCACCTCTGCACCTATCCTGGCCCAACCTGACCCTTCCAGGCAGTTTATTGTGGAGGTGGACGCCTCTGATACGGGGGTGGGTGTGGTATTGTCTCAGCGAGGGGGATCTTACGGTAAACTGCGCCCTTGCGCTTTCTTCTCTCGCCGGCTTACTCCGGCGGAGCGGAATTATGATGTGGGTGATAAAGAATTGCTAGCCATTAAGCTAGCTCTTGAGGAGTGGAGGCACTGGTTGGAGGGGTCAGCTACACCATTCCTAGTCTGGACAGATCATAAGAACCTGTCATATCTGCGAACTGCCAAACGGTTGAACTCCAGGCAGGCACGGTGGTCTCTATTCTTCAACCGATTTAATTTTGTGGTGTCCTATCGTCCAGGTTCTAAGAATGTTAAACCGGATGCCCTCTCCCGACAACAGGAATCGGCTGTGCAAGACGGCCAACCAGCCTCTATTCTTCCTTCTCCCTCCTGTGTGCTGGGCGCTCTCTCCTGGCAGCTGGAGAGGGACATTAAGGCTGCCCAAGTTCAGGAGCTGGACCCGGGAGGAGGTCCTCCTAATAAACTGTTCGTCCCCAGCTCACTCAGGTCCCAGGTTCTCCAGTGGGCTCATGCTACGCGACTCACCTGCCACCCAGGAATCCGCAGGACTGGCTCTTTTCTGCGTCGCCGTTTCTGGTGGCCCAGTATGACCAAGGACGTCCGGGACTATGTTTCAGGTTGTCTGGTTTGTGCCCAGAACAAGGTCAGTACACACCCGCCTGCTGGACTCTTACACCCATTGTCCATCCCGGGTCGGCCTTGGTCACACATTGCTCTGGACTTTGTTACCGGCCTACCTCCTTCTGCCGGGAGAACCGTTATTCTGACTATTGTGGACCGTTTCTCTAAGGCAGCTCATTTTGTGGCTCTGACCAAACTCCCCTCTGCTGCAGAGACGGCTAGATTGATTATAAGACATGTCTTCAGGCTGCATGGCATCCCCACGGACATGGTGTCGGATCGTGGTCCTCAGTTCATCTCACAAGTCTGGAAGGCGTTCTGTGGGGCTTTCGGGACTACTGCCAGCCTGTCATCTGGTTTTCACCCCCAGACTAATGGTCAGGTGGAACGAACTAACAAGGACTTGGAGGCCGCTCTCCGGTGTATCTGTTCCCAACGCCAGACCTCCTGGAGCTCCTTGTTACCATGGGTGGAATATGCGCACAACTCCCTCACCTCGTCTGCTTCTGGTATGTCCCCATTTGAGTGCTCTCTGGGGTACCAACCCCCCCTGTTTCCCGAGCAGGAGACGGAGGTGGCCGTTCCGTCGGTTCAGCACCTATACTGCCGCTGTCGGCGTGTTTGGCGGGAGGCTCGGGCGGCCCTGTTGCGTTCAGGGGCTACCAACAAGAGGCTGGCTGATCGTCGACGCACTCCGGCACCTACTTACCTACCTGGCCAATCCGTCATGCTGTCCACCTCACACATCAAGCTTCGGACGGAGTCCAAGAAGCTGTCCCCCAAGTACATCGGTCCTTTCGAGATCCTGAAGGTCATCAATCCTGTGGCGGTCAGGCTGCGCTTGCCCAGGTTTTGCGCATCCACCCGGTCTTCCATGTCTCTCAGCTGAAGCCGCATGTTACGTGTCCCCTGCAGCGGCCTTCCTCTCCGCCACCCCCTCCTCGCATCATTGATGGCCAGCCGGCCTACACAGTCCGTCGCCTGCTGGACGTTCGGCGACGGGGACGTGGTTTCCAGTATCTGGTGGACTGGGAGGGGTACGGGCCTGAGGAGAGGTCCTGGGAGCCTGCTTCGCGGATTCTGGATCCTGAGCTCATCAGGGACTTTAATCGGCGGCACCGGGACAGGCTTTCCCCTGCGCCAGGCGGCGCGCCTTGAGGGGGGGGTACTGTGGGGTTATGACCCAGGACATTTGTTGGTTTTGTTTGGTGTCCACTTCCTGTTTTATTTTGTTGCTGGTTGTTACTTCCTGTGTTCTCTCCCTCCTTTATTGGCACACCTGTTTCCACGTACCTCATCCCCTCCTCCTGTTATAAGTCTTCGTCTCCCCTGCACTGGTTGTCGGATGGTTTTTGTACCTTCATGAGTTTGTGTTCAGTTTTTGAGAACCTTTCTCAATTAAATGAGAAACTTCATATTTACGAGTGTCGTCTGCATCTGTGTTCCCACGTCAACCTTGACACAGATAATGAGAACAGGCGCACTCTGCTATTCATATTACAGAAAAGACATACGGAATGATATTTTTTATCCTTCGTCTGTGCCGCCCCCTGGAAAATTCCGCCCTGGGCGACCGCCCATGTTGCCCATGTCAAAACCGCCACTAGCCCTAGAAATTTCCCAGAAGGTACTGCAAAAAACAGTTTGCATTGATGCTTGTGAAATCAGTGACGTCATATTTGCAGTTTGAAGAAAAAAAAAACAGTAGCCTAGAGAGCATGGTGTCCGAATTGCTTTTAAAGTCCAGGTCCCCAGATAATGCCGCACTAATAGTTATTTAGTAGTTAGGGAGCAGGGACATAGAAAAAGTTTCAAAGCGCAGAACTTGTGCCTGAAATGTCTCTTGAAATCTCACACAAAGTCAGAGTTTTGACAGCGAAATTGTTTGCCATTTATGATTCATAACACCTTTTCTCCAACATTTATGTCAGCCATCTCTTGTCTCCCGCAAAGTAATTGCTGTGTCCTAATTCCTTCACTATTCACTATATAGTGCACTATATATGGCGTTTGACATTTTTTAGTCCTCTCCAAATCAACCATTCCAAAATCGAGTGCCCTAGAAATTTCCCAGAATTCTTTGCAAAAAACAGTTGGCATTGATACTCACTAGATTGGGGAATATGGACCACAATGCATTGTGTTTGAATAATTTCAGCGGGAAAAAAAGTATTTAAATGTATTCTTTTGTTCAAACATAAACTTTTTCATCATCAGAACACAGTGGACTCATAGTCCTTGTGAAATCAGTGATGTCATTTTTTTAAGTAGGCTAGTGAGCATGAGTCAGAATTGGTTTTAAAATATTTAATTTATGTAAATCCATCATACTAGGGGCTGCACAGTGTGAGCGTGTCATATATGTGATCCAGTTTGTTCTATATGCAAAACATGCTAAGGACAGCTTTTGGACCTTATTTTGATGTAAGAGTTTTTTCTTTCTACACAGATAAGTCTTCACCATTTGTCTCCATGACAAAAAAACAACTTAATCATTGTCATTTATCTTTATTATCATAAAAATTTTTTCACACCAAAAGGAGATTGATTATGTAACGTCATGCAATTTCATAGATATAAAATACGCAGTGCCCTGTGCTTGCAGGGCACTGCACTGATCGCCTTTTTCTGACAGAAGTACCATGTTTGACAGACTGTGGCAACAAATGTTGGCATAATACTTACTAATGTACATCCCTTCAGAACGACGTTGTCTACACACACATTCATTTTCAGACAAAAATATCGCCATAATCTATGCTACTTACTACTGTACCTACCTTCAAGACGATGTTGGCTACACACAAACATTCATTTTCAGACACTTTGGTGCACTCTGCTTTACGAGACCTGAGCAAACACGGCTTGTATATATATATTTGAAGGACCTTCAGGTAAGAGTCCAAATCACTCTATAATAGTAAACAAAATAAGCACTATTGGGGACAGCAGTTTAGATCTACCTTTGAGGCTTTTCCTATTTTTATTGTTGGCCCGATTTGGTCTAAAAACCAAAAATCTATTGAAGAAAAGTACATACATTTACACAAAAAAAATTCCCTAAAAATAGGAAAAGCCTCAGAAGCTCATGTAAACTGCTGTTCCCGATAGTCTTCTATCAGTTTTACTATTCTTGGGTGTTTTGGACCTATTTGGTACAAAACCTGAAAACTATTGAAGAAAAACGCAAGAATGTACATTAAAAATGTAAGCAATTTGTTGACGGTCCCCAAATGCGCACGCTAACATTTACAGACACCTCTTACTAGTACAATCCGCTCGACTGTCTCTGCTTTCAGGTCGAGTGTAGTAGCGTCTCCGAGCGAATATCTGCTCAATGTCCAATATCCAACTAACTTCACCTCAGTCGAGCAGTGCACTGGACCGTTTTTTCAATGATATTCGACCTTTACTGGTGTCCATGACAGACATGAAGTCCTGTCCACATTTGTCAATCTAAGGGTGAGGTCATCTGGACCCCACAAGATAGAACGAGAGAGGAAGGATGACACCTTTCCTAAAGTACGCCGAGACTTTACCAGACATCAGGTACCAGTGAATTAGTGCCAGAACCAGGAACCCATGAACTGGAAGACATCGCTGAACAAAGTTATTAACAACACATCGAGAGAACAAGAGGATGTCTTCATTGTGCCAACTCATCTATCAGACTCAGAGAGGAAAACGGGTATAAACGTATCTAAAATCACAGACCGAGCTGGACTGAACAGAACCAGAACCAGGTGCGGGACACTAAGCTTTTAACAGATCAGACCCTGCCCAGGGCCGGAGAACGCAAGAACATTATGAATTATGCTACAGTCTGTAAAACATGGTATCTCTGTCAGAAAAAGGCGATCCACTTATGTTGAAACCAACATTTGTCTTTTCAAACATGAATAATTTACTTTTTCTTCAGTAAAAGTGTCTGAAAATGAAAGCGCAGTTAAGTTAGTTTCATTTTCGGCATTCGGCACACATTCAGAGGTAAACGGTAATATTACTCAAACGCCTTGCCTCAAATATCTGAGGATGTTTGTCTGAACAGATGATAAAACAAACCAACTTTCACATGCCTCGTTTTCATCAATCACGGCCCATGGAACGACCAAATGTTTGTGAAAGTCTTCCTGAGAGATCGACCGGAGCGCCTTCCGTGTGCCACTGCTGAGAATAAGGGACCGTCTACAAAGTGCAAAGTGTGGTGTTACCTAAAACCCTCTAACCAACCAGTGACCTTAATTAAGACCATTCTCATGCATATGCAGAAGTTTGCTTTTTTTGTAAAAATCACAGCAACATGAGATTAACCCATATAATAAGAAAAATATAATGTGCAGGCCTATTCTAGTCTCAGATTTTGCTGTAATCTCATTCCTCATCTTCAGGAAGTTGATGCCCAAAGTCTCACTTTATTCACATAAAGAACACAAATTTACTTGTTAATCACTTTAACATTACTGCTGCTGCAGGAGTTGACTGAATTTTATTTGTTCTTTAAAGTAACAGGATGTTTGGAAACGCTGTTGATAGTTTTTGTCCTTTTCTGGGAGCGTCTCTGCAGCTGGGAATGTGCAGATTTATTTATGGATTCGGACTCCAGAACCAGACTGCAGGGGTCCGGGTCAGCCTGAAGGACTCTGATGGTCTTGTCGTAGCAGAATCTCTAACAGCTTCTGCTCGTAGATCTGGGCTCGTGGAGGTCTGTGAGAGTTCTGGACAGAAGGAGGAGGTCTGCGTTACATGGTGCTGGCTTCAGTTCAGAGGAAGCTGAGAAATACAAAGGTTTTCTTTCATCTTCATCTCCTCAGGTTTCTGCATGGATGTCACATCCTCAGCTGCTGAGTCCGTGATGAAGAGTGAAGACATTTACCTCCATGGATAAACTCATCTGAACATTTCCTCATCAGCCTGGGGGGTTTGAAACTCACCGTCATGTTTGTGGGAGGGGGGGTCTCTGCAGTCTGACGTTGTCTCCTCTCAAAGGCTTTAGTCCCTCTCTGCTGCTGAGCCCCCTCCACAGCTGGGGGGGCGGTTTGACGCTGGTGCTTCATGGGTGAGATGACAGGCTTTCTGAAACAGCAGAGTTTCATTTGATGGAAGGAACGTTCCTGCAGCCGTTTGTTCCACAGAGAAGAGGAAAAACTGAAGTCTGATGATGTTCAGACTGCAGTTTACTGCTCGTTTATGCTATGAAACCCTCAGAGATGTTTTCAGAAGGTTCTGGAAACATCTTTACAGTCTTCTTCATCCTTCAGGTCCATTTTTGAAGGACCTTCAGGTCAGAGTTGAACATTTAAGAACCAGAGGAGCCTCACAGCTCAGAGAGAAGATGACTTCTTTGTCATGAAGCAGATTTTTAGTGAAAGATCCCAGAACAGAAACTTTCATGAAGACAAAGCTGGTTGTTATCAAGGTCGTTACAACTTCCAGACTGAAACATAAAGTCCTGATGAGTCTTCAGTACAAACTGCTGGTCAGGTTCTGTCAGACTCCAGATGGAAGTTCTGGTCCGAGATCCTAAAAAGTTCAGAGTGTAATGACTGCTGCTTTATTTTGTTAAAGTTTTCATTCAGAGGAGCGCTGTGACGATCAGAAACAGAGAGGGAGCGTCAGTCTAACAACTGTTTAAACGTCATGGTTGTTTCTGTCCTGATGCAGCAAACGTCTGTCTCTTCTAATAAAGTCATGTCCAAACGTGTGAACTACTTTATCTTTCATTTTTCTCCTCTTCCTTTGTTTGTCACATAAATCATTTCTCTACTCATTTTATCAATTGATGTCTTTTTAAAGTTACCTTTAGCTTTTATCTGATCCTTTTTGTTCTTTTAAAATATAAATAAATTGTTAGTTATGATAGAAAATAAAACACAAAGTGACCGTGTTTGTTTAAGCTCAAACTTCTAACACTAATAATAAAACTAAAACTTTATGAATCTCTTTTCGAGATCTTTTCTGACTTCATCTGGGGAAGCTTAATTGTTTATGAGACCAAACAGGAAAAGTGTTGCAGCAGCAGGAGGTCAGTCTGGTACCTGGGAGTGTTCTCCAGCTGGAGCGCGCTCTGTAGCATCCTGACCTCCTTCTTGGTCGTCAGCAGCTGCAGCCTCCAGCGCAGCTCCTCTACATCCTGAAGGTGGAGTAAAACGGGGGATGTGATGAAGCTTCCTCCATCTTGAAGTCATCAGACTCTCTAACTTCAAGCAGCATTTTACTCTAAAGGTGGGACAGGCCTCCTTTGCCTCCCCCTCTAACAGCTGGTTAGAGGTCAGGAAACGCTTCAGTGAAAGCTCAGATGTCGTCGTACCTTTCTGAGACTGAGGATCTGCAGTGAGTCCTTCTTCATGTTGGCCTTCACTTGGTCCACATCACTGCAGAAGTTCTCCAGAGAGACCTGAAGGACACCTTTTTCTTTGAACAAAGCCTTGTTCTGCTCCAGCAGGAGCGTTGCCTTCTCCTTCACCTCTCTCAGCTCCTCCCTCTTCTCCTCCATCATCGCTGGCAGCCGGCTCTGCAGGAGCCTGTAGATTTTCTCCGTCTCCTCTGCTTCACGTCTGTTGTGGACAAAGAGTCAAAGCCTGCGGTCCATCCAGCACGGACAGGCTTGGATTATCTGTCAGCTTTACTTTTTCAGATCAAAACACAGCTGTTGGTCAGGAGATTGGACTTTAGATCTTAGTTGGAGCAGCTTCTCCATGCTGGGCAGCTGCTCCTTCAGCTCCTCCTGCTGCTCCTTCATTCTTGCAGCTGGAAGGGAGGACAGAAGGAGAGGTGGTGTGCAGCTTTCCATGGAGGAGCATGTGTGGACGCTCACCTTGCTGTGTGATCTCAGAGCTCAGTAGGTCACTCCTCTCCTGAAGCTGCACCTTCTCCTGGTGGAGCTGCAGCTTTAGAGCCTGCAGCTCTTGTGTGTGGGTGAGCAGCTGCAGCTCCTGCAGCTGCTTCTCCAACTCAGCGGAGTGGTGTGGCAGGAACTGATTGATGTCCCTCCGGTCTTCCTCCAGCCTGCAGCTCTGAGCTGAAAGCAGGCTGTTCTCAGACCTCAACTTTTTACATTGGAGTCTGCATCTGAAGCAGGAGGAACGGAAAAGCAGAACATCTCTTCCCAATTCTCAAAGACTTCATGATAAAAGTTTGGTGTTTACCTCTGAAGCTCCTCCTCCAAACTTTGAATTTGAGCTGAGAAACTAGAAGTTTCTTTGTCACCATTCATTGTAACCGCAGACTTTTCCTTTTTCTTCTCCTTCTGAAATATTTTATTGATTTTAATCACTTCAACCGAAGTTTTGAAAATGTTGTTTGAAAAGTAACTGTTGTTGCCATGGTGATGAGGCCTTCACGGACTGTTTACGATCAATATTCTTACTATATGTAAAAGGAATAAAAAATCCTAAAATTAAGAAAATCTGAAACGTTTTCATCATTTTGTGAAAAACAAAGAGCTGCAGTTTAGCAACAAAAAAAACAAACTGAACAAAAGTGTGTGTGATGTGCAGGTTAGGGTGGTGTTGTGAGAGCTCGTTGTTTGTGTTGTGTGTCGTTCTGGACTGGGTCAGTCTGTCACTTTGAAGCCCCTCAGAGGCTCCTAAGGAGGCTGTGAGGAGGTGAACGCAGCTGAGACTCCTGAGGAAAAACTCTGTTGGATTGTTTGAACTTGATGGAAGAGCAACAGAAATCTGGTCAGAGCTCGCTCTCCCTGCATGCAGACTGCTGTGTTTGATTTCCTAAAATCTCCAGGTGTTTGAAATGTTTCAGTGATTGTCAGCAGAACGCTGCTGCTCTCATACAGGCTCAGTACAGTCGTTCTTGATGCTGGAACAGAGCTGAGCACATCATCGTGATCCATTGAAAGGGTTTTTTTTACATCCCAGAAGCAGAGCTATTGTTATTTTACATACTGACAGTGAACTGAACACAAGTGATTTGTCAGATCCAGTCATTAATTATACTTTAAGGCAACGCCAGTCTATAATGTTAGTTCCCTCTCAAAGACAGTATTGTAAGAAAACGCTCCTTCATGTCAGGACCATGTGCAGCACAACATTGCCATCTAGTGGAATTGGTTTTGTTTGCAATTCTCTGCTCCAAAGCTTACAGAAAAACAGGTGGAGGCACGAGCAGGTGAAGAAGCTCTGCTTTAACTTCACGTTAAAGATGTCCACCTGAAGACGGCGGCTTTCTTCCTCATGGATCCTTCTGATTTTAGGACGGTCTGAAGTTTGACATGAGCACAAATGGAGGAGTGGGATGAACTGATTTCACTTTAATATCTGATGTTCAACGCCTGATATTTGGTCATTTTTATTCCTTTTGTCTCTTTTACTCTCATCACAGGTTTTCCTTCATGAACAGAGAAACTAATTGGTGGATCTGTTAGGTCGGTGGAGCTGACATGAGCGGAGCAGGTCTTAACCAAACATGAAGCGGTCAGTCTTCATCAGAGACCAGTCTGCAGACAGATCATGGAGCTAAGCAGACAATCTCAGGTAAACTTTTTCTTCTTTACGGTCAAAGACGACAGGAAGTGATGTCAGAGGTAAAAGAATCGGCTTTTATTACAAAGCGCGTTTCTCATTTAACCAAAATCATTCAAGTACCTTAAAGTGCCGCTGCTCATCGGGCCTGGGGGGTGAGGCATGCACATGTAGCATGGGTCTGAGGAGGTCAGTGTGAAGGTCACAAACCGCTACATAGTAAAGACCCCCCAGAAAAAAACTGCAGCCCCTGTGTGTGAACAGAGTCCATCTGTCAGACTGCCGCGGGCCTTTCCACAGAACTGTAGTGTTTAAGACCGGCAGAGCTCCGTGTTCTGCTGGGTCCTCCTGCTCTCCTTCCTGTCTCTATTCTGCACACTGACATGAGGAGGTGTGGAGAAATGCCCCTCTGAGAAAGATTCAGGTGAGACTTGACCTAAAAACACTGGAACAGGAGGCAGTCCCCCACCAGCCGGTTCGGAGCGGGCAGCTGGGCTTTGGAGGAGCTGCTGGGTCAGAACCGTCCCGAGGGTTGTGGGTGGCTCTGTCAGGGTGAAGGTGCTCTGCAGGCAGGTGTGCTGATCCTTGACCTGCACCTAAAGGCAGCCTCAGTGCTACAAGGAGGCGGGGCTTAGAACTGGCGGTGTCAGGATGACACGCCCACGACCGTGTCCAACCACTTCCTGTAGGCCAGGGCGAAGCTCCTCTGCTCGGGGCCACAGCCGTCCAGAAGGCTGCTGACAAACGCATGCTCAGTCTGTGAGGTGGGGGGCAGTGGGATGGGGACGCCTCTCCTCAGCCGTTTGATGTCCTGTGGGTCTGAAGAACACCCCCGATCCACCTCCATAGGAGCGCCAGCGGAGGTCTGGCTGTTCTCACCGCAGCCGAGCTGTGTCTGAGCGCCCCCTGCCGGATCTCTGCCTTCATCACTGCTGTCACACGGGTGCTGCTCCTTCCAGCGATGCCACAGGAAGAAGACGTGCCTCCTGGGGGGACAAACAACATGAGCTGAGAAGAACAGGCTGAGGAAGAGGAGGCTGAGCAGAGCTGTGGTCTGAAGAGGAATCCCTGACAAACACAGCCTGCTGAGCAGCACTGACCTGTGGCTCCAGAGGGTTTCATGTCCAGGAAAAGACTGGATCAGGTCTGAGCACAGCTCTATCTCATGGCCGAAGAGCTGCAGGACTGTGGGGAGGTCACGCTGCCGCTCCTCTCCTCCAGACCGCTCCCCGTTGGAGCAGCAGCCTGCAGGACGACCCAGAGAACCGATCAACTCCTGCAGCAGGAACTGGCGGTAGTGGAAGCCGCTGTGGTCAGACACGTGCGTGGACACCCAGGGCCGCATGGACGACAGCTCATCAAGAAAAACCTGCAGGAACATGGAGGAAGAACCTCTGAAACCCAACGGAGAACATGGAAGAACCACTGCATTGATGTGTGTTGAGCCTGCACGATAAGAGAATAATCTGCGATATATCTGTTTGAAACTGCGACGCGATTACAAGACAAACAGCAAAACAAAGATACTAATACATTTGCATTTCACCGTGACAGCTTTATTTAAATAGTTTTCGGCATGTTTTGCATGGTACCTGTTAGGGGTGGAACGGATCACAAAACTCACAGTTCAGACGGTGTCACGGTTCGGATCGTTTTGTTGGATCAATAAAAAGGAAAAAAGAACAAGTCTCTGAAACTCTGAACAACCCGGACATGGAAACATGTTTACCGATGTTTTCTGTAGAACTCTTCCAAATAAACCGGATCCCTCATCATCCGCGTCTTGTGAGTTGGAGAAACTCCTCCCTCACGCGGCGAAGTCCGTTTTTTAGAAAAAACTTTTGGACAAGCATCAGGCAGTTACTTTGACGCACGTTACAATAAAGACGATGGACGCGAATTTGAGGCGTGATTTGCGTGCCGTTTGATCTGAAAATTTATTTAAATGATGCGCCCTAGAGGGTGGGGGTTGGGGGATCCGCCGTACATGTGGCAAGTGATTCGTTACACCTCTACTACTTGTATTTGGAGAACGCCGCCTGTCCTGAAACCAAAGTACCTCCAAATTATCAACATGCTTTTTTTTTCACCATGAGCACATCCTCAGAGGAGCTGCTCGCAGCCATCGCAAGTTTAGCGTTAGTGCAACTGGAGACCGCTTATCGCCACTTATGCCTCCTTTTGCGGTAATCATTCCGTATTGGCCTGATACCACGATGGCGATACATTTGCGCAGGCCTAATGTGTATCATTGAGTATTTTTGTGTCTCTCTTTGTATTAAGGAACTGTGGTATTGTTTTTTCATCTGTCTACGTGATGTCATGCTTTTCTTAACCTACTGCCTGCACCTTTAAAGGAATTGCCCCTCAGGATGAAGTTGTTTGCATAGATTTAAACTGATCACAAGTTCTTCACTGAGTCAGACAGAACTGCAGGACTGGAATAAAACAGACCCACCTTCACGTTGCCCTTGGCCAGTCGCTGCAGCACCCAGATGCGGTGGGACCAGGCGTTGTAATTGCTGGGATAGCGGCAGGCGGCGTCGGCGCACACCTTCATCTCCTGGTGGAGCGTCTGAGCCAGCTGCTCGCTCAGGTGCCGGCTCCTCTCTGCATCTGTCTGGTTCTGGTCTGCTGGGGGAGCCTTCTGTAGGAGGTGCAGCAGCACCCAGCGCCTGCAAACATCACAGCACAGAGCTGACGGCGTCAGCATACCAGATCCACCACAGCATTTATGCTCTGGACCAGCCTAGACTGTTCTCATCACAGCAGCTGCAACACACACCAGGAGGTTGAATCCTCAAAGGGGTTAAAACCTGCTCCCTGTCACTAAACCACAGGTGTGACTCCGCCCCAGCTCTGCTTTGGTTTAAAGATGACTTTCTGAACAGAAGAGGTCACAGAGTGAGAGCAGAAATAATTTCTGAATGAAAACAGAGCTGGACTCTTCACTCAGGGCTCAAGTTACACAAACTGGACTCACTGGTTCTGATGTTCTAACTTCTGAAGCTGGTTTCTGAGCATCTTCTTTAAGAGATCTTGGAATTGAAGTGTTCTCACAGCTGTGATGAGGAGACCTTTGTCTTCCATCAAGGAATGAAGGGAGGAGTTATCAGTCACCGGCTCTGATGAAGTGTTCTGCTGTGCTGAGGTTCTAGAGCAGGGCGGGCCAAACCTGGTCCTCCAGAGCCACAGTCCTGCCTGTTTCCAGCTCTCTTCCTCTGCTGATTGGCTGACTCAATTGATTCCACGTCCTGGTTGACTGAACACACCTGGTTTAGGTTGTCAGCATCAGGCAGTTCAGGGAGAGCTGGAAAACCTGGCCTTGAGTGTCCGATTATCCGGACAAGAAAGTGTGAAGTGTGAGTTTTCTCTGCAGAGGAACTGGCCAGGTGACCGCTTCAGGAAATAGTTCCCGTGTTGGGCTTTGTTTCAAAATAAAAGTTCAAGACAGTGGAAGTCCAGCACATTTTTTTCTTTTTGCTCTCATTCATTCATTCATTTTCTAAACCGTTTTGTCCCTTTCGGGGTCACGGGGCTGCCGGAGCCTAACCCGGCTACTCATGGGCAAATGCAGGGTACACCCCTGGACAGGTCACCAGTCTGTCGCAGGGGCCACAATCACACACCCACATCCATACCTAGGGACAATTTAGAGTGACCAATTAACCTATGATGCATGTTTTTGGACGGTGGAAGGAAGCCAGAGTCCCCAGAGAAGACCCACGCATGCACGGGGAGAACATGCAAACTTCACACAGAAAGGTCCCCCATTGGTGACACTGTTTCAAGTCCCCCAGCCGGGACTTGAACTGGGGGCCTTCTTGCTGTGAGGCAAGCGCTAACCACTGCGCCACCGTGCAGCCTTCTTATTGTTCTGGATAAACAAACAGTGTCTTGATTGAAAGAGAGCAAAAAAAAAAAAGAAAAGACAGAGTGATGTCATTACTTTAAAAGTGTTGTTCAAAACAGCTGTCACTACAACAGTTATTTCTGTACATTTTTTAATCTTTACAATGAGTTTAAAAGTCAGAAAAAAAAATGACTTCAGCTTTTTAGAAATAGATTACAAACTAAACACAGACATCTTTTCAAAGGCTTGAACAGTTATTTTTGACTGACAGATGGCGTAGTGAGCAACTCAAGGCCCAATCCAAAGTCTTCCCTTCCTCCCATCACTTCTCCCTACCACTCCATTTGCAGGGGCATTTGTAGTAAAAGTGGTTTCCGTAAATAGTTTTTTAAGGGGTACCCCCTCCATGGGGAGGGATGCGGAGTCCTTCGTCGTGAGGGAGTTCTGCGTCGCACTACGCTGCAGAGGAGAAGCGCTTTTCTTCACGGGAGTGCGCCCTGAAGCACAGAAGTTTACATTTGAATGTAAGTGATGACTTTTTGTTTTAGCATGACCTTTTTAAAGTTGTAAACCATTGTTATGTATATTCAAGTGCTGGAAGCTCTGCGCTAACATAGCTGACCGGCGACTATTGGTGACGTCATCGAGTGGTAGTGACGTCCGAATTCGGAGACACTACTTTTCTATAGCTCTCCATTTGGAGGGCTAAATGTAGGGCGAAGGGAAGAATTCGGATTGGGCCCAGGTCTCACCTTGAGTGAACCAATAAGGTAAAAATCATCAGGTTTTGTGTAATCATCACGAGCATCCACATTTAAAGTCCTGAACAGATGCATGAACCTGAATCATAATGAAATCCGCCCTTTAGAAGTGTGGTTCTGAACAGTTTGGTTTGGCCTTCATCAGCAGTTCAATTCAGGTCACAGAACCTGGTGCTCTGCAGGTAGAGCTCACCTGTGTATCCACGTCTCAGGACTCTTGGGGGATTTGCTGAGGGCCAACTTGCCCAGGTAAAGGTCTCGCTCTGGACTGAGAGCTCCACACTCCACCAGCTCCTTCCTGTAACAAACCAGGTTCTGGTTCTGAGCAGCAGTCAGGGCTTCCAGCTCAGTAAGAAATAAAGATAAACGTGAAAGCGTCACAGTGGCACATGAGCATGAACACGCAGCTCAGCAGCTGTGGCAATATGGAGATAAATTAGTATCAGTCCGATTTGTGCGTGCGTAATTTTGATTCGTGCATAACTTTGGATTTGTGCGTGCGTAATCCTTGACTTGTAACTCATAAAAAACATTTTGTGCATGAGTTCAAAAATTACAAAATATTAAAAAATACAAAGTACAATTTACACATGCACAACTTCAAATTA
>BSAI01000014.1:1119843-1147531 GCA_036245035.1 Adrianichthys oophorus | reverse complement strand
TGTTGTTCTCTGTGTTGTTATGTTATGTGTAGTTGTGTTATGTGTTGATGTGTTGTTAACAGTATTTGAAAAATGAAGTCCAAAGAAAGAAAGCTGACCTGTTTCTGAAACGGTTCTGACCCGTGTGCAGACTGTGTGTGCTGATCGCCCCCTATGGCTTAAAGGGAGAAGTACTGAACCTGAATCTAAAACTACCATTTGGGGTGAAGTTGAACACAAAGCTGAACGTATTCCAGTAAAGGCTTTTTTCTGCACAGTTTTTATGTGATTTAACGTGTTTCTTTCACTTTTTCATCATCATTTTTTCAGTGTGAGTGCGTGCTCATGTATTGATTTATACGTAAATGTCTGACATCGTGGCGGCAGATGAAGCTGTAATCTGGTACAAAAGCAGGTCTTCCTCTGTGACTAATGCTCTCTGTTCAATAAACTAATTTCTTCTTAGCGGAAACAAGGGTTTTAAACAGGAAAAGAGGACAATGGACAGACCTCCCTCTTTCTGCTTGGATTGCAGAGGAAGACAGGCTGTTCTAAAACTTATGTAGAAAGCCTTCAGCTGCCTGAAAGTGCTGCAGTCAGATACTGATCCTCAATAGCTTACAGCCCCTAACACTTTAAATGTCAAATGGGAGAAGAATTTTTTTCACTAAAATTGTTGCAAATCAGGAACAGATGTAAAAAGGCCTTTTGAAAAAGATCCTTTTTATGATGTAGAAAAAACACTGGGCTCCATGAGCTCACAGGAACAGGAAGGGAAAGGGGGCGGGGTCGCTTTATACATTCTTCAGATTCCACTTTTCCAGAGCAAAGTTATTCCTTTTCTGTATGAAAGGAACAGTTCAGATCAGGTGTTTGGACAGGAAGACAGTAGAGACACGCTCATGGTAATAAGTGGTAATAGTATCAGGTGACTAATGAATGAGCAGCACGCTGTCATAAAAACAGCTTTTTTTTTCTTTTTTTTTGCTTTGTTCACTGGGGTATGTTTACAAAGATGTGAGCAGAATGACCCAAAATGTCCAAACTAAGAAATTCCACCATCAGAGAGACCACGAGTGATGAGCAGGTCTGCAGACCTCTGACATCCACAGTTTCTTCTTTTTCAGTTGAACTGGTGAGTATTTCATCGCCTGGAAATATCTTTTCATGTTTGTGAAAAGCAGAGGTGAGGCGTCTGTACAGTAGGTGATGGAGGTGAAGCTGCTGTTAAGAAGCTGGAGCTTCAGAGGAAATGATGAAGGACAGCTCCAGAGGCCTCTTGCTGCTCTGGATTCTGATGGATTTGGACCAACAATCAGGAGAAATGGATCAGAAATGCAGGTTTGAAGAACTGTAGCTTCAAAGAGCAATCTGACCCCCAGAGGGTCACTCTAAAAACGGGTTCTGCCGACTTTTGAATCCAAGCTGACGTCCCTGATCTGCACGAACATCCTCAGCGCTCCTGTGCTCTGCAGCAGCTCCAGCCTTCAGGTCTGCAAGTGGAACCGATTCTGCCGGCTGAGGAAGAGGAAGTCCACATTAAGCAGAACCACGGCGCTGTTTCAGGTTCTGCCCCAACAGAACCAAGTTCAGAAGAAGTGCCTGCGTACATGTGACGTAAGATCCAGGTATGACAGGTGACTGCGGGGTTCTGGAGCAGCCCACAGGTGGTTCATGACATCACAACACCTGCTGCGTCATGTTTCCCTGATGCACGTGGGCACACAAACAATGAGTCAGCGCGGAGGTGACCCGGCTCGCGCGCCTCATCTCCAGCTGCTGGTTGGACACGCTGTTCACACGTCTGCGTGCGTGGCGCGCTGCGCGCTCCCACGCTCACCTGAAGACTCGGCTTTGGAGTGAGGATCCTGACCCTCTCACGGCTCGTGACGGACGCAGACATGGAAAGGGCAAGCGCGCACCCCCCAGCTGCGGTAAGCCTCCGCGCGTTTGCGTGTCCGTGCCGGTCGCTGCTGCCACTCTGCCAGCGCAGGAAAGTTTGGGTTTGCACGCGTGGCAGCAGCATCACCATCAGCGCGTTCCTCACGGGTTTCTTCTCTTCGCAGAGGGAAGCTCTGTCGCCCGGATGCAGCCTCCCGACCCCAGCTTCCCCCGCGTCCTGCAGCAGCCTGCAGAGCGGCGGCGCGTCCCAGCAGCCCCCCAGCGGCGGCATGAAGCTGGAGGCGGTGATGGAGCACCTGCAGCGGCAGCAGGCGGCGCGCCTGGCCCTGGAGGAGCAGCGGCGGCAGGCGGAGAGAGACCAGGAGCTGCGCTCCCACATCCAGCGCCAAGCTCTGGCTTTCTGCCACTACCAGACGGCGGTGCGCAGCGCGCTGTCCGCCGGAGACGCAGTCGCCGCGCTGCCCCAGATGCTGGAGGAGGAGGCGGACTCCAAGTCGGAACGGCGCGCTCAGGGAGACCCGGAGGAGCAGGAGGTCGTGGACGGAGAGGGGGATGATGGTGCGATGCTGAGCCGCTTCCACCTACAAGCGCGGCTGCCTCCGAGGAGCGCCGCGGCGCATCCCGTGGCGCGCATCCCGGCGGGCTTCATGGAGGCTCCGTGCGCTGAGTCGCCCCCCGCGCGCCCGCACTCACAGCACGACTGGACCTATGAGGAGCAGTTCAAGCAGGTGAGCTGGTACCGAACCTATCACGGATCAGAACTCATTGGATCAGAACTCACCGGAACTGGTACCGGTACCTGTACCAGTGTCAGCAGCTCTGCTGGAACGGAAAGAGTTGAAGTTTCTTTGTGTTTGAGCAGAAACTTGTTTTCAGAGCTTGAAGTTCGTTAGGATGAGATAAACCAGCAGTTTGACCAACAGAGTGAAAATAATTTTGTTCTTATCCAATTCCTTTAATTTCTCAGAAACTAAACCGGGTCCAGATCTGCTAAAAAAAAAAAGTCTGCTTCCAGAAGAACAAAGGGATTTGAATTTAAATATGACTTTTAGCGGAACGGATTCGTTTTTGTTTGTTTTCACGAGAAAAAGCTCCTGAAATTAAGTTTTCCTTATTTACTGTCTAAACAGTATACATAGAATATCAATAAGAGCCAAAGGGATCCGATAGACCACATGAAACGGTTTTTAAAAATCATTTCTTCCTGTTAGAATTTACTTAACCTCTGCTTGCCGACACTTCCTGCTCTTGCTGACATAAAACTGTGATTTTTTACTGCACTTTTTTATGTTTGGTCATATAATTTAATGTCGGTTAAATGTCATGTAAGTGTGGCTACATTTCAAAACAAAGCACAGATAATGGAAGTGGATCAGTTATGAGTGAAACATAAACCCTCCGTCTATCTAATCTGAGTCTTTTCTTAAAGGAGCACAAAGCGGTGATCTCTGCAGCTGCAGACCTCTGGTTCTTCTGCTTTCATTCAACAGAACTCAAACCACATCCGTTCAAACCCACTTAATCCCTTTTGGGGTCATATGGTTGCTGGAGCCTATCCCACCTACTGTAGGATGAAGGTGGGGTACAGGTGGCTCATCTACTGAATTTCAATCACAATAAATGACCATTTACAATCACTAATGAACCTGTGAAGTGTGTTATTGGACTGTGACAGAAAACCTACACTGACAACATGCAAACTCCACAGGAAAACCCAGCTGGGATTTGAACCAGGGCCTTTCTGCTGTGAGGCCAGGATGCTAACCACTACTCTATTGTTTGGCTCTTAAGACTTCTACCCCATTCATTTGATAAACAAACAAAAACCATTCACAGACTAAGAACACATAAAGCAAACAAAGAGTGCTTTTAAAAACAATGAGGTCAGCAGTGAGGAGCACATGTGACCCGGAAGGATGAAGCTGCAAACAGAGGCACTCACTAAGAGGCTTCTCTACAGCCATATAAAATCTATGAACATAGCAACAGTGATGGAATTTTTTGTGGGCAGTGCCCCCCCCTGAATGGACAACAATGCTGTTTGATCCTGATGAACGGGGCTTCACGGACAGGACAACAGCACAGCCCTAACAGATTCCGACCTTTGGAAACCTGATGGACAAAAATTCTGCAATGAGGGATCTGGAGTAGAATCTGGTGGTCAAAGAAGATTGACCTTTCATGCTTGACTCCCAGCACTTTATGGTACAGCTTCTTCATCCCGGACTCCTCATCCTCCACAGAGAGGAGAGCCTGCCAGCTGTGCAGCCCGGCCATGCACGCTGGAGGGGAAACCTCAACCGGTCAATACGCCAAAACAAAGAAAAAAAAAAACAACATTTGGATTAAAACCATCTATAGATAAGTTTCACTGCGGAAATATAAAAAAACATAAAGGCTTAAATCAATTTCATTCATTCATTCATTTTCCAATCCGCTTTATCCCTTTTGGGGTCACTGGGTTGCCGGAGCCTAACCCGGCTACTCATGGGCAAAGGCAGGGGACACCCCTGGACTGGTTGCCAGTCTGTCGCAGGGGCTTAAATCAATCTAAATTCCTGAATTGGAGTTGAAAGTCCCACTCCAATCTTCTTTATTTCTTGAGCGTGTTCCTTTTGAGCAGCTGACTGTAATGGAAGTGTAGAAACCACAGAATGAACCGTTGCATTCTCAGGTTCTGTATTTTTGTTCTAGAACTAGAACCATGTTTTAATTGGTTTTAGTTTGTTTGTCTTTAGGGTTCTCGAAAAACTTGAGTGCTCCGCTTTAAATCACCGTCTATCTCAGATTAACTGAAGTGAATCCATGTTATTTGGATTTGGATTGGAAATGGTTTATTTCAAGCAGACAAGAATAACACATTTGTAACACAATCAATCAACAAAGATCTGTAAATGTGTCAAACATAGGATAACTAGGCATAAAAAATAGACAAGGGAGTGGGAGGAAGTTAATTTATATAATCCCACCCAGACTCGACCACACCATTCAACTGGTTCATAACTAATAACCAGGTATTTATACCGTACTGACAGTAATTCAGGTCATTAACCATTCTTCGGGGCGGCCGTGGTGCAGTGGAAAGGGCAGTCGACTTGTGATTGAAGGATTGCAGGTTCGATTCCCGCCTTGCCCGCCCATGTGTCGAAGTGTCCTTGGGCAAGACACTGAACCCCACATTGCCTCTGATGGAAGGTTGGCGCCAGTGTTCGGCAGCAGAGCCACCATCAGTGTGTGAATGTGTGTGTGTGTGTGAATGGGTGAATGGGTCTGTGATTGTAAAGCGCTTTGGGCCTTCAATAGGCTAGAAAAGCGCTATATAAGTATAAGTAAACGCCATTTCTTGAGTAACAATAAGTCATACTGCTATGTATATAAGTACAACATTATTTTAAACTTGATTGTAGCATATGTACAAAAAAAAATAAGAATCAGTGATGTGAATAAGTCTCCAAAATAAGTCAGTAAAGAGATCACATTTTTGCAGAATAGTTTCATCAAAAAAATCAGTGATGTGAATAAATCTAAAAAAATAAATCAGTATAAAAATCAAATAAATGCAGATTAATTTCTTCAGAAAAGTCGTTTCCTCAAATCAAGTATAAAAAGAAGCAAAAATAAATCATTTTTGTCCGAAAGACCATTTACTTAAATCAGATATAAAGAATCAATAAGTGCAGGTTGTTTTATTAGAAGATCCTTTGTCATGAATCACACTTTAGGGAACCAAGTCAAGTGATTTGATTAAAGCCTTTGTTCAAGACGGTATTCCTGCATTCTGCTGCCTGATTAACAGCCATCCTTCAGGTTTGAACAGAGTTTATAAAGTTCTCCTCGTTGTTATGACTGCAGACTTTGTTTGTCAGGTCCATTGTCCTTCACAGCAAGTAAGTTGAGCTCGAGTTGTCTGCAGGGCAGAAATCGCTGCTGAAAATCAGGTCAAAGTTGACCTAAGAGTCAGTGGAAGATCCCAGACACCGTATTTTCTTTAAATCATTTTTGACTCTTATTTCACATCAAATAAAGGCTCAGATGTCCGTGACCACACACTTCTCAAAGTCATTCTTGTTGGTGACCACTTGGTTATCGTCGATCCTGGAATTCAGCACTCATGTGCTCTGGATCTGCTTTTTCTGCTTCTTTGCCAGTGCAGCATTCATTTTGGTGAGATGATCATTACAGTAAACAGCAGTCCCTTTCAACAGTTTTCTTTGCTTCATCAGAGCTATTTTGTGCTTTTGGTTCACAAACCTGATGAGAATCGCAGGTTTATCTGACTCCTTTCTCCTGGGAAGCAGATGGCAGATCTCAATATGATTCAAATCCAAGGAAATCCCTTTAGAAGTGAGAAATGATCCAGCTTGACTCTCCACGCTCTCAGCTGTAGCCACTGCAGCCCCGCTAGCCTCTGTGCTAACGTTAGCTGCGCCAGGGCTAGGTCTTGGTTTGAGTTGAAATCCCGTTAGAACGATATAATTCATTCTTACTTGTTGATCCATGTCGTTCGTTCTTCTGTCCAGGAGGTCAAGCCGATTATCCTGTTGTTCATTTTGTACTCTGTCTTGTCAGAATTCCCGCACAAAATCCAGCAGAGGTGTTAGCTTAGCATTTAGCTCCAAACATGGAGCTAGCTTAGCCTCCAATGCCATGAGTGGGCTCAGTTTAGCTTGTATGTCGGCTAATGCAATTCTGAGTTCTGCATGGTCATCTTGGTTTTTCTTCTGTGCCATCTGTAGCTCTCTCTATTGCAGAATTACTGCTGTTAAGCTGTAGATATTTGATAAAAATTGGTCAAAAGCGTCGGGGATCAGGAGAGCCAAAGACACGTCTGCTCTCTCATGAACTGGAACAGTCATCTTCATGGCAGTCACATTTAACATTTCTGAATACAAAAAGTGTTCCTAAAAGTGTTCAGTGATTTAGATCTGAAGGACAGAAACACCTCAACCACATGAACTCTTTCTCCTCCTTAACCATCCTCCGTTCTGATTACATGATTACAATAACATTTGTAATTTCTATAAGGCTGTCATTTCTGTAAAGGTTTGTGTTGAAGCGCATGCGGTTAATATTCTGTTGTTTCTCTAACCCCAAAGAGCTGCAGCGATCACACATGTAAGATGTCAAATGTTTGTTAAGCCCTGCAGAATCTTCTAGAACCTCTTGGTTTCACAGGATGTCATTATCGACAAATTTGCTCCAGCAGCACCAGCTGGTCCAAACTTCTCTTCAGATTTAAGAATCCACTCAGACACATGTTCAACCAGGCTGCATGGGCTGGAAGGGCAGTTGTTACTTAAATGAACATCATAAAAGCTGTCACTGTTCTAGAAATGTTGTAATTTTCTCAGGTTTTCATTTGTTTTAAGATTTCCGATGGTCCTGACAGAAAATCTTTGAGGAGAAAATAAGACCTGATCAGGCAACGGCTACAGTTTGGCACAAACGTATTTGTCAGTCAGAGATTCTCCAAGTTGTTCTCATTTAAAAAACTGAGGTCTGTAATTGTCATCGTTGTTACACTTAATCTGTGAGCAACACTATGGAAAAAAGAATCCAGGAAATGTTTCATTATGAAATATTTTTTATGATGGAGCACAAAGCACATTGGCATGGAAGGGTAAATAATGACAATTGTGTGAAAGCGCTTTGCAACATCTGCCCCACTTTCTGAAGTTTCTCTAAACCCCACAAGTACAAAGTGCTGCTGCTCCTTAAACTGGAAACCATTCCAGTTGGTTCGCAAGCTAGGAATGCAGATTTTGTACCAGAAATAAACCCATTACAGTCTCCTGTTAAAAACTTCTTGGAGGTTTTCCAGAATACTCTTGCCACAATAAGTTAGGGATATTATGAAAAACTCAGTGGATGTTGTACACAGTTTTTGTTTCACGTCACAGATTTTCGAGATATGGAGGCAATTGTTTTGGGGTGATGGACACACCTTATTTGGTGTTTTCCACATACTGGTTTCACTGTGCACAGTGGGTCTTACATATTGGAGCCAAAACTAAATAGTTCTAAAAAAATACCTTTTCAATGTGGCATCAGTATCATCATTGTGTGGGTCTAAAAAGCTGATTTCGTCAGTGAGTCATTCCCGTTTCATTCAAACAACCATGAACAAATGACAACGCTTATCGGACCAGCAGCACCACCTGGTCACAGAGCCTTCAGGTTGGTAGGAGACAGTCAGATGTTGCAGGTGAACTTGATGAGTCTCTAAGTGTCTTCAGCAGACTTACATCAAGACACAGAACTACTGTCAGAGTTTGTGACAGACCCAGAAGACTGGAACCATGACCAGAACCCAAGAACCTCTGCACTCTGACATGGTTTAATAAACGCCACACAGCTGCAGGCCCGTTCACCAGATGTGAGGGTACTATCGTTTCCAGACAAACCGTTCCCAACCCACTCCACCACTTTGACTGGAATGACAGGCGACCACTGTCCACTGGTGACTCCACTGACACCAAGACACTGTCATGAACGTTTGCAGTGAACACGTGACCATGTGACCTGGAAAATGCACCAACCGTCTCCCATCCTGTTCACTGATGAGTGTCAGATCACCTTATACAGAAATGGTCATCGGCCTTGATGGAGGAGGTGAGGTGAGCGAAACGTCAAGAGGATGTGCAACAGTCTGGACAGGCATCACCAGTCAGTATAAAACCGATTGGATTATTATGGACGGTCCGGTCACTGCAGGTTCTTATCTCAGAGACATCATAGAACCATCATCATGCCCCAATTCCACCAGAACATCCCAACTTTCTGTTCATGGATGATGATGCTCCACCCCATGGTGCCAGAATTGTCACTTCAGAAAGTGGGAGTATCTCATATGGTATGATGACCAGCAATGACCTCTGACCTGAACCCCACAGAGCACGTCTGGGACCATCTCCCCCCTCCTAGTCCCTCCTATTCAGTCAGTCTCTGCATGTTGTTGGTTTTTTGTCAAACTCCATTTATTGTGCTTGCCCCACTTCAGGCTAAATTTTTACTGTTCAGAATTTTAAGGGTTACATCAGAGATCATCTGTCCAGTGTGTACATGTCTATGGTCGTAAACTAAAACCTCCAACCCATCCAGTCTATTTATGAGCAACCTATACTCCATTATGACTAAAAGCCTGTGGACATTTGAGGTCTGGTCTGGTATTCAAGCTTAGTGTCTGCTGGACCAACATTAACCCAGCCACAAATGGTTGCATGTAGGCAACAAGAGAAACAACGCCATCTACTGTACTTGTGTTTGCTGTGTTAGTGAGAAGAAGTTTGAGTACAGTCTGGGACAGAAAGTAATCCACCTTCTATCCTGTTTGGTTTGGTACAGATGGAGTGCTGTGGGAAAACTCTCATCCTTATCTATGCTCTCTTTCTGTTTTCAGTTGTACGAACTGGATGATGACGAAAAGCGCAAAGAGTTTCTGGATGATCTTTTCAGTTTCATGCAGAGAAGAGGTAAGTGAAGGCCAACCTTTTGTTCCTCCCACATCTACCACGACAGTGCTGTTCTCAATGTTGACTCAGCAGATCAGAGTTCAGTAGCAGAGCAGGCTTTGGATGCAGATGACAGCAGCTGACCCACTTCATTGCATCTTCATTGTGTCCGCGATAATATCTACACCAATGTTCTGATCTTATCCTGAAGGAGACACTACCAGATGCAGGGCTTAATTGAACAGCTTGTCCCGAACAAATTCATATTCCAGATGAACCAGCATCAGACATGTGAGATGTGCTGATTTGAAACAGAACCATCGTATCACATAATGCTTAACTTCTGTCATTCAAAAGTGATGTTGGTTCAGATTTTAGCATTTAAAGTGTGTTGACATTTCCTGCTATAGCCAGGTCTTTAACTCAGAGAACATGAACACCATGACAGGTCTTCCGTAGGAAAAGAGGACAGACAGACGTTGGTCTGGCCTTCTGTTAAATAAAACAGAAGACTGAACTGACATGATGCTCTAGAAGGTTGGAGGTTGAACCAAAGTGTTTCTAAAAACATGAGAAAACTGCACACACCTGAGCCGACCACTCAGGTGTGTTTGCACTCCCACAACCAGCTCTAACGCTGTTCAGACATCAGTCAAACCTGGAGAACCAGGTCAGCGACCAAGTGGGAGAGTGTTTGCCCACAGACTGTTGACAGGGTTCCCTGACAGAGTCCAGCCTCACTGAGATGTTCTAAAGTGGCTTTTGTCAGAAGAACTCAGTCTGTCTCTCAAACACATGGAGAACCTCAGATCTCTTTTCAGCGCTGAAGCATCTCCAGTTCTGAGGAACTATCTTCATACGTCAACACTGACAACTGTTCTTGTTTTAGCTGGTACACTCCTTCAACAGAGCATCCTTCCTCAGCAGCTGTAGATCCTCTTTATGCATTGATAATTGCACTTCTTTTTAGTTTTGTGGTCAAGGTAGTTCCTCTTGTGTTTCTCCACATGTGAACAGTATGAAGACACATTTTCTGTCTCAGCAGACAAAGAACCGCTCTCTGTGCTCAGAACTATTGTTAATAATCCATTGCATGTTTTCCCAATGAAGATGTTCTCAGACAAGAAAAACTGTAATCATGTGTCAATAAAAGACCAAATCCAGCATTTCTAGAATGTCCGCAGAGAAAAGCGTTGTTTTTAGTGCAAGGCTGACTCAGGCGGTCGTCAGTCATCAAACAGAAATTTGGCCCTTTCAAACCAACTTCCACCTTTGTGCAAGTTTTTCAGTGTGGAAAACAAAGACATGCAATCTCGATGAGATTCCATCAGACGCAGAGCAGACAATGGCGGTGACGGCCTCTTTTGTGCGCTGATAAATACTCTGGATGATTTACTGTTGTTCCCGGATGAGCCCATTAATGGGTCATTATCTCCTAGCCAACCAGCAGCATTCTTTTTTTCAAACCAGTCAACTTCTGTTGCTTTACATTACAGTGTGGAAAACAGAGCGACCTTGATGCTGCACGCCGCTGTCATCTGGAGTCACTAATCTTTACATTTCTCTGCTTCAGTCCGGCTATCACGCCTTTACATTTCCATACTAAGTTCTGACCAGGATGGTTCCCCTGCATCAGTTCCAGTTCAACCACAACGGCCCACAGAACCTACTTTTTTAATAACAAAAAACAGAGAGGATGAAAACCAGATTTTTTTAAAAACTCACACTTGTGAAGCAGCAAATGTGATGGGGGGAACAAAAGTCTCGCTTTCCCAGCTCCAATTTGAAAGCATTCACAGGTCAACAAACAGGTCCATTAACGTTTTCATTTTCTTTGTCTGAGCTGCCATCTTGCTCAAAATTGTACAGCTGGGTTGCGCCGATACTGCTCACTGTTCTTTTGGAACACCAATGTTAGCCTGGGCGCTTGTTGCTAGTGGGAGAGTGTTGTAAACGAAGGCAATCTTGGAAATTAACTTGGCTAGCTTCCACGCCAACTGTTCCACACACAAAAGTGAATTTCTAATGAGCTCCTGCTGTTCTGCAATAAACAGGTCATAAAATAGAGTGGTAATTTTAGTTGACAAAATTACAGATCCATCTTTATCATATCTTGAAATTTCTCACCATCATATCTTCCAATAGGGGCTGGTCTCTAACAAACGCCAGGTCGAACAGATGTTCATTACTGTTAGGCGCAAGTCTCTAATAGTGGCCGGGCTCCTTTAAGTACTGCCCATCTTCCCCGGGTCGTGCGGATGCCGGGTGTCTGTGGTATTTATCTTGTAAGTCAGAGTAGCGATGGCCAAGAAACGCTCATTCAATATTAGCATTTAAACTTGGTGCAGTGGCATGCGCCAAAGAGCATTCTGGTGAGGAATCTTCACCACATTTTGGGATAGATCCTAAACATATCCGAGTATGGCACAAGCAGATGGGTGATATGGAGAACACAGCTGCAGAAAAAGGAGCAAACCATTTCCTGGTAGAGGTGCAAAGTGAAGAATGAATCAGAAGAACTGGTTTGAACATGTATTATTGAACAAAGATGGAAAGGTGTACGTGTCTCCAAGAAAATGATCGGCATGAAAGCCAAGCATTGTCGTGCGTGTGATGAGTGTATTGTAAAGTATTTGTAAGGAAAAAGAAAGTTACGCACACTTATGATGTACTGGTGATGCTGTCGTATGGTAACCTTATCCCTCACTCTAGTCGTTAGTGAAGTGCGTGCACTGGCTTCTTACTGACTGCGTGCAAATGCCGCTTGCACAGAGAGTGCAGGTGATGCATAGGCGCCCATAGGATGTCCGCACAAACTATCCAGTACACTCTGATTTCTAACAGTCAGTTTGCACACAATGAACGTGCACGTAACAATTCAAACAGTAGTAATGGGCTCCTTGCACAGTGCGGAGGATTCAAGGGGGTTGAAAAATGAAATCATCCCTTTGTCACAAATTCTTCATCCCTACTTACTCTTACGTGTTGTGTAAGTGTTCACTACAACCTGTCGCCCACAACCTGCCTGGGTTCACCAAGTGGTCTACGATCTCAAAATATTGTGTGGGCCACCTGTGTGCCCTGAACAGGTTTGTCCATTTTTCAACCGCAGACTGTGTCCACCCATAAGGGCAGTTGTGACTAAGGTTTGACCAACATAACCACAAACGGGTCCATCTGAGCTGCAGCTGTCACTCAATATGAACATACCACAAACACGGGTGATCCCATGTTTGTTGTACTGTGTGTGGTAGCTGTAATCAGGTGTTAATGGTAATGGAGTATTTTTAGTGCAGCCTGATGACGGGCATATGAAGTTAGATTTGTTACTAAAGTATTGTCTGTCAGTAAAAAAGTTTTGTACTTGTAATAAGAAATTTGTGCATCTGAAAAAATTTTTTGTAACTGAAGAAAAAACTGTCTGTCCGTAAAAGTTTTGTACTTGTAGTATGAGATTTGTGTGTGTGTAAAAATGTTTGGATTTGTAGAAAAAAATTGTCTGTCTGACATTTAAACAAAACCAGCTGGAAACATTTTACAGAGAATGAAGATTCAATCAAATAAAGTTACTAATTTATGGAACCTTGTAAAAGGGACATTTTGTGGCAATGATGAAGTGACACTTCAAGTCTTCTGACCATGAAGATTCAATATCCAAACCACTCCCACAGCAGCTGTAAAGTCTGCTTGGTGTGTAGTCCAATGGTAAGGGTAACACCACACAGCCCTGAACACCCAGGAAGGAAATTTAACCCTCAAAACCCATGAGCCTGCCATGGGGTGTGGGATGTGGGTCGGCTGCACCAGGGCAACCAACGGCGGGACACTGTCAGCCACTCCACGATGTTGCCCATCAACACAAACGCTGGTTTAAGCTAGTCTACTGTCACCAGCTCTCTGCGCCCACACATGTCCAGAACAAAACATTTATCCCCCCTTCTCCAGGACACAGAACAGGGCATCGTAGGGAGGGTGAAGGGGTAAGCAGTGGAGCGTGGCAGGTACAAATGACCGCGGGGCACAGTGGTGTGCGGGGCCAGGAGCCAATGGCAAACGGGAACCAGGGGCAGACCAGCTGACCAAACACCAAGTCTTCAGAGGACTCGTCTAAGTCAACCCTGGGGGCTGAGCGTAGTCCCAGCAGGACCCACGGCAAACGATCCAGCCAACAGCCATCAGTGAGCGCAGCATGCAGGGCATCTTTAAGAGGCCGGTGGAAAAACACTCACATAACCCGATTCACTGTGGTTAACAAGTGCGTGAAACCCTTCGAAAGGAAGCAGTGGACCGACCAATCCACGTGCAAATGGTCGAAGCGCTTGGCAGGGATTGGAAATGGTTCTTTGTGGGTTTTAGTGTGCCATTGAACTTTGGCTCGCTGACACGCAATGCAAACGCGGCACATCCCTTAACGTCCTTACACAACCCAGGCCACACAAAATGAGAACTGACCAGCTACACTGAAGTGCGTACATCTAGATGTGAGAGGGAATAGACTGAGTCAAAAACGCAGTAACACCATCCCGCAGGAACCATGGGCCGAGGCTGCACACAGGAGAGTCAGTCTGCCACACAATCTACTTAAGCTTAAGGCCTGGACTGCCGGAGCGGAGGGCAAGAATATCTGTGTTGCCAGGTTGCTCGGCAGCCATAACAGAAAAATGTATCCAAAACGTCAGTCAGTCTCCCAGGCCGGACATGCTGAAGATATTTTCCGCTCTCTCTGAAGCAAACAGGCTGTATCTCCGTAGCAGAAGTACCGTAAGGGCTTCGTATTTCTCCCGCTGGGGAGGGCTGCGAGACAGCAACATAGCCCTGCGTGTGGACTGCTGATCCAGAGCAGCCACCACCAAGTAGTACCTGGCATCGTCCGCATGCATGCCGCGCAGATAAAAAAGAGCCACGACATGCTGGAACCAGGAGGTGGGATTGCTCTACCAGAACTTGGGCAGCTTCATAGCGACAGCGGCAGCTAGAATGGCCGGGTCCACACGCGTGTAAGACGGTGAGGTTGTGGATGATGCCGAAGAAACCTCTGCTTCTGCTGGTTCTGACATCCTAACGATAGGGGTCACAAATGTGGCAATGATGAAGTGACACTTCTAGTCTTCTGAGCATGAAGATTTATTCACTGTGTGCCAACAAGCAAGGCGGTCAAGTACACCTTATAAATATAGGAACATCTAAACGACGCCCAAAGCAGCCGCATAGCCTGGAAAGGGTAACATCACAACTTAAGAGTTTTCCTATAGCATATCAAGGGTGCATATGGCAGGCATCTGTGAAGAAATTTTAGCACATTAAATGTTTCAACGCAGACTTTGTGATAAAGATTTTCTTTTAGCAATAGAGTGGATGCTAACAACCGGGTGCTAACTTTAGCCAAGTCTGATTTTTGTGATTATTGAGGTAGGATGGATAAAAAAAAGCAAATTTGTGTTTTGTTTTTTTTTTTGCTTCAGTTGTCCATCTAACCTTAAAAGTCGGACTTGGCCAAAGTTGGCCGGCATTTGTGGAAAAAAAACAGTGCTGCCAACTCGCACGCATTGGCCGTGAGACTTACGCATTTGATGAATTTCTCACTCTCTCACCCCACACCTCTATTTATCACGCTTAAATACTGTTTACGTTATTTTTTTTCCAGTTGTTTTTTATGTACCTGTTGAGGCTGAAGAAACATTTGTATAATCTATAAGTTAGGCTTGGAGAGATAGTGGTCAATTGACAATTCACATTAGAAGGACTCTTTGTTTATGCGGATGTGGAGGCATGCGTACGCGCAATCCACTACTGACTCACTCTCGCATAATTTTTGAGTTAAACTTCAACAAGAGTCCATCTATTTTGATTTGACATTTTCAGGTATATATTTTGAGTATTTGTGGCATTGAGTTTTAAATATTATTTACTCACTTTAGTATCCTATTAAAAAGAACATTAATTTCATTTTAAGTAACTTAAGATAATGTAGAGACGCAATGAATGGTTTTTATCACTGTAACTGCTGTGGCTCCCAGGGAAAGCAGCACAGCACACACTACACAGTTTGTTATACACCCATAGGATCCTGTATGGGTACTGCAGGGTTTTTATGGGGTAAGATAGCTGTCAATAAGAAACGTATTCATAAAGACAAAGTTGTGCACATATTGATACTTTGTGCACAGATTTTTGCAGAAAAATATGAATACAACATTTAGTTTTACTTTTGACATTACTGTTTTGAATTCGACCGTAGCACTGTAGCTCCTATAGTTTTTGGCACTGACTCATTGACCGCGTGCAAATGCTTTATTATGAGGTAAGATAGCCGTCAATAAAAAACGTATTCATAAAGACAAAGTCGTATTCATAAAGACAAAGTCGTATTCATAAAGACCAACTTGTGCACAAATTTATATTTTGTGCACAACTTTGCAGGAAAAAAATATGAGTACAACCTTTAGTTTTATGTTTAACATGACCCTTTTGAACAAGAATTTTCTTTGTCCTGAATATGAATTTATCCTGTTAGCAAACTGTCAAAAATACGTCACAGGGTCACAGGCATATACATGGAGTCCTGGAACATAGATTGTTTACAACTGTGCATGCGTGTTGTTCTTTTAAGTTTTCCATTTCCAATTAACTAATATAAAAACAACTTTTTAGAATGTTTTTGATCTCATAACGGGAAATGATCTTGATAGCCAAAGCTCTGTTGAAAATTGAATAAAACAGATCAAAATACAGCGATGTCGGACTGCATTTTGTGATTGTCAGTCTACAACAGCCGATTGTGTAAACAGTGCTGCAGCGGATCGTTTTAGACCCAGAAGTGGTAAAAACAGCTAAAAAGGAAGAAGCAGACAGGCTACACCACTCATAAGATGTTAAAAGAAAAAAAGTAAAACATGTCTGTCAAAATTGGCTGATTTTATAACGAAACAAAAACAGCTAAGCTAACTCGGAGCTAAAGTAGGCTAACTGGTATGGCGTCACATCTCTGCCATTAACTGAAGGGCGCGTATTTGATAACTGAGTGAGCGTATCTTACAACTGCACTGCAGTCCTAACTGAGCGCGCCCAGAGCTCTCACCGCGCGCTTAGTTTTTTTCTTCGCTCACTCAGTTTTTCTTTTTGCTCGTTCAGTTTCAGGAGGTGTTTTTGTCACTCAGGGGGCGGTAACCTTTCTGGTTGATCTGATTGGCCGAAATTTCTGGTCTAATCCGCGAGGCAACGGGGCGGGGCTTTCATTTTTTTATTATCTGCTTTAATAGAAAAAAAAGGCGGATGAAACACCGGTGTAGCAAAAACATGCTGGGCATAAAAAGGTAACAGATGTGTTGTAACCAAATGGGTCACAACACATCTGTTGTGTTGTGACAGCAGCAACAGCAGCAGCGAATGCAAATCCAAGAAAAGGCGCCATGGCAACGAAGGAGAGGAAAAAAAGAAAAAGAACATAAAAAACACAAGTGGTCTGGCCGCCGGAACGCCGGTCTAGCTGCTGGAACGCCGGTCTGGCCGCCGGAACGCCGGTCTGGCCGCCGGAATGCTGATTTGGCTGCTGGAACGCCGGTCAAACAAAAACAAAACCTTAAAAAATTTTTTTTTTGAAGAATACAGTGGGATCAGAATGCCCAGCTTTCTTTCTGTTTCTGATTATTCTTTCTTTCTTTTTAACCATCGCTACGGTCGGCTGCCAGTTAGCATACTTTAGCTCCGAGTTAGTTAGCTTAGCTGTTGTTGTTAGTTCCATCCATTTTCTTAGCTCGCTATCACACAGAGCTGCCAGAGACCGTCTGGGTACTCTTCTTTTTTTTGCCACCACTTCTACAAATCTTCTTGTAAAATGTGATAAAGCGGGGTTTGATTCTCAAAAACCTTTAATTGTATATTTAGTTTTGATCAAACATTAAGAACTCAATCAAACATCTCCTGAGATTACTCCACTCCAGGGGTGAGTGCACTGCTCCTCTCAGGAAGAGCACCTTCAGTCAGGCTATGTTGTCCTACAGAGCATCTCACAGCAATAAGACAACTGTGAACTCATTCAGCAAATAGACAAATCATGGCTTTTAGAAAATCAAAAATGCCACCACACCTCTGGATAAATCTTAATTTATTTCTTTTTTCCCCGTCACATCTGTCCACCTATTGTTTTGTATCTGTTTTATTTTCTACTTTATTCCTTAATTATTGTTTCTATGTTTATGAATCTACTGTTGTGTTTTTTATTTATCTGCTGTTGTCAGACTTCTGTTATCCTTTCTGTATTGATTTGTCATCAACCTGTTCTAAAGGGTCTAAAGATGGAAATAAGTCTATAATCTTATATATTTGCATTTTTTATGTTGTATTAATATATGCTGTCCCTATCTTTAATAAATAAACAAATTAAAAAAAGTATTTGGTGTTTTTGGTGTATTTGATGTTTGGTGTTTCAGGGGCGGCCGTGGTGCAGCAGTAGAGCGGTCGACCTCTGATCGGAAGATTGCAGGTACGATTCCCGCCTTGCCCGCCCATGTGTCAAAGTGCCCTTGGGCAAGACACTGAACCCCACATTGCTTCTGGTGGGAAGTTGGCGCCTGTGTTCAGCAGCAGGGCAACCATCAGTGTGTAAGTGTGTGTGAATGTGTGAATGGGACTGTGACTGTAAAGGTAGAAAAGGTAGAAGGTAGAAATGCGCTATACAAGTATACGCCATTTACCATTTTTCTAGTTGTGTATTAAAAGGAAGTTTTGTGCAACAACAACAGTAATAATCCTCTCAAAAATGTAGGCATTCATAAAGTAATGATCTTTTGTTTTTATATTAGAATCACAAACAGCACAGATTTTTTTCCTCATTCTGTCTCTTCCGCTTAGCTTCACGTAAAATCTTAACGTTAAATTAATGACAGACAAATACAAAATACTTACATAGCGCTTTGCTACCTTCTTAGAAGGCCCAAATGGCTTTATGGTTGCATTCCAGTTAAAACACACATACACACTGATGACGGCAACACTGCTGAGCACTGGTGCCAACCTTTAACTACCAGAAGAATTGTGGGGGTTCAGAGTCTTGCCCAAAGAGACTTCGACACATTGGCAGACAAGGAATCGTCTAATCAGAGGTCAACCGCTCTACCACTGCACCATGACTGCCCTACATGACTTATCAAATGGAAAGTGAGGACGTCTAACACAAATTTCAAGAATGTAAAAAAAAGAATAAGCCATGACTTTATTAGCATATGCTGAGTAAACTAAAGGGAGAATCTATCCACTTAGAAACCACATAAGATCTGAAACTGAATAGGAAATACGTAAAATACTGCGATTTTGAGGATAAAAATGATTAGAATCACAAATGTATTATTACAAGTACAAAACTTGCTGGTGTCCAGCCCCACCTCCACCTCCCGAGGGAGCCCTTCACCTGAACTCACCAGCTGATTCTCATTCTCTCATCAGTTTTATGTATGTTAGCCTGCTCACCCATGTAACCCTCGCAAAGTCTTGTTTTGCCTAGCAGACAGTCTGAGCGTTTATACTCCTGGTTTGTTCTCCTGTGCCTCGACCCTTGCCTGTCTCTCGCCATCCTGCCTCGCCTTTGTGTTTTGACCCTTGCCTGGATTTTGACCTCGTCATGTCTCGCTCATGTTCTAAATCATTAAACCGGTTGCACATGGATCCACACGTCTCTGCCTCTCCGTGTCACATGCGAGTAACACCGTTACATTTTGACCACAGTTCTCTTTGGATAATCTGCTGAGGTGGCATGATCCAAATAAAATCCTCTCACTTCCTTTGGAAATCTGTCTGAAACTAAACTAACCGGGTCTTCAGTTCTGCTGGTTACCACTTGGAAGTTTGTTACATAATTAAGTCTCCATTCTCTTCAATGTAAACAGAAATAATCAGGCTTACAGTTCCAACATTCTTCAGTCTGACAAGTTCACTAGCGGAGTTTTTATAAACTTTATTGTTTATTTCACACTTGAGTTCTATATTGTGCACACATGAAGCTTGGTCTTTTGATTGACGGCTGACTTCTTCCCTATGGCACGGTTCTGCTGGAGCACATTTACTTGAGCCGGCTCTGTTCAGGGTATTACACCCAAAACATCCTGTGTAAAAAGAAAAATAATCATCTAAACATGTATTTCTCTAATTACCAGTAAATAAATTGACTATTAAAAAGATTTCCCGCAGTTAGACGACAAGCACTCCAACTATTTTAGAGTTTTATGTTCAGAAGTGCTGATGAAACCTTTAGGGCAGAACCTGTAAGAAAAGTCTCCTCCAATAATGGACCTTAAGAAATGGACTAACCAATGACTGAGACCAAACAGATTGAGGGACGATAGAGTCAAGGCAGAATCAGAACAGAACCAGAACTGTTAGAACCACGGAAAAAACAGAATAAAGTCAGCAAACAGTAGGTGCAAACCAGAATGGAACTAGGAGATGTAAAAACACAGCCAGAACAGGAACAGAACCAGGACACTAGGCTGAGGATGAACAACCATGTTCCTGTTGGAGCACGACTTCAGAGTTCTCTGTTCTAGCATGTACCGGATAAAAGGGCAATATCCTGCCTCCTTTACTGTACAGGAACTAGGATGTTGATCAGAGATAGTTGCAGCTCCTAGCCTCTCCTCAGTCTGAGTCCTCAAATGTTGAAGAGCATAAAGATGCTCTTCAGGACGTTCAGATAAACAGCTGCTTTTCCTGCGCTGCTGCATTAATCCCTCATTTCCACAGCTAAAAGAGCAAAGTCAATGAGCAGGAGAAATCCTCATCCCGTTATCGGGGCAAAGCGATGGGCTCAGCGATCAAGCCAAGCATAAACATGATTGCTGCACTAACAAAGGTCCTGATGCTCCAAATTGTTACCATTACAGAGTGGTCCTGTCTGTGCTGCTGAGAGGAAAACTATCTGCTCCCTGTCATAATGACTCATGGCTGGAGGGGAAACAAAGAACCTCCTTTATTCTTTTTATCTCTTTGAGGGAATCACAGGGCCGAATACATCACCCTCAGCATCGAGCGCACATAAATCTTGTTTTAAGCTGCTTGTCTCCTCACGTTCGCTGACACAAAAGCTGAGGCTCTTATTTATGGCTCCGGCTGGAGTCTTCCGCACATCGGAGCGTTTAATGATGAGCTGGATGCAGAGTTTGATCCGAGATAATGGAGACCAACAGACTGGAGTCTGTGTGCGGTTCTGTTTCTGCAGAACGGCCCGATGACAGCGCCTTCTCTGGAGATCCGTCTGTGTGTGTTCTGGTTCAGAAACTCTTTGTTTTCATTTACTGCAGAAGTGTCTCAGAATGACCTGGTTCTGGTTTAGGTTCCGGTTTGATTTTGGTGGGGTTTTTTCTTCAGACCTCATTGAAGTTTTCCTTCATTAAAGATATGTCAAAGGAACTTGAGGGTCATCTCAAACCCGCTCAAAAGAACAGACAGAACCCCGCAGCGGGGTTGGTGGAGACCCGGGCCTCCTTTGGTTCTGCTTTGGTTTTTCGTCAGACAGAAGCAGGTGTGGAGGAAATCCTGGAGCTGGTTCAGAACCAGAATCTGGCTGTAGATATGTAGCTTCCCTCTGTAGTTTTCCCGCTCTGCCACAGAGGGAAAGCTAAGCCATAATTAGCGCCTTGAATTGATGTGTTTCGGCGCCTCACGCCGTTCTTCAGCCCCCTCCTCCTTCTGCTGCACAGCCTCTGCTGTTGTTTGCTCTATATTTCTGCAGGTATTGATCGCTATTATGGTAAATCCGATGGGTACAATGGGACTCTGTCAGCAAAATGCAGGTTAATTATCTCAGGTCAACCTCTCTGGAGCTCTCACAAAGACATGGCTGTTCAGGCTTTATGCGCCGCATTAAACTGCACAGAGAAATGATTGGAGCCTCTTTTTGTGTGAATAAAGGGAGCCTTCAAATCTGGAAAGTTTTAGCGGATCAGGGCTCATTTATCCTGTTCCTGCTGCCTTCAGCACATTCCTGCTCTCCTCCTGTGATGGAGGCTGATGCTTATTTGTCTCCATTTCACACTAAGCGGATGTTTCGCGATGTTTGCCGCTCGCCGTTTCCATGAAGTCATAGAAACTTGCTGAACTTCTGATTTGTGTGTTTGTCAGACTTCTGACTGGCTCCAGATAAATGGGCCTTATAAGAAGATGCAGGAGTTCATTGATGGTAGGAACCGAAGGTAATGGAATTGATTGTGGATATTTGTGTTTGCTTTCTGCAGGGACTCCAGTGAATCGGATTCCTATCATGGCCAAGCAGGTTCTGGATCTCTACATGCTCTACAAGCTCGTCACAGAAAAAGGCGGCTTAGTGGAAGTCATCAATAAGAAGATATGGCGCGAGATTACCAAAGGCCTTAACCTGCCCACCTCCATAACGAGTGCCGCGTTCACCCTCCGGACACAGTGAGTGTTCACACTGCCCACACACGCCGGGCCAAGCTTCAGAACCAGCAGGAATTCTGAGTGTTTCAAAGGAGTGAGAGCTGGATCCGGTTCTGTGGTTTTTCATGAACGTCTGCAGCCAACTGTTGCTCCAAATCTGACATGATTCCAAGCTAGAACTTTATCTTGAGCTCAGACAGGAAGACCGCGAGGAAACAAAGCATGGAGGAGTCTTCTGCTCAAAGCAGGCCTATAACGTGCACGTGCAGTCACAGCCCTCTGCAGCTGTGAAGAGCAATCCTCAAGATGTCTCACTAACCCAAATGTAAACGAACCAGAAGCATGACACAATGAAGCACGGTCTGACTTTTTAAAAGAGTTTTGTTCTCTGGGCGTAAAGGTTTCTGCTGACGCAGCTTCTCCCAGCATCGAGGTTTTCAGACCTGAAGGTGTCAGCAGTTCCTGCATTCATTGAGTCCTCACGTTGAAGCAGCGTCGTTTGACCAGTAGTCAGGGTATCCATGCAGGTCAACCTGGTGAGACGGGAAAGAAGGTTCTGACAGTGTTAGGTGTCACAAACGGGCAGACAGCTGGTTCCACCCGACAGACAGACAGGAGCAAAGCTCAGATGAAAGTCCAGAAAGCTAATCAGAATAATAATCCAGGCAAAGGTCAGGACAGGCGGCAAAGAGGCAAAGCCAGGCACAGAGCGGGGTCAGGTAACGGGTGATCAGAACAGGAATGAATGCTCAGGATGCAGACAGGAAGGCACAGACAATACTTCACACTGAATGTGTTCCAGAGCAGTGCTTACATGTCCTTGTGACTGATTGACTGATGAGAGTCAGGTGGGGCGGCACCAAGACACTGCGCTGGAGTTGATGGGTGATGAAGTCCTGCCAGAGGGGAGACAGAGCACTGACTCCTGACAGTAGGTCTGGGAGATGTTTCTAGACAGATGTGGTTAAATGTTGGGGGAAAACTCCCGATCAGTCATCATTGTAGCAGCACTATGACTCCACCATCTGCAGCAGAGTTGCAATGTCATGTTTATTGATAAAAATATTTATTCAATTATCCTAATCGCCCTGCGCGCCCTTCATGTCAGCTTTGGGTTTGTTTTGTAGGGTTGTATTCGCTGAGGTGAAAGAGTTAAGGCCGGTGAAGGAAAAAAATATGAAGTTACTCTGGACTTTGACAGGGGAGCTGACACAAATCCCATGATTGTGCTCTGAGTGGAGCTGAGTGTTCTTCTGCTCCTCCTCAGGTACATGAAGTACCTGTATCCGTATGAATGTGAGAAGCGGGGGCTGAGCTCCCCCGCTGAGCTTCAGGCTGCCATCGACAGCAATCGCAGGGAAAGCCGGCGGCAGAGTTACGGATCGGTCATCTTCAGCTACTCTCCTGCCGGTACCCCAGGCCTCCTGTCCTCACCGAAGATGCAGCCTCACCTGTCCATGCTCGGCCCCGGCAGCAGCCGGATCTCTCAGACACCCATGGTCAAGACAGGTAACTCGGAGTCATCTCAGAACTTCATCTGTGTCATCTCAGCATTTTTTTTTTAGATCTCCTTCAGTTTATTTTCAGAGAGAAGGCAGAACTTCTTCAGAAAATGTGTCTGCCACAGCTAAGTTCTGATCTGAGAACAGCTGTTGTGTCCATGTTTGCAGAAGAACCCATGGTGGTCGGCTGCCTGCCCAGCCGGGCTGCCCTCGCCGTGCTGCCCGGCGGTCACCATGCAGCTGCGGTGACTCAGGCTGCCGCTCTGGAGCAGCTCAGAGAGACGCTGCAGGGCGGAGAGCCCCCCCTGAAGAAGATGTTGACGGCTGCAGGGGAGCAGCAGAAGATGGTGGAGCAGACTCTGCAGCAGAACCTAATCGCAGTGGCCACACAGCTGCCCCTGAAGATCAAAGTCAACAGCAGAGGTGAGACCCTTATCAGAACCAGCAGAACCCGCTGATGATGGTTCTGAAGCAGACCTGCTCCTCTGGGATCAGACATAACAGATGAACTTCTTCACTCTGGACAACACAAACCACTTAAGGGGTTCAGCAGATTTGGGACTGTTGCCGTGGCAACGTCATCGTCTAATGTTGGAGCGGCTGATGCAGGCGTAAAGAAGAAACACTGCGCAGCTGATCCGACCACTCTCCAGCAGCAGGAACCACACATGTTAATGTGGTGATTGTGCTTGTGTGGGAAGTCCATGGTGGTGAAGGTCTGAAGGTGGGCCTCAAACCAGAACAAAGTCCTGAAGGCTGATCCTGGCTTTTGCTGACCTGATGAGGAACAAAGGTTCTGGACTGTGCGGGAGACCGATGGAAGCTCTGTGGCTGCACCTCAGAGTGTTGAAGAACCATTCTGCCAGTCAGTGGATCGTGGGTTCAATCCGATGCAAGACAGCCGGACAAGACAGCCGTTGTGCTCTTGAGCAGGACAACAATAAGCCAGGTTTCCCTCAACCATTGGAAAGTTGCTATGAGGAAAGCGGGGCTGAACACTGCAGGGAATCAGGACGGTTCATACTGGGTGGTTTCAGATCTTGTTGAGTTCTGCCTGAAAAGCATTTGTTAGCCGTTTTAGCAGAGCGGTTCACCCTCAGTTAATCTACTGGTTCTCAACGGTTTAGATCAGTGTCTCCCTGCCTGGGTCCTCAGGGAACACTGGTCTGCATCTTTTCAATCCCACCCCGCTCCAACACACCTGCCTTTGATGGCTGTCATCATCACACTTCTGCAGATGACGAGCTGCATCAGCTACGCAACAGGAAAAATATGCAGGACAACGTTCTCTGAGGACCAGGGATGGGAAACACTCCAGACTCCTCGCAGACCCCTCCACTGTGGCTGATATCCTGCCTGCTGGAGTGTTCTACTGTCCAGTTCCTGTTCTGTCACGTTCCGTGTCTGAAGAGGAGACATTTGTGGAAACAGAAATGCTGTGATGAGTGGAAGTGAAGCTGTGAGTGGCAGCAGGAGCGCTGTGTGTGATGGTGTGTGTGTGTCCACAGCTCTTTAATAAAGCTCTGCTTATCCTGTCACTCTGCGCTCCATCTCCAATACTCGGCTGGCTTTTTCTGTTCCTTTTCTTAATGCTCATATTGAGTTTTCCTCTCTCCCTCTGTGCCTCCTCTCTTGACAGATGATAGACAAGAGACCGCATTGAACCTGTCTACCAACGGCATTAGCAGCATCAACATGTCAATAGAAATAAATGGAGTTGTCTACACAGGTAAATAGAGGGGCCGCCAGCTGCTGTAATTGCAGGCAGGAAATTCAATAAGTTATAGCAGCACCCTGGCGCTCAGTCCTCCATGCAGTTTGATGTCTTTGCTATAAAATCTATGAGATGAAGAGGCGGCCGCTGAGGCACAGGAGTTCAGTACTGTTTCTGAGAGATCCCGCGGACGTGTGTGTGCATGTGTTCACTTCTGTGCTTGTGTGTTTGTGCATGTACGTGCACAACTGTGTCGGCACGCATGCATGTGCTTGTCCAGGTCTGATGTCATGCCAAAAGTGTGTGTCACCCTCCACAGCCAGCTGACCCCCAGACCCCAGAAGGTCAGGTTCTGTGTAGAACCAGTTCTGTTCAGGTTCTGACCCGGTCTTCAGTCCTCCTCTAAGCAGACATGCTCTCTGTGTTTCTGCTCTTCATCTGAGCTCTGCTCTGTAATCAATCAGTTAAAATTCTTGAAGATCCAAGCCAGTGTTTGGACCTTTCCTTAATGACAAACCTACACACACTGGCAGAGCGTGGCACCGGCTCAGGACTGTTTTAGATGGGGATGGGGGGAAGCTCTGAGGGTGGGCCAAAACCCAGACTGACTTCAGTCTGCCGTCTGCTCCTCAGGAGTCCTGTTCGCTCGGCCAGCGGCCTCAGCCGGAACGACGGGCCAGCATGGTAGGCACAGCAGCTGCAGGCCTCAAGAAAAGTCCAGCCCGGTGTGTTTCCAGCCCTCTGGCTCTTCCTCGTGCTCGTCATCCTCCTCCTCCTCACGCCGCTCGCACAGAAACTCCTCCCCCTGACTTCTGTCCTCATCTCCTCGACCAGTGTCTGGACAGTGTGTGAAAGCTCTGGCTCCAGGAGCAGACGAGCCAGAACGCTGTGCTCGGTTAAACAGCAGAACGAACCGCTGAGCTTTGAGCGGCAAACTGCAGCTTCACTGTGTGACCTCCTCAGTTATTTTATTCGCCCCACAGTTTTCATCCTTATTATTGTTGTAGTTTTAATACTTATCTTGTTCTAAAAGCATTTTCACTGTTTCAATGATATTTATAAGCATTTGCACTGTTTTAATGCATTTTTATTTGCACTTTTCAACATTTCATGTTAGTTTCAGTCTGTTTTATTGAAGTTTTCTTGTTTTCCCTGATTTTAGAACTATTGAGTCTTTTTGTTTAATATCAACAGTTTTAATGTGTTTTTGTGTTAAAATACTGTTTTATGACAACTAAATGTGTCTTTTGGTTTTTCATTGGTTTTGTTTAACTGTACATTTCCTATGTTTTCATGCTGGGTTGCATTTTTTATAGTTTTCTTGTTTTTTAGTGGGGCAGTTTCACGGTTTTCATGCAGTTTTTTTTCTAGATTTTCCACAGATGTGTTTTTTTCTAAAGATCTTGCAGACTCTATGAACTTTATAAACTATCAGGTTTCTCCAGATACCAAAGATCAGTAATTGTTGCAGCCTAACTTTTCCTGTAGCAACATATTTTATCTATTCTGAAGCACAGTGGCGGGAGGTTCATGATGATGAGCATCCCTGTAATCAAATGACCGAATCTGGGTAACAGCTGATAGAACAGAATTATGATCAAATGAAGCAGCCGATCTGACCGGACCCACATGCTGCGGTGGATATGGACAGTGATGACAGCGGTCCTGACTGTGGTTCAGCGTCAGATGCCCTGATTCCTGATGCTGAGCAGTTTCTCTGGGTCTTTTATCATGCTTAATAAAGAAACAATAAAGAATTGGTCAGACTGCACAGCTTCACCTTCTGCTGCAGGCGGGACAGGGCTCTTCGTTCAGACGCACCAACACCTGGAATGTGCACATTTGAGTGGGCGGAGCGGATGAATGCACAAAGATCAGTCTGAGTTCAACTCAAAGTTTGGTGTTCACTTAAGCTGGTTATGCCCCTCTTCTGCAAACACACCTGAAGTTTTTTTTTTTTTTTTATCTGTGATGTTTCCCAACTGCAAAGACGCACAGTTCTACCTCAATTCTTCTAGAACGTCCCAAACTAAGACTCACCTTTGTGTTTGTGGACGAAAGTCCTCCAGAGTTCACAAACAACAAAAAGCGAGTTTTTCCAATCACAGCACAAACCCATACAAGAGCCAAGCACAGGAAACTGCAGCTCCGACATTTTGACAAACATTTCCTATTGAAGCTTCGTCAGTGAAGAGAATGGGTCAGCGTTGGTCATCAACCCCTAAGCTCTGTCAACAGCTGCTCTGGTCTGCTCTGGCCAATCAGCAGACAGAGTGAAACCCATCTCAATACCATTATTATTGTAGTAACATGTTGATGTGATGTAAATATGCTCTTACTTTCTCATCTCTGCTGTGGTTGTCTCTTCCAGTCAAATGGATGGATGCAGTGAGCTGGGATGCTGAACTGTGGTGCTCAGGGCTTCAATATGTCTTTGAAAATGTCAGATTTTCCTGTTTTACTGTTGGAATTGTTGCATATTTAAAAAATAAACAAGCTTTTGACTTCAGGGAAGGTCTGCTGTTTTCCTTTTCCTGGGCTTTCCTGTACTAAACCGAAGCCACCCCCCCCCCACACACACGCGCACCCCCCACACCCCCATACCAAAACTTACTTAACCCATGAAATCAGACTCTGACTTCTCAGACCATCATCAGCATGTAAAATTTAGATAAAAACATCTGCCTAAAAGTTTGATGTTTTCCTCATGAACAGCTCTATCACAGACTGATGTTCTCCTTATGAACAGCTCT
>BSAI01000014.1:992833-1019843 GCA_036245035.1 Adrianichthys oophorus | reverse complement strand
GACTGATGTTCTCCTTATGAACAGCTCTATCACAGACTGATGTTCTCCTCATGAACAGTAGAACAGTTCCAACAGCTTTGCTTTAGCCTCATGCAGGTGAATGTCTGATGAAGTGCACTAAAGTTCTCCTTAAAGTCTAAACAGAACCGTCTTAAATGGTTGCTGCTTGAAAGTCTGTTTGAGGAATGGAGGTGATCTTTCAGAATTAGGAACAAATGACTGAAATTTTGCTGCACAATCCAGGAAAAAAATCCATCTTTTTCTTGTTTTTGTTCATGTTAATCATCAGAAGCTGCAGCAGAGTGGCGTGGAGAGCTCGCATCTTCGTCCATGGATCTGTTCTCTCTGAAGGACACAGAATGATGTATGCAGGGGTCTGGGACGTTCAGGAGGTGCATCATCAGGTGCACATGCTGTATCAGACTCATGCTCCATTTCTACTTTTAATGAAGCAGCTTTTTGCTCCACATCTTCATAATGTGTTGATGGAACAGCAACTTCCTGCTGATTTGGGTCTGATCTGACTCTAAAGCTCCAACTTATCTGATGATTTTTTTTGTTGAGTCACAATGTTTTCTCGTGCATCGATGAGTTATCTGAACATCATTCTTCTTAGTTCTAAAGTTTCATTTGTGCACGTCCACGCTCCATGAACTTTGCATTGATCTTTTTCTGTCTATTTTTCTAATACAAACACTTCTGCACAAATGTGTCCTGATGATCCAGCATTCACGAGAGGCAGCACTGGACCAAAGCTGATGGACAGGGTTTCTCCACGCTTTAAAACTGCAGCGACCGTGTTCGTCTACAAGGTCAGATGTTTGCTGGTGGGCGCTGTAATAAAGCAAACATTGCTTGGTTGTGAGGAATGTGAGAGCAGATCTCTGATTAACATTCTTCCTGTCAACAGATGTGATCGAAAAGTGCCACAACACTTTCAACTGCAACAACACTGAAGAAAAATCTGCATCTGCTGACAAATAAAGGGAATTATGGAACAAAAGAGACAACTATTGAATTTAAAAAAAGAAAAAAGGAGCTTAGACTATAGAAATATTCCAATTAGGAGCCAATTTTGCAAAGATAATTAACGAACATTCTGATGCTTTGTTGCATCAACAATGAAATGATCAGAAATTCAGATCTTGTACTGAATGAACATAAAAGGACTTTCATCCAGCCCAGCTCGAGAGTCCTCCTCTGGAACAACGTTCATGAAGTTGATAAACAATCTAAACTATCAGAAGATCTGTTCAGTTTACAGTCTGTCCTTTAAAAAGCCACTCCAATGAAAATGGTGTTTTCAACATGTTCTTTTGCCAGTTTTCTCATAATGGAGGACATTTATTTTCAATTTTATATCAATGATTGATGCTTTTTCTGTAAGCTAGTGGGTATAGGATAGTTTACCGTTATACTATGGATAGAGATGGGATTTATGGCTCTTCTTTTGGATCAGTTCATTTCAAAGCTCCAAAGACTGGCTCTTTTTGTATATATTCACTTTTAAAAAGCCATCCTGGAGTTTATCTGTTTTATCCTTGAAATAATCACAGTGAGGATTGATGGGCTGAGATCTGGATCAGAATCATTCAAATTCAGATTTCCCACCAATAACTGAGTTTGAATTGTTTTTGAAATATCAATTATAGCTTCATTTGACATGTGTGGACAAGATGTTAAAGTCTGATATGGATTCATTGTAAATATTTCTCTGCCAGCATACGCAGCATGTAGACATGTAAAGAGTGTGTGTGTGTGTGTGTGTGTGTGTACTTTGAATGATTTTATTAATGGAACAGCTAAACCAGGGCTCTGCAACTTCTAAAAAAAAAACATGACAAAATCGAGCAAGAGCCAAAAAATCTCACCACACTTTTTATAAAAATACACTTCTTTTGGGGCCATTTGGTCTTTTATATATAAAAAGTACCTTTTAAATATTTACAATAATTAAACCATAACAGTGTTTTATTTTATATAGGCTATATAACAATCATCGGTAATTTTAATATGACAGCAGCACATTCAAGTTCCTTTCAAGATAAAATTCTGTCAAAAAAATCCTCCTAAATCAGTAAATTTACTTGCACTTGCATGTAATTCTGTCACGGAAGAACTTTGCTTCTGAAGAGAAACTATAGGTACTGCTGTGCAGCAGAAGATAAGAACATGAGCTTTAAACTTGTTTTCATAATAAATAGTTCTGACAATAGATTGATTTGATCATCATTTTCCTCAGTATTCTGACTTGTGTACATTTTGGAGGATTGATAAAACACACAAAGGTTCTTCATTTAGTGTCATGTCAGGAACTTTTCCTCACCGAGGAGGGTGTAAGGGCAGAGATGTTTGTTTAACAACCAGCTATTGTTTACTTTTTTGTGTGACTTTTTGTTTTTGCAATATACTGATGTCAGTGCAGTGAGACGGCTATGGCTATGATATTGGGCTATAGAAATAACATTGAATTGAAAATATCCTAAACTATAGCAGGAAGCAGCACCTGCACCAGTTCTGCTCCTCCCAGAGTCATTTTAAGAAGCATCTTTAGACTCTTGCTTTTCCAAAGCTGGAAGAGGGTTAGCCTGTTGCCCTGACCCTTGTTGGACCGTCATCTCTGAACACACTGGATTTGTTATATGCTGCCCTCTAAACCTGGGGCTGCTGTGACTGGTGTCTTTTGGTGAAGTGGAAGGTTTTGTGAGCACAAACATGCTCACCTGAGGTGTTAGTGCTCACCTCAGGTGTGTAATCCAGCAGGAAGCAAGTGTTTGATTGTGGCTTTACAGAAGCACAGACATGGGCTTTCACCCGTCCTGCTCTGAGGCCCAGAAACAGTCGGGTTTGTTCCGCTGACATTTGTCTGCTCGCAGCCTCATCACACCTTCACTGCAGATTGATGCTTCACCTTATTTTATAGCAGTGCTATTGATTCCCATTGTGCCCGTCAGTCATGCATAAAATGAACACTGTGTTAGAGGCCATGGATTTCTGTCAGGCCCTGACAAGATAAGCCATTATTGGACAACCGCTCCTCATTTGTTTTTGTTTATCCAGAGGTATAAAGTAACATTCAGCAAGACCAATAATAAGTCTATTAGTGAAAACCCGAGCTGCTCCATCGATGCCCACTAATCACTGCAGCTCCTAATTACGCCGGGATTCTCAGCCTTAATTAACCGATCTTTACTGCGTTTTACCTGCTTAATGCTGCTTCCCAGCAAACTGCAAACGTTGGCGGAAAAAGTTTCTGCTCCTCTCAAAGGAAAGCAGCAAAGTGTTGGTTATGGTTTCAGCCAGCAGACGTGCGCTGACATCATGTCACTAAAGTGATGAAGAACTGGAAGAAACTCTTGGTGAAGTCTTGCTGGTGTCCTCCTGATGGCTCTAAAGTAACCATCTGCACCTTGTAGTTCAGACTGTATGTCTGACAAGAGCGCCGCATGCTGGTGGAAGAAAAACCGCCCTGCAGCCCAAACACAGAGTTAATGAAACATTTTATTCTCCTTGACTTGACTCGGATCATCATTTTTTCTGCTTTGATTCAAACACAGCTGTGTCTGCACAGCCACACTCAGCCCTCTGAACCTTTTCATACCCACCCACAGTTCCCCAGGTCAAACTGCTCAGATCAAACCGCTTTAACCACTGCTACTAGTTTCCACTTTGGAATGTTCACAAGGAACAACCAGGGATGACATGAACGGGATATTTTGGGGAGAAAAAAAGTTATTTGTTTGCCAAAGTTATGCCGTAAACCAAATGTTTTTCAAACAGTTAAAAACTTAAACTGAATTATTTAGCAAGTTAAACTGGGTTAGCCTGAGCTCATTATTTATGCATTGCTTCTAGACTTACGAATTCACCATAACCAGTAAAACAAAACGCTGTGAGCAGCCATAGGCAGGCTAACAAGTTGGTCTAAGTTAACTTATGGTTACCTGGTTAAACATATAGTTGGGTTTGTGTCAACCAGTAGACTTAGTTTAACCAGTGAACACATTCACAAAGTGTAATTACCAACACATTTGCCTGAAATAATACTAGTTCCCTACAGCATTCAGGTGAGCGGAGGAAACCAAAGTTAAGGCAGGAACTCAGGAACAGCTGGACTGGTCTCTTTCTTGAGACGGAGCGATCAGGCAAGGCATGAAGATGCAGAGATAAAACCAAAAGAAACCAACATCCCCACCTTCATCATCCTTCAGGCTAGACAGAAACCAGAGGAACTGTGGAGAAGACTGCAGGATGAAGGACTGGAGGAAGAGGAGCACAGGTTCAGATAGACACCTTCATGAGGGTGAGGAAGAGGCAGGTCTCTGTGCATGGCTAGTGTCTTTCAGAACATCACTGACCCAAATCTTCAGCTCGAACATGAGACATCAAACAAAACCAGAGTGTTTCGAAAAGCTTCACTGGACCATTTGTTGAAGTTTTAAAACATAAAAATACATAATGACATGTGACAATAAAAGCAGCTCATGCTTCAGTTCAGCTGGCTTCGGCTCTAAACCGGACCTCTGGTTCTGCCAGTCGGTATGTGAAGAAGCTCCAGGTTTTAGCCTGACTTAATTCAATTGTGTGATCACGGGAAGTGACGCAATTTTTTTTCAGAAAGTTTATAATGGACTGGACCTGTTCACGAACACTTCAACATACTTACACAGACCTCCATGCAGCTCACAGCTTAAGGGGAAAGATCGGATCAATCTCTGGAGTCAGAGGTAAACACGAGGAGAGCACACAATCAGAACATTAAACATCACAACATGCAGCTGAAGAGGAAACCTGAGATGTAGACAGGTCAAACCTGATCCCAGCAACACATCTGGTCTTGTTACTGGAGCTCAGGAGCTGTCGGAAAATCGTCACATGACAAAAAATAAAACAAATGTAAAACTAAAGTCGGAGAGTCCAAGAGAAGGTGTACAATGGACTTCTGGTTCCTGAGACAGAGCTTCTGGAGCTCTAATGTTCTGGTGCAGCTGCTGCTGCTGTCTTAATGGAGGCTGGAGTCCGCAGGAGCACAAGTGAATGTAGATGCAGACATCTCAGAGTCAGCTTGTTTTCTCCAACAAAAACACAACCTAATGCTCTTCAGCAAAGAAGAAAGTTGAGGCAATTACCGCTGGACCAGCAGGACTCGTTCATGGACCAAAGGCTGCACTCAGCACAGGGGCCTTACTGTGGAACGAGGAACATTTACTCAACATCTGGTCTGAATGATGCAGATGTCTGCTTTCACAAAGATCTGCGATCCGTCTGCGGCATGCCTGCAGTTCTCTCCATCCTGCAATCCGTCTGGTGTCCGTCTGCGGCCTGCTTTCGATCCGTCTGCGGTCTGCCTACAATCCATCTGTCCGTCCATCTGGAACCGGCTCACATCACAGTCCGAGTACAAATTCTGTTTGTAAAAACCCAACAAACATCCATTTGGTGCGCCGGCCACCGTGTAGGTGGGGCTTCCTGTTCCTGTTGGCGCATCTGTGTGCTGCTCAGAATGAGAGTAGCGTCCAAGAACGGAACCTGACATGACTGAGGTGTCACAGCCCCCCCGTGCAGAGGGAAAACTTTTCAGCCGGTGTGGAGCATGGTGAACACTCAGAGGCTTCAGTTTGTGCTGCCCGACAGTCCACATACTTTATAAAGCATGGCTCCATGCCCACACCACGAGGAGAGCAGGCCCGTTCAGTCCAGGGAGATGACGTCCGACATGCTGCTGCTCACTCCTCCTCCAGCCCCACCTCCTCCACCTGCGATGACCCGAGCCTCGTGGATGGAGCTGTCAGCGTGGATGCTGCTGCTGTACAGACTGCTGGAGGCAGAGCTGCTGGCGGAGACAGTGGAGCTCTGAACGCTCTCCGTCAGGTTACCCAGGAACATCTGTGGCCGGTAATGCTGAGGAGACAGAGGGCAGCTTCACCATTAGCCTGGCCAACCCTCTCCACTGGTTCTGATAAAAAAAAATCACCATTTAGGTGTTTGGACTTGGTAAACTTCAGCTGCACACTGACCGGCTTCTCTGAAGAAGACAAAAATAAACACCTTTTCACTGATTTGTGCTGCAAACGAGCTGCAGCTTCGGAACCACGGAAATGTTCTGTTTTACCACCTGTCTGTCACCAAAAGGGTGTGAACAACGTGCTGAGGTGGACTGATGTCAGTTCTCTCAAACCAACACTAAGAAAACTGAGGAGGCTGTTTAGTTAGGCAGAGTCTAAATTCACAGAGAAAGACTTCCACAGATGCAGTTATACTAAAGCTCAGCACAGGAAACTGTGGATCACATTTACCTTGAAAGCAACAGATGCAAAATGAAAAAGTCAGAGGATTGAATGGAATCGTTCACAATATGGACTATAACTCGTATCAGCAAACTAAAATTACGATAAGAATCAAATAGTTGTTAAAATGAATCGTTACATCCCCATCATGCTGGAATCACCGTCGGTGTGGACACGCAGTTTCACACTTCAGCAAAATTCAATGCAAAATTTAAAGCCGAAGAGCCTCCTTGTTTGTTTGTTTACTGCTTAACTGTCTTTCTCCTGCTGTAAATAAACTGCTAATATCATAAACAACTTATTCTAAAACTCTAATGACTAAAAAGTTTCATTCATTTACTCATTCATCCATCTAGCTTTGGTCTCACCTGGGAGTCTGCTTGAATCAAAGAAAACAAATCCAGACCTGCAGGAGAGAAAGGACAGACCGGTTAGAATCCCTTTCTGGATGTTTGACCTCTGCTTCTGAGGACAGCACTCACTCTGCATGTCTGCAGGGATGGTGGCCAGGGCCGACGGGTGGTAAGGCACCGCATAGTCAGCAAGGCTGGAGCTGAGGTACGAGGGCGCATCCAGGGTTGGCACGTTGGGCATGTGCACGGTGGGCTGGTACGCCAACACCCTGACAGGAAACCATCAAAGAGCGTGGTCAGTGGTCTCCAACCTTTTTAGGCTACAGACCGGTTTAATGTCAACAATGATTTCACAGAACGGTCTGTACGAGGCTGAGGTGGGCATCTGATTTTATTTTCTCCCGTTTCTCTTAACTTTTAAGGGTTAAGTTTGTCTTACTCCTCTGTACAATATCTGCAGCTGCTTTTAACTTTATTTGTAAACTAGATTTACTGTAGGAACCTTAAAATATGGCAGAAATTTGTCCTTTAACCCACAACTGTCAAAGTGGAAGACAGAAGAATATAAAAAATAAAGTCAGCCTTGTCTGACCTTTGAAGTGACGGACGAGCAGCATCCTTGTAGCATCAGACATCCGGTTGCTGAATAATCTGCATTAATATTATGATGTGCGAGAACAACTGTCACAATGAACCCATATATGGAGTCCAGACTCCTGGTTTTTGTCTTTTTCCTTCTAAGTCGAAGGCTCTTCTTCTGTTTCTCTTCTGGAGCTTTTCTACCAAAAGAAACTTTCCAAAGATGTTTGTTTTTTCTAACTTTGATAGTTTGGAGGTTTCATCTTAGTGTTCGGTGCAGCCGCTCTGAGAAAGTAGTGGATGTGTTGACAACATGTCACCGAGCAACTGGGCATGTGTCAAAAGTAAGACGGATGTGGTGAAAATAATCCAGTAGTTTTCCAAAACAAAACTTCCTTCAGAATCAGACTATTTAAAAAAAAAACAGAAAAAAAAGTAGGTTATGTTTGTTTTCTCTGCAGCCCGGTACCAACTGTCCCGTGGACTGGTACCAGTCTACAGCCTGGGGGTGGAGTCTACTACTTTAGAGAATCTAAGGACATCTGTGGGCTCCAGAGGACAACCAACCCACCCCGAACGTCTGACAGAGATGCAAACATCGCCCTTGTTTCTGGATGAAAATCTGCTCACCCTTTGGCATGCATCTCGCCATTCTTGGAGATGAAGACACACTGCTTCTTCAAAGGAGGGTCCGAGTCCTCATCATCTGAAGACGAGCTCTCCAAAGTCAGGTCGATCACATCTGCCTTCTTGGTGGAGCTGGGCTCTGCAGGGGGTGCCACGACTGACGGCTGCCGCACAGGAGTGAAGGCTAAGGGACAAAGGAAGAGAATCAACAAAAACCAAGAACAGCATCAGCTTTCTTCACAAGCGTCCCTGTGTGAAGGAAGCTTCCTTTCCCGTTTCTGTCTCCAGATGAAGGACCCCTTCTGGATGGAAAGGTGATGTCAGTGCTCTGCTTCTCTACAAATGTGTGAAAATTCATCCTAAAAAGTGATCAAACTAAAAAAAAGTGTTCAGGACTACAGAGCTGCAGCCATCCTCACTTTTCTGTAAAAGGTCCATGCTAATGAGAGATCCCATCAGGAAAATGAACACGGAGAGAAGAAAGTCAGAACTGAGGAAAGAGAGTGAAGTTCTCTGGAGCTCAGCACCTTTTGATGAAGCAGGAATCCTCAAAAACACTCCAAACTTTTACCGAGAGAATAGTTGGATTGCAGAAATGAAAAGAATTATATTTATATATTTGTTTATGCAGACAGTTTAAATTATTGCTTTATTACTTAATTATTATAATTATTTAATTATGTATAAGAGCAGAGATGCTCTCCTGATGTAGACAACTGTTGGGAGGGGTCTAAAACGAAAGTCTCACCTATTGGTAATTGAAAAGAAAATAATAATTTGAACTCTTGAAATCATTCCTCTTACTTGTTTTCTATACTTATGCATGTGACAGAAGTGATCAGTAGCTTTTTTTTTTTCCATGGAGAACAAACAAGTGTAGATTTTCAGGTGGGTGGGGGTGGTAAACTAGGGAGCAGACAATGTTTGGGTAACAGATTACAGAGTAACAAATTACTGTAATTTGATTACTTTTGTCAGTAATGGAGTAACGTCACAAATTACAGTACAAATTTGGGTATTTAATTACAATTACTGGACTACAGAAACCCCTGTTACTTAGTTACTTTGGTTTTGTAGGCTCTGACATTTTCCCTTGGTTAGCTGAAACAGAGATGAATTAAAGAAAACAAAACGGAGCAACTGGCGCATACGCGCGTGCATGTGTGAACTGAGTTGGGGATCAGTCAAAGACATATAGACATGTCCTCAGTGCAACAGTCACAGCTTCAGTGCTTTCCAAACTGGCTCATAGATGAGATGAAAAGAGACACTGAAAGGAGTCCTGTCATCCCCAATTCATTATAATGGAATACATACATTCAGCCAAAATGAACATGGAGGCATTTAATAGTTCTTTGTGTTTTCAAAAGACTGGCTTATCACATTTGATAGAGATGAATATGACGTAATAATATTTTCCACTTCTGACTTTGAGCTGTAGCACAGACCACATATGATATAAGTTATTTTTGTGTCATTTTTCACACTGTTGTCTGAATTCAAGAGACGACCTGAAGCCTCCATTCACTGTCAGAAAAGTTCCTCCATGCTCACATTGATTGGCAGGAGAAGATCAACCAACCAGACATGGAAGGAATTAACCAACACAACCAAGACGTTAGGAGTGAAAGGTGAAGGAACTGCAGGCTGAAAAGGATAACAAATCCAGAGGAGCTTGAAACTGTCTGGGGGGCTTGGGTGAGCCCAAAATCCCCCCACTCTTATAAAGCAGAGCTGTTCTGCACTGCAAAAACTGAATCTTACAGTAAAAATACCATTGTCTCAAGAAAAAAAAAGTTTTATTTTCTGTCTTGCAACAAAAACAATCTTATAAAAAAATGTTTTAGTGACTAGAACTGTTTATTACAATAAGAATTCCTGGTCAAACTGTTTTTCTTACCTCATTGACAGATTTTTTTCTTAATTTAAAGAACTGTTTTGAAATTGTATGAATGTTTGAATTATTTGTGAGGGGACTGTTTTAGCAGTGTGACCCTTCTGAGATGTCCCACTTTCAAAAGCAGAGCTGCAGGAGGATGGGGGTACATGCAGGATGCGAGTGGGGTACGTACAGTCTCCTCTTGCAGCCAGCTGAGAGGGAACCTTCAGCGTCTCCTTCTTTGGCCTCATGGGGCACCAGGTTCCACCCTCCAGGAACTTGATCTCGTCCACGTCTGAGCAGTCATTCAGGATCTCCAGGAACAAGCTGAAGCCAGAAAGGAAACATTCGAGTCAGCAAAACACACGCCGTGAGGGTCTGTTGTCCATCAGTTTAATGTTCATGTTCTTCTGACAGGACTACAGCCAGCAGACTTAAGCCTTTATAAACTGTTGTTAAAAACGAAACTCCTTTGCAGATTCATCAGACCTTCAGAAACACATTTCATTTGTGACTTGCCTCTCAGATGAGTTTATTTCTCACAGTGATTAACCTACAGTGACTTCATTTTTGCTCAAGTCATGTTCATGAGTCCTTTAAAGATCCACTCTGATAAAAATTGTGTTTTAACATGGTTATGTGGCATTTTTTAATGATGGAGGACATTAATAAAATCAAGATTAAAATTGCATTTCTGAGTATTTCTTTATTCAAATCACTGTGAATCAGGAGCAGATGAAAAAATGCTGTTTTAAAAAAGAACCTTTTTGTGATGCTCAAAGAACTCTCAGCAGTGGAGGGGGTTGCTCCCATTTGCAGTGTCTAGAGATGGACAAAACACCTGTGACATCACCCACAAAACATGCCTTAACTCCGTTTCCAACAAAATTAAGTAAACTCAGTCCCCTGTGATGCAGATGTTCCCATGTTGAAACCAGATAATGGTAGTAAGCAGTGATTGTTCAGTTATCATTTCTATGGCAACCACTTTCACTTAACAAGAATGAGCTTGTTGGAAAGCCCCACCCCTTTTACTGAAAGCAGGCTCGAGAGAATCTGTCAAATGTTCCAGCCGGAGGCCAGAGAGCTTCATGGAATGGGTTTCCATAGCAGAGCAGCTGCATCCAAGGCACACATTACCGAGTGCAATGCAAAGCGTGCAGTGGTGTAAAGCACGCCGCCACTGGACTTTAGAGCAGCAGACGTCTCTGGAGTGATGAATCAGACTTTTCCATATGGAAATCTGATGGACCAGTCTGGGTTTGGACGTTGCAGGAGAACAGTACATTTCAGACTGCATTGTGCCGAGTGTGAAGTTTGGTGGAGGAGGAATAATGGTGCGGGCTTGTTTTTCAGGACTTTTGCTGGGTCCCTTAGTTCCAGTGAAAGGAACTCTGAATGCTTCAGGATACCAGAACATCTTTAACAATTCCATGATCCCAACCTTGTGGGAACAGTTTGGAGCGGCTCCTTCCTCATCCAACATGACTGTGCACCAGAGCTCAAAGCAAGGTTCATAAAGACATGGAGGACAGAGTCTGGTGAGGATGAACTGGACTGTTCTGCACAGAGTCCTGACCTGAACCCCAAAGATCACCTTTGGGATGAATCAGAGCAGAGACTGAGAGCCAGGCCTTCTCCACCAACATCAGTGTGTGACCTCACCAATGAGCTTTTGGAAGAATTGTCTAAAATGTCTTTAAACACTCCTCAACCTTGTAGACAGGCTTCCTATAAGAGTTGAAGCTGTAAAAGCTGCTAAAGGTGGTCCCACATCATATTGAACTGTATGGGTTAGGAATGGGGTGGACTTCAGTTGTGAGTCAATATTTACTCACATATGTGAGTCAAGGCAGGTGAGCCAGTACTTTGGGTAATATAGTGTAACTTCAAAAAGTTGCCGAAAAATAAAAATATCATTAAAAAAGTTGGTTTGACAGGAACCTGTTAAAAGAAGTTATCAGAACAAGAATGGTTATTTTGACCAACAGAATGACTGAGTTACAGCTGTTTTTTTCTCTATAGAACTTCCTGTTTGGAACATGCAGGGAGCGGGGATAATGTGTCCACTGCTCAGACTGTCAATGGTTGCTCTGCACCAATGGTCCCGCCCCAACTCAGAGGTGAATTTCCAATGAACTCCTGCCGCTCTGCAGAAACTATGTCCTAGAAAACAACAGAGGTTTTTTTATTTTGACTAAAAACAAGATTATCATCGTTAAAAGACCACTGGGAACGCTTTACGGCTCTTTTATAGCACAAAAGATGATTGGAGTTGGACTTTAACAAAACCTCTGCTGAATGACTGTACTGTAAATCCCAGGTCTGCGAACAGGAGAGGTCTCTCCTACACGCCAGTCTGAAAGATTTCAAAGCTATTTACAGTAATAACCTGGAGGTCAGACATGACCAGAGCGCTGTCACGTGATGCAAGATGAAAACATGCTAGAGAGTTAGTTCACTCTTCAACCTCAGAAAAACCTGTGTGTGGTGAGAAATGCCGGGATGGAACATCTCCACTGAAACATTAAGATGATATCTAAGTGCTTCAACAGGATGGGGAACAGAATCGGGTGAAGCCTCTGCAGATGAAGGCGTGCAGGAAACCAACCCGTCAATGATGAGGTTCTCGTACGCAGCCTTCTTGTCACAGACAGGACAGATCCAGGTGGGCTTCTTCTCATTCATCTGCAGGTAGAGGGCGGCGTCAAAGCACTGCAGGTGAGAGCATGTCACCGCCCTGCACGGCACCGTCAGACGCATCTTTCCCAGCTGCAAGACAAGACCGAAGCAGAGTCAGACACAGAAGACCCAGAAGCAGCAGAAGCTTATGATGCAGAGATGGCAAGGATCAGACCCCACTGCTAAAACAAAACATCAGCACAGGCATGACGTCTCACAGCTCTGGGAGGTCCTGTGATTTAGACCAAAGATGATATCACTTATTCCAAACAAGGGGGCGGGCCTTGGTTTAATGTTCAGGCACGCTGCTGCATTCTGACAGAGCTCCAGATGTATGTCAGAGAGCCAACATAATGCTGTAAGAATCCAGTCTATAGAGGAATTAAAGACCCATTACAATGAGTATGCTGTTTCTGGTGTTTTTGACATGTTCTTGTTGCATAGTTTTTATATGTTCAACAATTAATTCAAATTGTTGTGAATCAGAAGCAGGCCCAGGTGGAAGCACATATACAAAAAAGGTAAAGGTAAAACAGAAGTTTTAACTGTGTATGTCAGCAGAATTTAATCCAATTGAGGTCATGTCAGAGTTAAAGCATGTGCAGATTTCAGGGTTCCTGCTTCAACACACTTTTCATCAACATCAACCTGCTGCCCTTTCACTTTGATCTGAACCCGAAACAGAGAAACCAGTAACATGCTGACAGTGGAACTGAAACCACTGTCCCCACATCTACCGTCACAGAAATGTGCTGGTTTGTGAAGAAACTTCAGAGCTCAAGGAAAAGTTCAGTCAAAAAGTATTGAGTCTGCCTCTGCCTGGCTGCAGCACTGAACAGATACCTTTATTTCTAAGTTTAGACCTTTGTTTACACCTGTTTACATTAACTACAAATGGTAGTCGAGTTAGTAAACAGGTGAAAAATAATCACTATCAGCTGAAGATGACTGACATTCACTGCAGCCAATCAGAAAGGCCCCTTAATGAAGACACTCAGACACGGATCAGCTTACTGGACACGTGAGGGACACCCGCAGACTGGTGGTGGCGACCTCGCTGTCAGGATCTGCCGTCAGTTTCTCTTTGACTGAAACACAGAAGGGAGGGGGGGGTCAGATAGGAGGGGAGACTCAGAGATGTTTAATACAGGATGATGAACATGATGCGGGAAACTTATGAAAATAGTTACTTAGAGCTCTGGAGTGGTCTGGGTTCCTGATGCCCTTCATCTTTAGCCTCTGCAGCAGGAGTGGTGATGTCAGTTGCCTCACCAAGTACACAGACATAGAATAGGTCTGAAACACAACGCATAAGTGTTAAAGTTCTGGTTGTGACTGCACCTCTACTTTCAAACATTTTCCAACCACCAAATCTTCTCACCTTCCCGATTTCAGGCGCCCAAGTCACTGAAATCTGGTTGGGCACTGCAGAGGACAGTCTGACGAGGGATGTGATGTTCAGAGGTCTTCCTGGTCTCTTCGGCTCCACACCGTTCTTTGCAGGTGGGGCAAAACCCTGAGGGAGAAAGGAGCTGGATCAGTTCATGTAAAATTGTTTCGAGGATTGATGCTCTGCAGGATCGAGTACTCACAGGCAGAGGGAACAGCTTTCCGTTGACCTTGATGCATAGACCGTTAGGGTAGCTGTCCTCCTGAGGACAACTGGTCTCTGACAGGCAGAACCTGAGCAGACGGCGGAGTTTAGAAACTAAACTGAAATCTCTGCACGGTTATCACATCATTGGCCATTAACTTTTTTCACATGTTAAAGTCATAACTAAAAACATCTACTCAGCGTTCTTCATAAAGATCACATGATCTGCAGGAAACCAAAAACAAAAAGCCAAACTAATCTGCTGAGGAGCTGATGCTGCAGGCAAAGCAGAGGCCCAAAGCCTGATTGCAGGCTCTGCAGTCCTGGTCTGGGAACTCAATGGAAAAAAAATGGATGAAGGGATTTCCATCATCTCTCATTTCCACACATGATCATCAAATAACCAGAATTCTTCTCCTATCTCCCTAACGAAAGAGTTTTCAGCAGTTTTGATAACAGGAACAGACTCTCTTAAGGTTGACTGCACCTGAAAACAACACAGGAAAGATGTGTGAACTCGCTCTCAGCTCTTAAAAAAAGAGAAAGATCATTTCGTGTGAAAGCCATCACAAACGAGCTGCTACGGTTTGAATGATGGATCTTCTTCTGCCCTGTCTGTGGACTCTGGAGGTGTGTGAAGTGAAGCAGAACCTCTCAGAATCAGCCGTTTTCCTCTACCCTGATGATCACCCTGAACCTTTCATCTACTTTTCTGTGATTGGCTGAATGGAGTGCCTAATCCTGCAGAAATCTGATTCCAACATTAACAGACATTCCGCCCTGCAGACTATGAGAGACATAAAAATTCTTACCTCAGCTGGATCTGAACTAAGTAGTCTCTCCTGCCCCCAGGTAAGAAGTCCCTGAGAAGAGGAAAAGCAATCAGTCACGGGGCTCTCAATAACACAGAGAATTCTAAAAATGACTCACCTTGATATGCAAACCTCCCGAACCTGCTGCGGTGTCAGTGCAAACATGAAATACTTCTCCTGGTGATACCTCTGTGCAGCGCTCACTCCTGCAGACACACAACACATAACTGTGAGCAACGCAAAAGCAGCGCACACTGTCGTGCAGCGGATGCCAGTGCACAACGGAAGCCTACCAAATCATGAAGCACAGAGGTGGTAGTACGATGACGGGACGTTCTGATGTAGTTAAAAACATACTGTGATTATTCCATAAAGACAAACCCCTCTCGACAAAGTCAGTCTTCTAAAGTCACCAACAAAAAACATTGTCTTCATTACGAGGAGTGGGGGTTACCAAGTACCACAGCTGTGTTATGGGAGGATGGAGCATCTCTTCTAATCAGCTTTGACAAGCTAGAAAATTGGAAAATATCAGACCCAAGTTTAAAGGCATAATACAAAGATATGTTTGTAAAAAAAAAAAAAAAAAAAAAAAAAAAAAAAGGTTATTTTGGATTTGACCAGACATAAATTATTCACATAAATCCAAATCGTTAAGGTAATCCCATCAAGTAAATGACCTAGAACAGAGAATCATTACTGTCAATAAGTTCCAGAAAGAGAAAACTGAAAAAAGAGACCATCTTTCTGACAAAGACAACATTTAAGTTTGTGGATGTTGTATCCATTTTTTTTTTTATTATTTAAAAATGCTTTAGATGCCTCCAACCAGAAATCTGCTTTCAAAACTCTGATCTCACACATCTGCACTGACATGACTGCTGCTGAACATCTGCTCTGCAATGTTGGAAATAAAATCATTGCTCTCAAACACTGGCTGTCAGACGTGAACTGTTCAACTGTTGCATATTACCATGACCCTGTGAACCACAAGTTAGTGCTGCATTCGGGGATTTAAAACAACCATGGATTGTTTTTTTTCCTGTAAAACTCAATTAGATTTTAATTAGATTTTCCTCAGACACTGAGAGCTCAGCTTCCTGGTTTGGTTTCTGTGGAGTTTGACTGAATGGAGTTTGAATGAAGATCAGAGCTGATCTTATCAATCAACCCTGCAAACATCACACACCCAGACTGGAGGGCTTGATGAGGACATCCAGAACATCGTAGAAGGGGAGAGGTTTCATCTCCACATCAGGGTGGACGGGGGGAATAAGGGGAGTGGGCTGTTGCAGGTTCATGTTGATCTCTGTGTGGTGCCACGCTTGATTCTAAAGGTCCACAATACTGGGGTGCTTCCTGTGGAAACATAGAAAAGTTACACAAAAACTAAAACAACACATTCTTCCAGGATCGCGTACATGATCATAAACATTCAACTAACTTTGTGGAGATATGATGCAGTCAAATTCTTTTGCCTTAAAATAAACAAACATAGATATGCATTATTCATTTTAAATTATAAATGAAAATGCATTTTAACAGAGAAACTTTTTTTCTTTGTGGCAATTTTTTAAAGCAACAAAATGTCTTTAACATAACAGCTTCAAACATAAAAACCAGGCATTTTGGATCAGGTATGTTAATATATTCAGGTTTTGTTTGAAGTGCTGGGAGAACACAGGAAGGGAAACAGACAGTTTGTCATAAATTGATTTTTTACTCCCCTATTGATCTCACCCCATTTTATTAACACAATCTTAATCTTATATGTAGTTTTAAACCAATACTGCTGCTAAGCCTCTAGCCAGGCTGCAAACATTAGGCTGGGAGAAAACTCCCTTAAATAAGTCAGTAAGCAGCGATAGTATACACCTAACAGTAAATTAAAAAAAAAAAAAATTCAAGCGGTAACAACTTCAAAAGAGTCAGTAACAGGAAGTAACAAATCACTGAACCAGCCTGTAAGCAGTCAGTAAAAGCTAAATGGCCAACCTATTTACCGGTAAATAAAATTCAGTTCCAGCACAGGACCTGGGTTAGGGTTACAGACAACAGAAGGACGACAATTAAGCCTGTAAACAGTCCGTAAAGCGCCACTAATCAACTTGTAAACAGTCAGTTATGACAACAATTGTTGGTAAGGTTAACCCCAATACCAGACGGTGAAGAGTCGGATGACTATCCTAAAAACAGTCTGTTAGGGTTTGCTAACTATGTTCCAAGCAGTCGAATAGTTTGCCTCTAAACGATCAGTTAATAAAATAAAATAAAAAACAGTCGGTAGGAGCACAGCTGTTAGCATGTTAGCTCGTAGGCTAACAGTTGATCATTGGGCTGGTCGCGCACTAAGTTCGGTGTCAGACAGGGTTTCTGCTTTGGTTCGGTCTGTGTCCGTCTGTTCTGGTTGGTACCGCCCGAGCTATGAGGCAACAAAAAAAGTTGTTCTCGTTTTTCTTTTCCTTTTTGTCGCTTACCTAAACCTCCCCGTCCCCCGCCGCCATCTTCGACTTCCTGTCACATGCTGCACGACGTACCGACGTCCTTCTGACGTCATGCGCGCTCGTCCTCTTTCATTTCGGTTTTGGTGTCTGAACATGGACCTCTTGGCAGCGGCGGGTAAAGTGGACAATGTTCTAAAGCTAGTGATGTGGCGTTCTGTGTCGAGGCTTCAAAGGGGTGTGTCAAGTAGTGGAGGAGAATCCTGGCGCCAAATCACTAGCCAATCATTTTAAATTCTAGCCAATCATGTTACCTTTCCAGTGGTTGTGGGCGGTCTCATATGAATGTCTGTGGTCGTGAGGGTGGGCGGAACCTCAGTCCAAAAGGGAGAAGCAAAGGAAAGTGAACGATGAAACACGTGTTTACTTCAGTTTGTACAAAGACAGATGCAGTGACTGTCAGAAAGAATGAAATCAAATATCTTTAACACATTCATGTGCTCTCCTTCAGTCTGTGACACTGCTTTGTCACATTTATATGCTTTTGGAAAAACTGGCTCTTTCTTTTATTTTTCATCTTTGAAGCAGCTGTTCCACCTTTACAGACCAGAACAGTTTTAGCCCATCATCATTTCTATAGAACTTTTCATACTTGGTGTCAAATAAAAATGCTCATTACACTAAGAAAAATATTATATAACAGCCAAATTAGTTTATAGATAGGGTCACCCCCCGACCCACACAAAACCCTACCTTTAAAGAACCGGTTTAGAACCAGCACCAATAAAATCTAAATCTGTCCTACTCTCACCTCACTTTAAATTGTCATTTTCATCATCTCCTAATTTTCTTTTGAAGTTGAGCAATGAAGAGTTTTTTTTTTAATCAATGCATAAGTAAACACACACAAAGAAAGCATACGACAATGTGCAGGTTTTGTAAACTTCTTTATTTGACATGTTTATTCCTGGGCTGCTTTTCAAAATACATCATCTAATTCAACTGAGACTTTTTGTGTCCACTAGATGTCCTCCTAGAGCAAATGAAGCTTCATGAAGCATTGCACTGGAGTGAACCAATTGTATGAAAGGCTTCAATGCTTCATGAAGCTTCACCTGCCCATCACTAAAGCTAAAAAAGCTTTACTTTAAAAACATTTATGATTAATAGGATTGTCATCCAGAAGATCCTTTGAGCAAGAGTCAAATATAAATGATGTTAAAGCTACCTAACTGACAGAACATATCTGGTTCTTCTAGAGACTAAAACACAGAGGAAGCCTAGGCCTCATGAGTCTGTGTGTCTGCATCCTTCCTGGATTTCCTCGGCCTACTCTCGGCTGATTACCTGGAACAGGTGTGTCCAGCCAATTAGAACATGTCAGAGCAGAGAATGCAGGAATCCCCCACCCCCAGGCCAGGTAAACAAGCAAATAATGTGTACATTCTGATGCTGTGGCTTAAAAGGCTCTATGTGTGTTTAATTCAACTTGCAGAGCTCTGACTGGGACCACACTCAGAAAAGCGTCATCTTAAGGGTGACCAGGGTCAACCAGCTGGGTTAACCTGTTAGTCAGGCTAAACTTATTTTTTTAAGCTGCTAACCTTTGTCCAAATGTGAAATAATGTCTGTAAAAGAATCTGTGATGATCCAATTTAAAACTAAACTAGGTAAAATAAATAAAAGAATACAATATCAGAAGGAAAAACTTGGCCAGTTTATCTCCTCTTGAAGACTGTTTTTTGGAAAAAGTTTCTTTCCTCTGCTCAGGGATGTGTGGATAACTGCTCCTTCAGAGTGGACCACATTTTAACAGCAGACTAACCTGCTAACAAACCAAAGAATGTGTTTTAATCACTGCAACCTGCAGCAGCACATGTAGCTTTTTAAGACGCTCAGGAGAGAATGACATTTTTATGTGATTAAACACATCAGGTTGTAAAAGTGTAGATGGGAGAGTGTACATAGGTGGTTGTGACACAGGTGTGTAAAGTCTTCCTCCAGGTACGCAGACTGAATCCACAAACATGAGACAGACAGGCCCACTCTGGAAGTCCAGCGTGGTTCTTTGATAGGAGGCTCCTGTGTTCGGCCATTCCAGGCTACTCACTATTCTTCAGTTGACCATTTTTTAATCAAAGTGGAAGTAATTGGGAGGCAGGGTCACATGATCACAAAAAGGTAAAGTCTCTAAAAAGTAATCTGTAGATAAAGAGATGATCAAAGTTTATCAGTGCAGATGTTCCCACGGCCTTCAGAAGCTCAGAAGTTTGTGTTAACAGCATCATGAGTTCTGACCAATCAACTGCTGTAAAATGCTGAGTCAGTGGTGTACAGCACGCCACCACTGGACTCTGAAGCAGTACAGGTGTGATCTCTGGAACAATGAATCACATCTCTCCATGTAGAAATCTGATGGATGAGTTTGGGTTTGGTGGTTTTATCAGACAGAATTTTGGCATGTTGGGTGGAGGGGGGTGTTATGGTGTGGGAATGGCCTCTTCCCATTCCAACACGACTGCAAGCCAGTGCACAAAGAAGGTGGACATTGACGAAAGCTTGGTGTGGAAGAACTCTCTGACTTCACCTTGACTGAACACTTTTGGGATGAACCAGAGGGAGGACCGTGAGTATGAGCTTCACATCCAGTATAAGAGTCTGGAACATCAGAATCCCATGTCTACTCCTGGAGGAGTAATAATTCTCAATGAGCTCCTAACCTGTGGAAAGTTTAGGATGTTATTGCTGCCCAGAGGAGCTATTTGGTTACGTCATCTAAACACATGCACGCGTAAAGGTAGATAAAAGAAGACTTGAAGCAGTTTTCTTTTTTTTCACAAAGCATTAAAGACCATTAAAGACCTCATCCTATTGAAACATAAGTTGTGATTTTGGGGCGTCAGTACAGCTTTGGAGACCACTGTTTTTAATGGATCCAGAACAGAAGAAGTTGGGGCTCGTCACAAAAGGATGGTGTCTCATCCTTTATGCTTGCCTTCAAACGTGGTTTCATCTTTTAATGACCCAGACTCTGATCAGTTTTACTGACTTGTTTTCTTCCTGCATCTAACCCTGTTTCAGCTGACTGACTAATGAACACAGCAGAGGTCAGTCAGAGCCTCAGCTCTGGAATTTCTTTAGGTGGAACGTCATCTTTTTTAAACCTGTCTTAAGCAGGAGACTTTAGAAGAACTTTTTTCAGATCTGCAATGACTGGAAATCAGGGAGTAAAAAGCTAACTCGAGTCTGAAACCAGTGCTGTTTGAAAGAGCCCACCCGAACATTTTCTTTAGGAAGACATTACATTGAATCTGTTCTCAGCTTTGCTTCACTGGCGACTCGTCTCGTCTACATTATGAACGTCTGCAGTGAAAGTGCTGGATCAACCTAACATGATCTCAAAGAGGTCAGGTTATTACATCAGAAGTATTCAAGGTGACCCCTGGCCTTTCAGATTATGCATCTACAGCTCCTGTGGACCATACACGACTTTGACTCAATCAGACAAACAAAACAGAACTCTTCCCGAAGATCTCTCCTGGATCTTGTAGATCATGGATCAGAGGTCTGAGGATGTATCTACTTCATTCTGAACCAGAGAACCTTGTGAAGTAGTGGGATTTACTCCAACAGGTGATCCGAGTGTGACAACATGCCTAACGGGTTCAGCATCACATTTGACCTTCAGCAGAAAAAGCCCTGTGTTCATATTTGTTAGCTGTTTTGTAAATTGTCAGTAACTGTACATTTGTCACCATCCCCTCATCTCCCATGGTTCGGTCCAGTTTCATTACAGAACCTGAGGACTGAAGCAGGACACAGTTGGCCCAATGGTTAGCCATCTTTATTATGAATGATATCCGACCAGTTTAAACAGCTGTTACATGGTGCTTTTAGGCCACTGCAGTCCCGCTCTGTGTCCTGACCCGGTCCGGGCAACCAATGCGCTGTTGGCCGCCAAAGACGTGTGGTTCTGGGCCCGTCCAGGAGCTCGAGCCTCCTTCTCCAGATTCTCCTGGTCTAGCTGGATAAGTGAGGCCCCACCCCACTCGGGCTGGCGGAGAGCTTGTGTTCTAGTGTGGCTGGGCCCGGCAGTGGGACAGGGGACATGTATGGGAGGTTCTGACTGACCCAAAGACATTCTTCCCACCAATGATTAACATGAAGTGCCAATCAAAACAATTTAGGTAAGCAAGTGAAGGAGGAAAAGAAAAGCAGAGGTGGCCCGAGTCATGCAGCAGACAAAGTGAAGGTTGTGATCTGAGAGGAACCATGAATGTTCGGAGGAAACCCGCTGGGTCGAGGCGGGTCTCTCAGAACACCTCAGAGCTCCTGGCAGCAGCTTCTCTCACCTGAACTTCAGATGAAAGCAGCCTCATCAGGGATGGAACTGAAAGCTTCTACTCATCAAAATAAAGAGCGGACCTGAAAAAAGTAGGTTCTGAACAGAAGAGCAGAACCGGTTCCATCTAGCTGAGCGGCGTGTTCCCTTGCACCTGTTTCCGTTTGTGGCCTTTAGAGAGCAGAAAGTTGGAAATGGCCTGGAGGTCAAAGAGGACGAGGGGGAGGCTGCCTGACCCACAGGCAGTCCTCAATGGGAGGCCAGGCCCGGCCGGGGTGGGGGGGTGGGGGGAGCGGGGAGGGGGGCTCTGAGCGCATCATGTGATCAGTCCAGTGGCCGCTTCTCGCCGTATTTCTTTGTAAACTCCTCGGCATTCTTCAAGAACTTCTTACGGTCCTTTGAGTACTCTTCTGCCAGGTCGGCCCTCAGAGGATGCTCAGGCTGCGGGTCGTTGACCAGGGCAATGAGGGACTGGATCACTGCAACGCAAACAGAACCCCAATCAGAACCACAAACAGCCCACACTCAGCTGCTGGTGCTCAGCCACGAGATGTTTAGTCGTTCAGTCAAGGTAAGGTCTCTGAAGAACATTTAACTGGCACGGTGACCTCTTTTCTGCTGCTCAGACCCAGAAGGATTCCAGTTCTACCTGGAAAGCAGAACAGGTATTTGGACTTTCTTCTGGATGAACTGACACCTAGAGCCTGACAAGCTGTGTTCCTGGGGAAAGACTGAGTCTGCTTCACCAGAAAAAGCTGAACAACCAGGTATGTTAAATTACTGGAGAGAGATCTTTGCATTTATTTTGAAAGTTTTGTCATTTCTGTTTAAAAAACACACACCCCAAAGCACCAGGATGACACTGACCTTCTGTGGACACGAGCTTTATATTTATGTGAAAAACATTTGATAAATCAGCTGATACATTCAAAATAAAGGAAATGATATGTTTCATGATACAAGAAATGGTAAATAGTGAGTACTTATTTAGCGCTTTACTATATTGATTTAAGGTCCAAAGTGTTTGCAGTCGCATTCACACACTGATGGCAGTTCTGGCCTGGCGCTAAACTATAAACACCAGGAGCAACGTGGGGTTCAGTATCTAGCCCGGGGACACCTAAATACACAGGCTGGCAGAGCGGAAACCAAACCTGCGATCTTCCAATCAGAGGTCAACCACTCTACCTCTGCACCACGGCAGAGGTAGAGTAAAACTGTACTGCCAGACGGTTCCTAAACTTCTCAAATCCAGTGAACAGATTTTTTTATTGGGTTCATTTTGTTTTTTTTAAACCTGTTTTGTTGCATGTAGATTGTCTTTGTCATTCCTCAGCTCAGGATAACTGTAAGATTAAAAGTGCACCAAGCATCACACTATCAAGCACATTTTAAAAAACAATAGAAAGTACTAAAATAAAAGGGAATGACAGAACGCAGAGACGTATCTTTGTGTTTGTCTGTTTTGATTTGACTTCTGGGAGAATATTTGTCACCTAGTTTTCTGACGCCAAAGTGATGCTCTCTGTCATCTTTGCTTTTAGGATGTTTAATGACATCTCATATTTTCTGTGTGTATTTGAAGGAGGTTATATCTGCCACACTGTCACATGATGACTGCATGCGCAGAGAAAACAAGTCAGATGTTTATTCCTCCCATTCCAACCCTGTTCTCCTTTAAAGCATTTTCTATGACCTGGTTTTAAAGGAAATTCGCAGCTGTTTTTAAGCCAAAAGGCTTGAAAAAGTCTAAGTTTTGAACTAAAGCACAAATGCAGCCATTTAATAAGATGACATACCTGCACTTTGATACTCCCAGGGTTACAGGACTCAGTGTGTTCAAACACAAGTGGATGAAAGGAATGGTCATGGAGAGTGATGCAGAACCATCACCAGCATAGTTCTAATGAACCTTGTTGGTTTGTATTCAGCTCAGCTTTACAGCAATCAAGATAGCTTCAGCCAGCTGATGTTCTGATCCAGTGCGACACACATGTTCTGCCAGTTTCAGGTCCTGGTGGTGCCAAGCCCCTCCATTCCTGAACATGACAGAACTTTTGACTGACTGCATCTGAAAACTGGGCTGAATGACTCCTCCCCCTTCACATTCCAAACAGGAAGTACCTGCTGGCTCCAAAAAGCCAAAATCCCATATAATTCTATAGAGGAATAAACAGCTGTTACTCAGTCATTGTATTTGTCAGAATAATCATTCTTGCTCTGATACATGTTTTACATGTTCTCAATAAAACTCATTTTGTTTCATCATATTTTTTCTTAAGCGAAACTTTTGCAAGTTTCAAACTGACCAATCAGATGCCTCAATGGCAACCACATCCAACGTTCATGACAGATGTAGCCCACTCTCAAGTGGTAGAGGCGTAAAACTGCAACAAGCTCACTCCTGATTGGCGAGAATGGTTGCCATGGAAATGTTGATTCAAAGTCACTGTTTACCGATGTCATCTGGTTCCAACAAGGTGATGTCTGCATCACAAAATACTGCGTCTGAATTGACTTGATTTTGTTGAAATCAGAAGTAAGTAATTATTTAGGGGTGATGTCACACTCACTCTGTCCAGTTCTTAGAAACAGTCAATGGACAGAACAGATTTAACCCTTTAACACCAGAGATGCCGCTGCAGACACATCAATAATGCATGTTCTTTGATGTACCATAACTCATCGCCATTTATGCAATGAACGTGAAAGTTGGAGTCCTTCACCTCCTGAACCAATGGATTTACATGAATTGTGTAAGTACTTCGAATTGTTGCATATTGGCTGGTTTTCTCCGATTCAGAAGCCGTTGGATTACGTTAACTGTGTCAACAGTTGAAGAGTTATGATAGTTGAAAGAATGTAAACTCTGGAGCTTTTATGGGTTAAGAAAACTTTACTCCATCCCACCCAATGACCTTTTTAGGAAGGTGTTGTTCAGAGCTAAGTTCCTTGTGAAATTGTATCACAGTTTAGAACTGCTGGGTCAGACAGAGGCTTTAAGCTGCTCTCTGGTGAAACCAACTTTTAGCTTCAGCTCATGGAGCAGAGACAATCTTTGTCTTTAAGATGACCCTTTTGTAATAGATTACCGTTAGTTAACCTGTGTTGACCTGAACTGTGCTGCTATTGACTGAAGGAATTTGTTTCAGAAAGAACGGTTGATCTGTAGTCATTCTCTTCTCATTCTCATCCATGCTCCAGTGATTGTGAGTGTTTGTCTCTTTCATGACTGACCCCCTCTGGTTACCGGAGGAGCTCTCAGATCAGAACAACCCACCTTGGTCAGTTTTGGTGGCCGGCTTCCAGTTCTCTGCACTGATCACAGGGAGGCACACCTGGCCCTTCTCGTCAATGTTGGGGTGGTAGATCTTGGTCTTGAAGGTGATTTTGGGGGGCTTGAAGGGGTACTCAGTGGGGAAAATGATCTCAATCCTAAATGCCCCTTTGTCATAGGGCGGATTGTCCTGGAAGTAAACAGAGGGGGTTAAAAGGTGATGCTTTATGAAGAATTTGGAGCTCAGAGGAAGAAGAGCTACTCACAGGAACGATGAGACCTTGCCATGACAGCAGATTGGATTCCTCCACCTGGATGTTCCTGAAGTTCTTCATCCCAGACCTGCGGATCTCCTCCAGTTCCTGAGAGACACAGGAAACAAACAAGCGTTTTCTTCTGAAACCTAATGAAAATCATCTCAGCTGAAGAACCAAAGTCCCACGGACCACGCCCCTCTGTGAGAACAGAACAAGACACCCCCCGTCCAGACCAGGTCTGCACAGCAACACTTCTGTCTAGGAGACTTGCATGGCCCATCAAAACACATGAGAGAAGACCAGCCAATCAGGAGGAACTGAAAACAGGGTCACATGACCACACCATAAAAAACATACGGGACTGATAAGATAAAACAACTTCCGCCTTCAGACATGAACAACCAGTGCAATTAACCCAGCATCTACCACAACCAGATAAGGTTCTGAGGCTGAAGCTCACAAACAGGTGAGGGATCCAGAGCCTGCTGAGAACTGGTTAGCGAGCATGAATGAAGTTAAGGGAACTCACCTGATCAGACTGTCAGTTTACAAGACCTTAGGGTATGTGTAAAGATTAAAACTTGGATGGCTTTTCATTTTCTTTTACTGAACTCAGACCAACAGAGGCCGTTCTTCTTGAACAGAGCACTTTAGGGAACATTTGACTGTTAACTCTTACACTAATCGAGCTTCCAGAACAATCTTTTTCTCTGCAATATTTCTAAAATGAGGAATATTCTGTTCCTAGAGACAGGTTACTTAAGAATTAATTCACTGTAATTCCTACATTTTAAGCTTTTCTAAAAAGCCTCCAACGTTGTGAAAATGTTGCGGCAGGGTTCTTCCCTTCATCAAAAACCTGTTAGAGATGTCTTTTCTTAACACAAAAACATTTAAAAGAAAAAGGTGCATGTCATTCCATAGTTTTATATTTTCTAAGAAGAACACTCCACGTTGTAGAATTACCTGAAGGCTCTGTGTTCATTATTCTAGAATTACAAAAACTAGAATAATGAACACAGAGCCTTCAACCGACTGGCTTGGGTTTAAGGGACCAACTTCCTGTTTCCGTTTGAAAGGCAGGCTTTAGACTGTCCCTTTTTAATGTACTAATATTTACTTCACTAAACTAACAGTAAAGCCTTGGGTGACCCTGAGCTAAGTTTTTAGTAGTGCCGTTATGTTCATGGACCACTGCAAGTCTGTAGGATGAACTGGCTGCTCTTCCTTACTTTTTTCAGTGTGGATCTTTCCTTTGTCTTGTCTTATTCATGAAAGTTGTCATCATTGTTGTCATAGGTAACCTGTTCCAGTGTTTGCGTTTCTACTTGTCATGTCCTCTCAGACCCAAATGGTCACACAGTCGCCCTGACTCAGTCAGGCTGTAGGCTTAAGCTATTCTTTCAGCCAAAAGATGTTTTTTCTCCAAAATTTCTCAATTTTATTTTAAATTAATGAAAAGCTTGTAGGTAAGACCATGTGGCCTTCCTGATGTTTATTTTGATTAGTGGAAAGCCTTCAGACAATCTTATAGCTGTGAAATGGACATTTGGAATATAAGTCAATTTAGCTAAACAACAACAACAAAAAGGCAGTGGAGAATAACAGCTGATGTGGAGGAATAGCAGTGGAGAACAGGAATAGATATGGAGTACCAGCAGCAGATGTGAAGGAACAGTAACAGATGTGGAGGAACAGCAGAGGAGAACAGACAGATATAGAGAAACGGCAGAGGAGAACAGAACCAGATGTGGAGGAACGGTAGAAGAGAGCAGAACCAGATGTGGAGGAACGGTAGAAGAGAACAGAACCAGATGTGGAGGAACAGCTACAGATGTGGAGGAACAGAAGAGGAGAACAGAACCAGATGTGGAGGAACA
>BSAI01000014.1:926838-956440 GCA_036245035.1 Adrianichthys oophorus | reverse complement strand
AGATGTGGAGGAACAGTAACAGATGTGGAGGAACGGTAGAAGAGAACAGAACCAGATGTGGAGGAACGGTAGAAGAGAACAGAACCAGATGTGGAGGAACGGTAGAAGAGAGCAGAACCAGATGCGGAGGAACAGTAGAAGAGAACAGAACCAGATGTGGAGGAACAGCTACAGATGTGGAGGAACAACAGAGGAGAACAGAACCAGATGTGGAGGAACAACAGAGGAGAACAGAACCAGATGTGGAGGAACAGCAGAGGAGAACAGAACCAGATGTGGAGGAACAACAGAGGAGAACAGAACCAGATCTGGAGGAACAACAGAGGAGAACCGAAGCAGATGTGGAGGAACAGCAGAGGCGAACAGAAGCAGATGTGGAGTAACAGCAGAGGAGAACAGAACCAGATGTGGAGGAACAACAGAGGAGAACCAAACCAGATGTGGAGGAACAGCAGAGGAGAACAGAAGCAGATGTGGAGGAACAGTAACAGATGTGGAGGAACAGCAGATAGGAGAAACTACGCCAGAACAGGAGCAGATGGGAGAACAGGAGTGGAGGGCAGGAAAAGCTGTGAACTCTGCTCTGCTGTCAACAGTGAGGAACAGGGAGAACCTCACCACCACCAGCACAGGAGAAGAGGCTCGGATCAGGTCCAGCATGAGCTCAGAAACCGGTTATATGACGGGAGTCGTGGGGACACTGACCTCCTGAAGACTACGTGAGGTGCTGTCCAGGTCCACCAAAACCCTCAGAACCACAGATCCAGATCCCCTCACTGTCCCGCTGACGGCGCTGTTCCGCGCCTGTCCCTTCATCACAACACCCCCCACTGCCCGGTTCCGCCGGGTCTGTCTGTGGCTTTGATTCGGTCACAGTAGAACTGCTAGGAAAGACTTCGGAACCCGCTGGATCAGTCTCCCGACCCCTGGACCGGGAACGGTCGGGTACGCGGAAGTGAAGCAACCGCTGCGCAGAGCCGCAAACCGAAACTAACGCTGCGTGTCTGACGCAAGACGGAGAACCGAACCGAACCGACCCTCAACAACTGGATCCAACTTGCACCGGCCCGGACACTCAGAACCAGGTCAAGATCCCGTCTGGCTGCGTGTCCCCCGAACTAGGTGACCAGTTAGCTGCTGGAGGTTAGCCGACCAGAACTCGAGACAGCCCAAGAACCGCTCGAACCTGACCACTTCCCCTTCACCCCCCAGACAGCAGTCTACCTCGGGTCCACTTCAACCCTGGCCTGAACCGGCAGCGGTCTCTGACAGGCAGACTCTGGATCCGGGCCTGGACTGGAGCGTCATATACCGCGGATCGAGACTTTAGTCGTGATCGGAACCACAACCAACGCTACGGAACCGGTTTGGTTCCTGCGACACGAACCGAGCGCGTGCGGCGGCGACAGGGGGTCTATGGACGATCAAAAGAATCTAAACGGAACCGAACCGAAACCATTACCTTGGCCAGCCTCCTGCTCGCCGCCATCTTGGAATTACTGTGTTCCCACAATGCACCACGGGAGGAAGAAAGCACTTTATTGTCTTTATTGACACTTTACGGCGTTGCACACGCGCGCGCGCGCACATCCCCACACATGTATGTGCAGAGACACAAACTTGAACTCTGTAATGATGTCTATTCATTTTAAGAGTCCAAACAGCCATCAACGAACGACCCACACCTGAGATTCACATGAAACTGAAATCCCCCCAAAATTTGACCCCAGAAACAGGGAGGCACCCCATGAGGTCACGAGGTCAGAGGACACCTGAGAGCCTCCGCTAAATGACTCAAAGTACCAAGCTGAAGAGCGTTCTTGAATATCATTCATAAATCCAGTTCAAAACATTACTCATCTATGCGTTTCGCAGCTTGTCATAACTAATAAATATAATTAAACTAACCATGCCATTGATCAATCTATGGTGTAAATATGAAGAGGAAAACCACACTGGGAAGAAAGAATGAAAAAATACTTTAGTGGAGCCAGATTTAGTGAGAACAACAATTTACCAGGACTGGTTAGGATCAGACAGGCAAGAGAAGAAATAAAACCCAAAATAACAACATTACTGGAGCACCATCTACTTCTGAAAAGCCCACTCCATTTTTCACATGATGGAAGACATTTATAAAGACAATTAAAGGGGCCACAGCATAAAAACAGCATTTTAAGCTTTTAAGAGTATTATACTGTTCATTCTATACACTATAAACAACCTCAAAGCAGTATTTTTGATCCGTTCACGCATTTCTGAGTAATCCTCTAAAAACCTGGGCTCTCTGCAGCAGCCCCTCCCTTACCCATGAAAACCAGCGGCTTCTCACGAGCTGACGTCATAGATTGAGGACAGCCCCTTTCAGGAAGAGTCTGTGCTGCCAGCTCCGCCCCCAGGCTAACACATACACACACAATTTCTCTGCGGAGCTAGTGGCAATCTGTAAAAAGCTTTAATTTTATAGACCAAATATGCACAGTTCGGATGTTTGTTTGCATGCACGGACATGCGCAAGCACGCAGAGGTTGGCTTTAGGGTGACATCGTGAAATGGGCGGGTGGAGGAGCGAGGAGTGAAAAGGGTGCCTCAGAGATCAAGTCGTTTTACTTCTGTCTTGGAAAACAACCCACTAAAATAACTCATATTTAAATCAATAATTTCTTTTTTAGTGTTCCAAAGGTGATCATATTTATGGATATAATTTACTCTGAAAGGCTAGAGAAATTCATGGTGTGGCCCCTTTAAGATCCAAATTGATTTTCTGAGTATTTCTTTATCCAAATTGTTGTGAATCAGAAGCAGATAAAAAATGTAATTTAAAAAAGTTTGTGTTTGTGACACAGAACATATGCTTGCTGGGTCGAACTGCTCTCTTCCATTCTGATTCCATCCACTTGTAAACCAACAGACCCACAAACGTCTTTTTTTGGCTTGTCTGAGCTGGAATCTGGCTCTGGGGGTGTGGGGGCTGTAAGCTATTGGGAGAGTGTAAAAAAAGGGGATGATGGGAAGTCAGGGAAAGCTTACGCCGCGCTAACACTCCCACCTACAACTCAGAGGTGAATTACCAATGATCTCCTACTGCTCTGCAGAAACTATGTCCTAAAAAAAGTTTTTTTCCTTTTGGCTAAAAACTGCATAATTATCATTAAAAGACCACTTGGGACACTTTGAAAATAGATCAAAAGATTATTGGAGTGGGACTTTAAATATATGCTACTAAAAATGGGCTTGTAAAACAGGGAGCTTGTGGTCCGCTACGTCACAAACATGTAGGAACTTTTTCCAACGGCCTATCGGTGTCTGCTCCTGAGACACAACAGTTTGAATGAAGACATAATCTGAAATGCTTCATTTGTTACATACCGGTTTATGTAACCATCATCAGAAAAATGGCGCAGGAACATGTGGGTGTGGGTCTTTAATTTTAAGCTATGGATGGACGTTTATAACCTATCATAAGCACTTGGAGGAACTTTCATGAATACTAAGCAAAATGTTTTTTAATTGATCTTTCTTTTTTTTTTTTAACAATAAACCAGTGGAATTAAAGCAGACAGTGGACACAGCTCACTTAACATATATGAGAAACCAGAAAGATACTGCCTCTTTGACCTCAGCAGGAGGTTAAATGTGTTTAACTGTATTTCAAAGAGTTTTTTTTTTTGTTTGTTTTATGTCAAAGATGAAGTATGTGAGAGGACCTGGTGACCTTCAGAATCAGCCAGGAGCATCAATGCTCCAAATAACCTTGATTTTCTCTGAAACCATCAGAGTTTCTGGGATCAGTCTGAGGTCAGGACATATCATGGCTGACATTTTCCCTAAAAAAAATGTAAAACCTCTGTTCCGTTTCCACTGAAGGGCGGGTCTTCAAGCTCACTCAGTTTCTGATTGGCTGATGTGTCTTTGAACCACCCTCCTCATGAAGCCATTTGTTTCTGTATGGCAACAACTCTGGGTGATGATCAGGCAGATTTGTCACAGGTCATAATTAAACAACAAAAGCTTGTGTGATGACAACATATGCTGCCACACCCACTTTAGAAAGGCAAGGATCCTTCTGGGACTGCTCACCTTCATTTCTGCTTCACATTCTATTCATTTTATTTTCATTTTCTTTCTAATTACTACATTTATTAAAGTTACCACTGCTCTAAAATGTGTTGGTTTCTCTGGGTTTCCCTTGTCCTGCTCTTAGAACTTCAGGGTCAAGAATCACTACAGGAAGCAGGATGTTTATTTACATCAGCCAGCCAATCCATGGGTGGGCGCCATCTTCCCAGTGTTTCAGTGGAGAAGAAAATGAACATAGCTTGAAATGCAAAAAATATCTGGCTGCTGTTTAGTCCCCTTATACTCATGGTACTTAAGGTGGAAAACTTTTTTTTCTAAGGAAAGACCAAGTCTTATGATAAGACTCGTCTGTAGTCTTAGTTAACTGCAAAACCGACTTCATCAAAGAATTAACAAAAAATTCTGTTTTTTTTATTAAGATGTTTTAAAACCCTTTCACTGGAGAAGACTCATCTGAAACCATCACATTTATTAAAAGTTCTCTGGCTGTTAACCCCATTCACAAAGGTTCTCAGGTAGAAAGAGCTCTGAAAACCAGCAGCAGTTCCACCCTGTGCAGTTATGGACGAAACTAGAGGGCGGGACTTTTACTTAAGATGATGTTTTCAAGATCCTCATTTTGTGTCATTTCTGTAACATTTGTAAAGACAAAAGCATTGTTTCCTAAGCTTTTCCATGCATTCATTACCCTAAAAATATTCAACTGTAGATCTTGATTAAAAAAACTTTCCTGAAACTTTCCTGTGCAGCTGATCCAAAATGCTTATAAAGTTCATTGTAGGTTTTAGTTCTTCTCATTGGCTATACACTCAAATCATATTTTATTAAAGTCCCACTCCAATCATCTTTTGATCTATTGTAAAAGTGTTCCCAGTGTTTTTTTAATTGTGATTCTGCCATTTTTAGCCAAAATCTAAAAACCCTGTGTTGTTTTCTAGGACATAGTTGCTGCAGAGCAGCAGGAGTTCATTAGAAATTCACCTTTGAGTTGTGGGCGGGACTGTTGCTGTGGAGTAAGCCTTCCTTCATTTCTGATTTTGGTTTACACTCTCTCCCATTAGCTTGTAGCCCCTCAAACCTAACATTACGGTGCAACAAAAATGGCGAGCAATATCAGAGCTAACCGTACAGGTTTGATCCAGATTCCAGCTCAGACGAGGAAAACAAAGACTCACATGGATCTAGTCATCAACAAGTGAATGTATCAGAATGAAGTGGACAAGGGAGCTTGTGACCTGCCAGCGTGTTTTCTACGTCACAAATACAATCTTTTTCAAATTGCATTTTTGCGTCTGATTCACAACAATTCTAAAAATTGTTAATAATAATTGTAATAAATAAAAATTGTCTATAAATAAAGTTAGTTAGTTTTGAGTTTTCTTTATCCATCATTAGAAAAATGCCACACGAACATGTGAAAAACACTAAAGCACAAGTTTCATCGAAGTGGATCTTTAATGATTACGGTACTTTTAAGTTATGGATGGACATTTATGGACATTTTTACAACTATCAGAAGCACTTGGAGGTATTTTTATAAATATTTCTTTTTTTTTTTCAATTTTTCTTTCTTCTCTTAAGAATAAACCAGTGGAATTAAAGCAGACGGTGGACCTGGCTCACCCACGACTGAACATATTTGACTAGTTCAGAACGGATTCTCCTTTGAAGATCTCTGAACTTTGAATCAGATCTTTCGATCCATCCTCAAACCTGACCTGACCATCTCTGATCATAATTGTCCAACTCCAGTCCAGCTGGATCTGAGTGGCCAGGACTGACCTTGGAATGACCCGTTTGGAACAGATAAATAAACAAACAAAACTCATCCGTGTTCGGTCAGAAAAAGTGCTTTTATTTTAGCTCACCAGAGATGCCAGCTGACATCAACAGTGAAACAACCCATACTGTGTTATAAAAGTTATTTTGAACCTTAGAAAGCCCAGATATACTGAACCTCGGTTCTACCCATGGTTCTGTCCAGCTTCATTGACTCTATGGCTGTAAACTCCAGAGACAACAGCAGTCAAAGGTCTTTAAAAGCACACAACCGAACCTTTTCCTGGCTCAAGAGTGCTACTACAGACGGGTCTCTGAGCATGCTCAGTTCATGCTGTCGTTCAGGTGACCGGGAGAAGTCGTCAGGTCCTTCCCCACAGCCGCCCTCCTGGGGATGACTTGGGTAACCTGGGTGGACCATAAGCTCAGCTGTAACACACACCCCACCGGACGTTCCACCTATCTGCCCTGCAGCCAGGACGAGTCGCAGCGCCCTCTGCAGGTGGGGGACGGACATGTTTTGACCCATGGTGGTCAGTCCAAGGTACACATCAGGCCACCTGAGAACAGGAATAACTGAGGTCAGAATTCTTTACTGTCTGGACAAAACTGCTTAATTAAAGTATACTCAGCTTACAAATGATCTGAATTTTTGTTCACATGTAACTACACACTTGGCTTCTCACATCATAACCCTCTGATACAGACGTCCTGATTAAACCTGTGACGTTCTGTGTGTAGCCGTGTGCTCCATGAATTTACCTGATCCCATTCTGCCTGAAGACGGCCATGGAGTCCAGGGCGTCTTTCTCCACCTGGGAGTAAAAGGAGTGAAGGTGCTGAGGGAGCCACTGGCAGCTGTGCAAACCTGGTTCTACTGGAACACGAGTGAACCGAATCCTATGGTCTGACATCACCAGAGCGAAGACATCACGGACCTCTGCACACAGACATACGCAGACACACAAAGGCACTCAAGTAGACATCGCTAGTCATGATGATCAGATGATGCAGCTGGTTCAGGACCAGCCAGAGGAAAGGCCCAGCACACTTGCACACAACCAGAGAAGTTTTCCTCAGTATCCTGGACGGTTCAGATCCTCTAATAGAGCTCCTGCAGTGTTATCGGCTGTGTGAAAAAAATTGTTTATTTTATGCCAAATGAATGATAAAAGAGTTGTCCATCAGAATGAAGAGTTGTTGGATCAACTGCATGACATGGGTGTATGGGAGAGGGACATAAGTAGCAGTTCTGGACTGCAAAGAGTAAGACCGCGTTCTATCTGATTCCCATTAGAGTCTCATATGCTAGTGTCAAAAAGGCTGTTATTGGGACGAGTGAGCGGATGAAACCAGGATGGGACAAAGTTATGAAAGCAAGTTCATCTGCTGTCATGATGAACTCACCTGGTAGCACATGAACATGTTGGTGTCCGTCCATATGATCGGGCAGGTGACCTGTTAGTTCCACAAAGCGCTTCACCTGAGCTCTTAACTCCATCTCCACCTGTCGACAAAAATTAGCATGATTTATAAATTCTACACGTCTGTCAGTCGGTCTGCACAGACCTGTGTTTGGTGTGCACTTGCTCTTTTTGTGCACCTGTGGTTAGTTTGTTCCAGCAGCTGTGATGTGATGGGTGAGCACCTGAGGTTTGTGATCACAGGTGGTTGATGTGCACCAGTGACTGGTGTGTACCTGTTTCATGCAGAGCTGACCTCTCTCCAAGGACTGACGGAAGCCCATTTTCCCATGGAAGAAGCCTCTCTGGTCAGTGAGGCTGGAGGACTTCTGGAGGATCTGACACACTGGAGCGCCCTCAGAAAGGTTGGCATGGAGACCAATGGGAATTTTATGTCTGTTATAAATACAGAACAAAAGTCCCACGCATTATTTCAGAATTAAAACTAAAAGCTTTTTGCCATAGAACAAAAATCATTTCTGTTTCATAAGCAGATTCTGAATCATTTGTTTGAAAGATAAACATATATAATAATATGTAATAAGGTTCATCTGCCAATTAAACCCTCAGAAGTTTGGGCAGTTTGCAGATGCACGTTCAGTATCTGTGCTGTTTGGTTTGAGTTTTCCTGCATGAGCCTCTGGAGAAGCTGGATCCGTTGCCCCAGAGTGATAGTACTCTACCTTTTTGCCAGATCTGCCGCCTCTTTGGCTGCTGAAGCGTTCACCAGGAGAGACACATTGGAGATACCTCCTGCCAGAAAGCAGTCAACAATCCCCTGGTTTCTCCGGGAACAATAGCCAAAATCATCGCCGGTGATCACCAGCAACAACCGTGGCTGTGGCATTCTCCCTGTTTCCTGCAGTGGACACAAAGGACACAACTGAATATTTGCGTTTTTTTACTCCAAACCACAGAATGTCTCTGAGAAAGGAATCAGACACAACAGCCCACACTGCAGGAGCAAAACCCGTATCTGACCCGCAACGAACCACCACTGCATCAGTCTGAGCACGACCAACAACAGAACAGACACACAAAGAACCTGCACTGACAGATCTGGCACCTGAAGGACTAACAAACAGAACCGGAACCAATGAGTTAGCCCTCAAATAATCAGTATCCACAGAAACTCTCGGAACGTACTCATAGAACTGGCACTAATAGAACCAGCACCAGTATAATGGGCTTATTTAAACCAGCATCACCATATCCAGCACAGGAAGTTCTCGCAGCAATAGAGCAAGAACTGACAGAACTGGCTCACATAGAACTGGCAAGAATAGAACTCACACCAACAAAACCAGGACAGACAAAGCTGTCAACTAGAGAACCAGAACTTTTAGAACTCTTACCGATAGAACCAGTACATACAGATCCAGCATTGATAAAACCCTCAACCATTGTAAGGAGCTTAACAGAACCAGACAGAACCAGCATTTATTGAACTTGTCATAGTTCTATCCTGTGCGTTGCTTTGCTTGGGCTGTCCTCCTGAGACCTTAACAGAACTGGTAACAAGAAACAAGAACTGGCACAGCGGAAACTACAAAAACCCTGCCACCTGTTGTTGTGGTAGTGACAAGATGGACACAGACGGAACCAGTACGGGTTAGAATTGTCACCATTTGGTTTAGCATGAGTATAAATAACTGAGACAAACAACCGGATCAGACACCTGCTTGTTGTAGAGGGGAGACTGCCTCTACAACAAACAAATCAGGTAGAACCAGTGCAAATAGAACATCTATGCACTGGCTATCTGGTATCAACCAGACTGTATCTGAGAACTGGACTGAGTGACACCTCCCCCAGGGGTTCCAAGCAGGAAGTACCTGCTGCCTCCTAGAAGCCAAAATCCCATAGACTTCTATAGAGAAACAAACAGCTGTTACTCAGTCATTCTATTGGTCAGAATAACCATTCTTGATCTGTTTTTTTTTTTTTTACATGTTCTTGATAATCCTCTTTTTCATTATATTTTCCTGTACTTGTTTAAGTTATAAACAGATCTATCAGATACAAGCTTGTGGTCTCACCTCATACATCCAAAACTTTTGATTGACAGGGGGGGAGGGGGGTCAGCGTATAACACGCTACACTACGCTCACTCCTGATTGGCTAGAGTGGATCCCACTGAAACGTTGACTCAGACCAACTCAGACAAATCACTGCTTACTGACAATGTCTGGCGTGAAAAAATGGCGACTGAATTGGAGCCATTTTCAACAGGTGACGTCACACTGACTCAGTCCAGTTCTAACATACAGTCGATGGATGGGTGCACTATCTGACAATTAAATGAAGACAATAATTAAATGAAACACCCACACACACAACAATGCACACATATGACCTCTAATGAAATCCAAATCATTAAAAAATACTCTCTCTACAGGACAGGAAAATGGAGTAACTGTTATAAAGATATCTGTTATCAGACTGTACACACCGTTACCTTCAAATCTGGCTCTTTAACATGGAGTCAATGGGAAACTGATCCCTACCATTGACTGTAAAAGCCATACATCCAGGTCCATGTGTCACATATACAGTCTTTGATCCTTTCTGACACCAGCCTACAGTGGTTTTTTAAAGGTACTACAACATTTGGTATCAAAACAACTAAAAGCAGAACCTGACAGGTCAGAGCCTGTCTTCGGTCTAAAAGCCCAGGTTCTGGTGGGCTCGGACCAGCTGGTGTGGAGCAGCTCAGAGGAGCAGGCTTTGCAGACTCAGGCTCTTCACCTGCCACGGATTTAGCAGATTAATTTGGGTCAGGGAACAGCTGACCGTTTATCTGGTTCCGGGATTATCCGAACCGGCTCTGTGTTTTCACTGACAGGTAGAACTCGAATCGACTCCTCCCTCATCATATGTTCCGAAGCCCCGCCCCCTCAAAGAAAACTTTTTTTTCCCCTTATTGAACTTGGGAAGGAGCAGCTGGTTCCCGGTTCTGACCCAAAACAAATCAGAACAGTTGTCACAGCAGCAAAAGTGAACCCTAGGTTCTGGCCGGTTCTTTGGGTGGTTTAGACTCACAGTCGAACCTGCAGAACTTCAGAAGAAACACTAGCAATCTATTTCCGGGCAGAGCCACAACAGAGATTCAACCGGACCTCGGTGACCCGCTGCACACCTTGATCCACGTGGTTCTGGTAGCTGTAACATGTAGGAGTACAGGTCCGTGATGGAGGTCCGCTGTGAACGCGGATCCGCTAGAACTCGTTAGGAAAGGTTCTAAGAGTTCTGATCGGTCCGGTGTTGACAGAACCAAATACTGTGAGCAAACTACAGCGTCATCCAGAACTGTCCGGCCAAACCTGTAAACTCGATCGGTCCGGAAGGACAAATAACAACTTACCCATGGAAGCGCGCGCGCGCCCCTCCCGGCAGCCGTACGGACCGAACCGGGCCCGGACTGCCACACGAGCGGGAAAGGCGCAACAGAACCGGGAAACGCGCGTTACTTCCGACAACAGCGAAGGAGAAACCGAACCGAACACAGAGCGATGGCGCCCTCTGCCGGTAGAGGTGGGGAAAGGTGTTTCTGTTTTTTAACGGCGTCAAAGTCCAACGCAACTTTAAATAAAGAAACAATAAATGTTATTAACTTTCGATAAATCATCTTACTTTAGTTTTCCTCCGCTTAGTGGAAACATGTTTTATTCTCAGTGTTTCTGTTAAGAGGTAAAGAACAGAACATGAGCCCAGCCAGGCTTTAAGAAGGAAAAGCAACACTGGTTGATGGTTGAAGAACTCCACAGGCTGATGTGTTCCTGCTGAGCACGATCTTCGTTTCCACGGCAACAGAAGAAAACAGGATCGTCATGGTGCAAGGACCCCACCTACTCATTAACTTGACTACTTCCTGAAAACCCACTCAGCTGGAACAAACCGGCGGCACCAGTACATCCCATGGCCGTGTGGTTCTCCAAGCACGGAACGCTTCTGCACCAGAACCGGCTCTGATCCACTTTCAGGTCATAAAAAGGTCAAAGTTTCTGCTCTGTAAAGCATTAACATAAAAACCGTTCAGACCTGTTCCTCCATGTCCTCCATCGCTGCTTCATCCTGTTCGGGTATAGAGGGCGGAGCCTGCAGCTGCTGTGACAGGTGAGGGGCGGGGCCACGCAAAAACACCTTCTCCCTGCAGGTGAGTCTTCACTTCCAGGAGCCAGCAGCAGCGGACTCCTGGAGCAGTTTTTATCGAAGGGTCAACAGTTACAGACAAACAGACTGAGCAGAGTTCTTCCAGTCCTTTATTCAGTAACATGAGTCCAAACCTGCTGATAACCAAACCCTGCTCAATCTCTTCATCTCAGCGCGGCCTGAGGAGCCCTGGGAGGAGCTTCTGCCGCTGTCAGCTGCTGCTGAGACAACCATCTGAGCATGACAGCTTCATGAAGGGAAAGGTCCAAAGCATCAATCCAGAAAGTGTCCACCACCCTTCTCTAAAGTATGAAGTCTTATACCAACCACACTGATAAAACCCACAGCTCTGATGACCTCAGTGGTGGTCAGAGCTGCAGAGGTCAGTCTAGTTATGCTCTTTGATCCACTGCTCGACCCACTGGCTCATCTGCTCGAGGTTCCTCTCTAGGTCCTCTGGACTGTTGCTGGGCAGCTGGTGGACGATGTCCTCGCTGTACGCCTCCATGGCCTCCTCCAAGATGGTCTGGAAGATCTCACACTGCACATTGTCCTGCAGCTTCTTTCCCGTATAACCCCTGAGACGACGAACAGCAACAATTCAGACTCAAACCAACGTCTGGACTGTGACGAGAAGGTCTGAAGGGTGGGGGTGTGGCTCAGGTACAGGTTACCTGGCTTCCAGGCGGTTGTACAGCTGGGTGTTGTCTGTTCGCAAGACAAAGACGATGTGGAACCAGCGCTCAGGGAACAGGTCACAGCCATGGTAGTCCACAATCACACCCCCCTCCTCCATCTTATCCTCCAGCTCATCCACAACCTGACAAATGCATCAACATGAACATCTGCCAAAACCAGCAACACCCACCCCAATAAAAAACCAGACTCACCTTGTCTTCATCCAGGATGGGGCATTGGTAGTCTTCGTCAAAGCCGTCATACAGCTGTCCTGTGAAGAACCTTGTTAGTTTGATTTAGGTACAGAGCACATTAAGGGAAGGGGGGGAGGTTCTGATTTTACCTTCCTGAGCCAGGTCCCCCACGTTCACGTAGGTCAGTCCAGTGCGACTGGAGAGCTCCTTCCCAAGGGTGGTTTTGCCCACACCAGGGGTTCCTGCAAAGACACACCCCCTCAGAATCACTCCCCCTCAATGGAAACTTTTGGGGGTGTTTAAAACCTGTTGTTCTGCCGTCTTCACTGCAGTTCTCTGCATGTTTCACAGTAAACTGAGTTTTTTTAAAGTCTTCTTAACAAAAACCAAACCACAACCAGGTCATAGATGCTGTGAAAAGTTTCCAGCCTCATCATTGGTTTTCATCTTTTCAAGTATAAATCTGTCTGATCCTTATCCTTTTGCTAAGTAAACACACCAGGTCAACTCATGTCACACCAGTTTGGCAAACAGCTCAATTGCTTTCCATCCCTGGTTCCACACCTAAACTATCCTCAGTGTTGTGTCATTGATTGTATATGAGAACTGGATTGAGTGACCTGAAATGAAGGTGAATAATATCACTTAGATCACAAAATCTACAGTTTGACTCAAATTGGTTGAAGCAAAATAAATCCACCCAGCATCAAAATCTACTCTATCTAGTATTTTGTATGAGCAGCATGATTTTGAAGGACAGCACCAAGTCTTCATGGAATAAACAAGTTGGAGACATATTTCAGCATCTATCTTTTTCCATTCTTCCAGAATAACCTCTGTTAGGGCCTGGATGCTGGATGGAGAGAGATGTTCAAATTCCCCACAGGTGTTGGATTGGATTCAGATCAGGAGACATAATTCAATCCCCTTCACCCTGTTCTTCTTCAGAAATGCAACAGTAGCTTTCCATGTGTTTTGGATCATTGCCGTGTTGGAAAAGTGCACGACGACCAAGTGCACGGAGTGATGGCAGCATCTTCTCCTTCGGTATAGAGAAGTACATTGTTGAGTTTTATGATACCATCAACGAAATGCAGCTCCAACACCAGCAGCACTCATGCAGCCCCACATTAGAACACTGCCACCACCATGTTTCACACAGGCACCATGCATTTTTCTTTCAAATACTTACCTTTGCAACTTCATACAGCTTTAAAAGCATTAGTTCCAAAAACAGTGATCTTTGTTTCATCTCTCCAGAGTATAGAGTCCCAGTAGTCTTCCTCTTTTTCAGCATGGGCCCTAGCAAATTCTATGCCTGCTATTTTATGCATGGGCTTTAGGAGAGGCTTCCTTTGTGGACGATACCCATGCATGTCATTTCTCTGCAGTGTGTGCCGTATGGTGTCACAGGAAACGGTCGCTCCAGTTTGGCTTTCTACTGCTTTAGCTAACTGCAGTGAAGTTGCATGGAGATTTTCATCTAACTTTCTCATCAGAAGACGGTCCTGTTGAGATGTTAACTTCAGTGGACAGCCTGGACGTCTCTGTGAGATGGTTGTACTTCCATCTTTCTTAAATGTTTGGATCACTTTTGCTACAGTATTTGGACTGATATGTAAAGCTTTGCTGATCTTCTTGTAGCCCTCACCTTTTTGTGTAAAGAAATTATTTCTTTTCTCAGATTTTATGACATTTCTCTTCCATGAGGAGCCATTTCTGACAGCATGAAATGGGAAGGGCTTTTCTTTGTTAAATAATGCTCTTTTATAGTCACCTGTGTCCTGGACACATCTAAATAAATCATTACACCCACCTGTGGTTGAATGCATGTTCATTAGAATTGTGTAGTCTTAAGTGAGGCTTTTCCCCTCAGACTATTCTCGGGCTGTACTCATTTTTGCAACATAGACTTGAATGAATTAGTGGAAAATCACTTTGTTGTGTGTGCAAATGAACAAATCTTGTTTGCAATTAATGGCCCACGTTTGTGGGAGAATTGTACAGTATAATATCTCATAGAAAATGTTGATTCTGAAAGAACACTAAAGGTTTCCTGAAAAATACTCAAAAGTACTCATTTATGCTGAGTACTGTATGTAGCCACAAGGGGGCTAAGTCTGGGTCCCCCTGTGTTGGTACAGGGTTATGTCAGGAAAGACATCCGGTGTAAACTTCTCTGCCAAAACATCTGTGCAGCTCAGTGAAAGCTGATTCACTGGGGCGACCCCTGACCGGTTAGGCCGAAGGCTGAACAAACCATTCTTTCTCTGCTAGCTTTGTTAATGTGTTCTTGATAATAATTTTTTCTTTTTCATGATATGTTTTTCATTATTACAAGTTATTCAAGTTATAAACGGACCGATAAGATGCCTCATGAAAAGTATGTGGTCTCACGTCCAACGTTCCAAAAAGGGAGGTTCTCCTGAGTCGACTTTCAAGTGGTAGGGGTGTGAACTTCTAATAAACTCACTCCTGATTGGTCAAAGTGGTTTCCATAGAAACATTGACTCAGACCAACTTGAACCCATCACTGCTTACTGCCAATTTCTATCTCCAACATGGTGTCTGTATCAGTCAGAAATGGAAACTAAAGTGACTTCATTTGGTTTGAGCTGGAAGGACCTCATTTTCAATGGATGACGTCACACTCATTCGGTCCAGTTCTCATATACAGTCAATACTTCAGGCACACCAACACGTTCAGTTGTACAGTAGGGGGCAGCGTTTACTGCTGTTAGCTGTAAGACATTCCGGCTTGGGTCTGTTACCCAAGGCAGGAAGGAAGGCAGGACAGACAGATGGACGGATTGAACAAACAATACTTTGAAACATCCATCACAGCATCCAGAGACTGGTGCTGTGGGACACCTCTTCAGCGCAAGCCGCGATGGAACCAGAGGTATCACAGCTATCAGAAGAGCCGCACTGTGAAGCCAGGGGGACTCTGGCACGGCCCAACTGCTGTGCCATGAAGAGGATTCCCCAGATGGACTAACAGTCGTGCATGCAGGAGATGAGCAGAGAAGCACGCCATCCGCTGCTGCTGCAGGGCAGGAGGAGAGTCAACAAAACCACCAAGGTCACAGGTCGACGACCTCAAAACCTGTTCTGACCATTTATGGACAGTATGCTAATTTGATTTATTGCACATCAATCCTCCAGAGTTTTAGAATGAGACCCACTCATGTGAGCGATGAAGAGTCTCGTCGCCTCAATGTGATGATGAAGATGATCTGCCAATGCACACCTCTGTCAAGGTTCTGTTCAGTGATGCTGACCTCAACTATAGTCAGCTGGCTTGTAAACTCACTGCAGAAGCACCAGCCTGTACAGGTCTGGGTCAAAGGTCACAGGTGGTCGTGGATGGAGCACGTGACATACACACTAACCCCAAAAGCCTGGGGCTAATCAGATCTTCACAGAGTTTGCCTAAAATCGGTGGTTAACCCCAGGGCAGGTAGTTCACTCGGTCACCTGTCAGAGCAGATGTCAGTGGTTCTGGTCGTTAGATGTTCTGATTCTTGTTTTCTCCCGAACTGGACCATGCGGTCCTAATTTAAGAAACTGATGCAGCACCCACTGACCCCACGGCTGACACGACCGGTGTCACACCTGAACCAAACCCAACAGAAACTGGGGCTGCAGAGCCAGTTCGGAACCAGAGTCTGGACTTACCAGTCAGCAGAATGTTTGGCCGCTTCGTCATCCTGTCCGCGTGTCACGGTGACGACAAAGCCCACACGAACAACACCACAGCTTTTCTCAGTCTCACGTGGTTTCGTTATAGAAAGAATCCCAAACAAAAACGGAGTTCTGCTCAGATGATTCAGGACGCAATCACACACGAGGAGGGCGGAAGAAGCCGTGTGCCTCTCGTTTCTGATTGGCTGTCAGCAGTCACCGGGTGGTGTTCTACTGCCCCCTGGTGGGCGGAGTTCAGAATGACACCGTGTGAGAAAACAGCGTTCAGGAATTTTTCAAACGAATATTTCTGCTGAATGAAATCCTTTCTGCTAGGTTCTGTTTGGGAGAACATATGCAAATTTATGGTTCTGTCTGATTCATGTTTTATTTGTGTTTTCTATGAGGTTCTGTTGCAAAGACTGTTTGGTTGTGTTTGTCTGATCTTCTGTCTTGTGTTTGTCTGACCTTCTGTTTGTCTGTGGTTCTGTTTTACATGAGGTTCTGTATAACTACGGTTCCCTTTGAGTGAGTTTCAGTTTGGTGAGGTTCTGTTGAGGTAAAGTTCTGAATGTTTATAGTTCTTATTGTTTGTCGATCTATTTCTGTGATGTTCTGTTTGTAGAAGGTTTCTTCATCTTTGGTTCTGTTTGTTGAGGTTCTATTAACACGAGGTTCCATTGTTTAAGGTTTCATTAGTATAATGTTCTGCCTGAATGAGGTTCTATTTTGCACGAGTTTATGTTTGTTCATGCGTGGTTTTCTTTGTATTTGGGTTCATTGAGTTCTATGGCTCTGTTTGAATGCGGTTCTGTGTGTTTGAAGCTCCGTTTGAGGTTCAACAACAATTATGTTCAGTTTAAGAATCAGCTTGGTTCTGTTGGAGTGGAGAAACAAAGTATTTCAGCAGCACAGCGAGGTGCAGTTCGGTCACCTGATAGTGGACCTGAACAGGGGGAAAACGTGTCTTAAAGTTCTGGTCCTGCTTTCTATTATCGGGGCTTAGGTATGGACCACAGACATACTGGATCGATGATCTCTCATGTCATCCATAGAGTTTTGAACAGTGAAAATGAAGCCTGAACGACAGCACCCATCTACTGTTGACATGAATAGAAAGAAACAGAAAACATTGAAACCGTTTTGTACATGCGTTCATTTACATGTAAAGTTTGACTTGTTAACACGAGAGTCGATCAAAAACAGCTTACATCTGAAATCCTCCAGGGATCAGTTAAAGGAGTGGGATATGTGTGCGTTGGTGGGGAACTGGGGAACGGAACTGTGGAGGCTCGGCGTGGACACGTGACTTGGTGTTTGCCGCCAGCTGCCGCTCTGCGTCACTTTTACATTAGAAACTGACGATTTACGGCAGCTTCCTGTGTACGATTCAAAGGGGTAGTGCCAGAGTTTTAAACAGAACCAAACAAGTCCTGTCCCCCAGGTGTTGTTCAACAAAGCAAAGCGAACCTGGTCCAGAGGATAGAGCAGAGGCAGCGGGCCGAACCGGTCCGGGTTTGGTGAAGAGTTTCTGATTAAAACCACTGCTTTTTATTTGCAGTAGTGCTCTGTTCCTGCCTAAAGCTGAGTCCGGTCCGGGTTGGACCGGCACCGGAACGCAGTATGAACCTTCCTCCTGAAGGATCCAGAACCGCCGCGAGCTCGGTGAGTTCACCTGTGTGACGTAATGAATAACAGAAGAGTTTTGAACTGCGCAGAATCCGATTGGTTTCTTCCAGCAGTTTAAGATGCAGTCATCTTTGTGCTCTTCTAAAAGGTTTGATCCGTTTTTAACGAGAAGTCTTGGATTTAAATAACAAGTATAGTGACAGCGGAACACATCAGATCTCCATCACCTCCATCATGGGCAGTGATGTCGTCATCACAGAGGGAGTCCAGGACCTCCTGCTCCCCAGAACCTGGTTTAGGTCTTGAGATCAATTAGCTCTGGAAGCTGCAGATGAGTGGAGCCCGTTGCTGGTGATTTGGGTTCAGTTTCGGGTGAATCTTGACCTGATCTCTACATGGAATTTGCAAACTTGATTGATCAGATATTTGAATTATTTTCTTTAAAGTAATGTCATGTTTGTTTTCAGGCTAAAAACAGCTTTTAGTGAGTTTTAATGAAAGACTCCTTTATTCTATTCATGAAAGTTTCACCTTTGGTCACTAGTTTTTTTTGTTTTCAACCAAAAATAGTTTTTGATGAAAACTTTTCTATAAATTTACGTTTTAACAATTAGAGTTGAATTTTTCTTTGAATCATGTCATAAACGTGTGCATCTAACTGGATTCAACCCTTTGTTTGGCAGTGAACCCCAGCCTTGGTGGTGTTCTGTGCAGGAAGTTAACCCCTGGTCCTTGTGGTTCTTCACAGGTGAAGCGCTGGGTGGATCCGACCTTCAGTGAGCTGTCGGGAGGAAACTTTGATCCGTTTCTCTGGTCAAAAGCTGACACGAAGAGGCCTAAGAAGAGGAAAGGGGGGCCTGTCAACTCTCAGCAGTTAAAGTCTGGTCAGGGGGGGCAGGATGAGTCGTGGGTGGACAGGCATTCGCCGCAGTCACAGGTGAGCTTTGTCTGTGTGCACTCCTGAACATCATATCATCAACATACTGGGAGGAGCGAGCGTCTGCACATGCAGGGGGAGTGGTGATGAAGCTGTTGAAGACACGCTCTGGTAGCAGGCGTTGGGTGCATTTCCTTGTGCTGTATCTGACAGAAAGCATTCATAGTTTCATGTGAAAGCAGAACCTTGTGCTGTGGGGGCCGATGTTGGGACCAGCAGGTCTTACTGAGGACTCACTCTGTGTTTGTGCAGGCTGAACTGGTTGTCCACAAGAAGAAGGTGGAAGAAGTGCAAACCTGGATGAACGCTCACAGGTCAAAGGTTAGTTCTGGTCAGACTTGTACCGGAGTTGGTTTAACAAGTCAGAATGAATAGCGTTTTTCTTGGTACTGACCCAACTTTTAGCAATGAACAATTGAACACAGCTGCACAAATACAATGATCTTGTTATACAGTTATACATTCTATAAAAAAGCACAGGAGCTGGATCCAGAACAGAAAAAACTTAGATTCAGAGAGAACCTGGTCCAATGAGACTGATCTTCACTGAACCAGGTCCTCCAACGAGATTCGGCTCCTGTGAGGCTGGAGAGAGTGAGGTCCAACCCTGTTGGGATCTTTTGCAGGGTGGCATTCTCGTTCTGACTGGACCATCTGGCTGTGGGAAGACTGCCACTGTCCAGGTTCTGTGTCAGGATCTGGGTTTTAAAATTCAGGAGTGGACCAACCCTTCAAATGTGGAACCTTACAGCAGCTGGCAGAAAGGTAAGGTTCTCCTGCAGTACCAGACTAAACACAGAGGAGTACACGACTGCAATCATGTGATTCTACGGAGAGTAGCCCTGCAAGGGGTCAAATCAGGATCCGTTTAAAGTGAACGGAAAACCAGATGTTACATTTAAACCAAAAAAAATTAAATGAGAAAAAAATATATATTTTAAACTTTAAAAAAATATGGAAAAAAAGTGTTTAATCTTGAATGAAAAAAGTATAAACCTAAAACTGTTACCAAATGTAAAATAATGTTTCTTTTTAACAGCTGCAGTTCTGTATTGTCAATTTTTGTTTTTCTGCCTCTTTGATTTTGCTTTAATTTACAGTTTCAATATGCATTTGTTATCGGTATTGAGTCTAATTTCATGTGGGGGTGGGGCTTTAATACCATTGGCTATTGGAGTATGATTGACATTGGGCGACAGAAGTTATGGTGACTTCATTTCCGCCCTAAAACAGCGTCTTCCAAACTTCCAAAACATATTGACACAACAGCAGATCCGCTGTTCCCATTTCCTTCTGGCCTAGTCTGTATTGTAAATGTGTAATTTGTTTGTTTTAACCGCATTTGCATCTTGAACTGCTGTCGTCTGTCAAATGTTAAGTTGTTTGAGTGTAGCCCAAATTCATTCATTCATTCATTCATTTTCCAATCTGCTCTATCCCTTTCGGGGTCACGGGGTTGCCGGAGCCTAACCCGGCTACTCATGGGCGAAGGCAGGGGACACCCCTGGACTGGTCGCCAGTCTGTCGCAGGAGCCACAATCACACACCCACACACCCACACACACTCACATTCACACCTACGGACAATTTAGAGTAACCAATTAACCTATGAAGCATGTTTTTGGACAGTGGGAGGAAGCCGGAGTACCCGGAGAAAACCCACGCATGCACGGGGAGAACATGCAAACTCCACACAGAAAGGTCCCCCAGCCAGGACTTGAACCAGGAACCTTCTTGCTGTGAGGCAGGAGTGCTAACCACTGCGCCACCGTGCAGCCCTGTATCCCAAATTTGATACTGAATAATGAAAATACTGTAATTGTATTTTTGTTATGAATGCAAACAGCAGTTTTTACCAATAATTTAAATTGTGATGGTATAATTAAGAGTGAAAAAACATTCCCATCTTCACACACATGGAGAAATCCAAGGACATAAAGTGTGGTAAGAATGGGTGGACCTGGCTCATCCTTCATCTTTGTCCTCATCAGCAGACTGGAGGATTGATGGGCTCACCTACAGCTCCCAGGTAACGCAGTTCCAAGAGTTCCTCCTTCGAGCCTACAAGTACAGCTGTTTGAGCATGGCGGGAGATGGAGGAGCTGCAGACAAAAAGCTTATCCTGGTGGAGGTATGCTCAGTTGCTGCTGGTTTTATGGCTTTTCATACCACAAACAGATGTTAGACCTGTAATTCAGAGCATTGTCTGTGAAAATACTCTGATGGCATTTATGCAGATGACTGGACTTTAGCATTGTGCGTGTGTATTAATGTCATATGAGTGAAGCCAGCTTTTAACTTTGTTTAGAATCAAGAAGTTATGAAAGAGTAAAGAGGGAGAACTTGCAGTCAGCCATTTGTGAGGTGTCAGATCCCTGCCCCTCGTTCTTGACCATCATACTGGTCTGCGTTATGTGTGTAGTGGGGCTCCAGACTTCTCACACTCGTTTGTGTCCTCAGGATTTTCCCAACCAGTTTTACCGGCAGCCCAGCAGTCTGCACGAGCTCCTGAGGTAAGACCTGCACCAGCGGCGCTCTGAGCTGCCTCTGCTCCATCAGGAACCCTCATCACGAAGCGTGAGGGCTTGTAGGCTTTCATACCAGAACTGTTTGCTGCAGTTCAGCTATGTTCCTGAAGCTCCAGCCCCACTGAATGCAGCTATGCAGCAGTGCGCTGCTGCTTCTCTGGTGTCTCTATAGCCACCGACTTCACAGAAAAAGCTGCAGTTAAAAACAGGTCTAACACTCAGAAAGGGCAGCATCTGTGAAATATTTCTGCTGGAAAACTGCATTGCATCCCCAGATGACAAAATACTGATGTAACCTATTATAAAACAGTTGGCTTGAGTTAGTTTAATTCATGAAAATGTGAATTTGTGTCGTCATACAGAACAGAGTGCTACTCCATCCTGTTAATTTAATGTCTTTGACCATTGCAGTGGATTAGATAAATAAAAAATCTGAATGTTGTTTTATTTGACAGTGTAATAATGACCAGAGCTCAAAGGTGAAAAGTGCTCTTACTTCCTGTTAGTCAGCATAGATACTGCGTACATCAATTTCTGGATTGCAACACTCAGGAAAAATGGAACCCAAGTGGATCAGTTCTTGTCTGCTTCTGAACCAAAATCTGAAATGATGCTTTCAGGAAATACAGTCGTGACAGGCTGAAAAGGACACCTGCTGTTTCCCTGCTCTCTTCTCCTGAACCTTTACATGTGTGTCTGCAGGCGCTTTGTGAAGCTTGCTCGCTGCCCCCTGGTGTTCGTCGTGTCAGAGTCAGTAAGTGGAGATGGCAGCGTACGCTCACTTTTCCCCAGAGCGATCCAGGAGGAGCTTCACATCAGCTGCATCAGGTTTAAACCGCAAATAAGAGACTGCAGACGTTAAACTCACTACTGCTGCGCAGGCAGACAGATCTGCAGAAAGACTTGCAAACAGACTTCCATACAGATGTGCACACAGACAGGTCTGCAGACAGACTGACAAATGGACACTGCAGGCACCACACAGATGCCACAAACATAACTTGTAGATATGTGATCTGTTTGAACTAGCATTGAGGCACTTCTTTTTTTTTTTCTGTTGATCATTATTATAAATTGAAGAGATTCAAATCTGTGAGGGGAGGAGCTTACCACATCCAGACTGGTTTCTTTTTGAAATTGACAGTGAGAAATTGATGATAAATGTTTGATTAGACCAACATGCCATGCTTCATTCCCTTACAGTAAAGGGATCTCACTAGGAATGTCATTTAAGCAGCTGCTGCAGTGTAAACTGGTTTAACAGTCAATGGTAGGATAGCTGAGGACAAACAGACGTTTTTGGTTAATCTCTTTTTCTGTCTAACCTTTTGACACAAGTTAAATCTCTGATTTAGTAACGAGAGCTAAATGCTCTTTTTGTGTTAAGCTTGAGGGTAAAACGTCAAATTTTCTGGGTAATTTTTTTTAACAGAATCTGGTACTAAAAACAGCAGATTTCAGGGTTCGTCTGATTTCTTTAGTTTTTCTATGTTGGTTTCTTGTTTCTCATCAGTTCATATTTCATTTTCGTAACGCGTCTGTTTTCCAAACAGTTTTGTAGACAGATTATCCTTTATACCTCAGCAGTAAATGTCTCCCTCTGTTCAGAGTTTTGTGGAAATGATTATTCTAAAACAGACATTTGTGGTCAAATGTGGGCTTTTTTTCCAACTCTTTTCAGTTGTTGGACATGAACGTCTTTGAATGTGTTTTTTAGCTTTGTGTTGCTGTTGATCACAGCGTTCTTCTCATGTTTACTCTGTTTTGTTTCAATCATTACCGAGTCAGACGAAAGAGGAAGGTTTGATAGACAGGAAAGCTGTGATCCAGTGGATGCATGAGAGGATGCTGGTTTTCTGCAGCCAGTGAAGAACTGCTGAGATTCTGATGGTTCTGGAGCAGCAGAATTGACTCTGAAGATGTGGAATCACTGACTGCTTGCTCGTTTTCCTGCAGCTTTAACCCTGTGGCTCCCACCTCGATGATGAAGGTCTTGGGTAACATTTCAGCCCAAGAGGCGGTTAAGGTGAGCCGTTAGTGAGTGCTGAACCGCTTTGAGGGAAGCTCATTTTCATCATTTCATCTGCTTGTTCCTCGGAGCAGAACGGCGGCAGGACGAGCATCCCGGACCAGGCAGAGCTGGAGGCTCTGTGCTCAGGGAGCGCTGGTGACATCCGCAGTGCCATCAACAGTCTGCAGTTCTTATGTCTGCTAGGTGACGGCAACCACAAGCACAAGTGACAAACCGAGGAAGGACCTTCTTTCTGGACTAAAGTCATTTCTATAACCTTTTAGGCTCGTCTGTTAACTCAAGTGTGTCCAGAGCCAAGAAAGACAGACCTGCATCAGGTAGAAGAGGAGCATCCAGAAGCAACCAGAAGACGAAGAAGACAAAGACTGTGAAGGATCAGGAAGAAGAGCGAGCCATTGGAGGGAAAGATGCAGCTCTGTTCCTGTTCAGAGCTTTAGGAAAAATCCTGCACTGCAAACGTGAGTCCAGATCTGCTTCAGCCTGGTTCTGTACTAGCGCTGTGGGTTCAGCTCTGCTGGGCTAAAACATAAACATTCTGGTAAAAAAAATAATGTCAGGAACTAACATCATGACATTTTCCTGGAAAAAGCATTTGTTCGTCCAGAGCTTTGCATGTACATCAAACCCGCAGAATGTAAAACTCAGCACCGGCATCAGCTGAACAGCTGAAGCCTCCTGGGCTCATCTTTCATTTACAACTGTTAACCGTTTTGATATCATTCACAGGAGGCAGTCACGAGGCGGTTCCGAGTCCTGCCTTACCGCCTCACCTACTGCATCACTTCAGAGAAGATCTGCTTGTGGACCCAGAGGTAACATGGCGAGAAAGATGCTGACTGAGTTAACGTTGCTATGGCGATGATGGCATTGTTGATGATCATGGTGGTTACAGTCATGTCGACTACAAATATGATCCCAGTGTCAACAAACACTGTCTATTAATGAGATTGTTGACGTTGTTGATGTTTACAATGATGCTTAGATGTTGACAATCATAAAATCTTTTTGACAAACACGCTGGTTATGGGAAGAAATATGATACAGATGGTGATGAAAGTGACATTTTTGGACTGTGAGGATCTTCTTAACAATGATGTCAGCAATCACACTGCTGCCAATTACATTGCAAATGTGTGATGGTGGTGGTGCTGTGATGGTGGTGGCATTATGTCATGGTGGTGACAGCGGTAATAATGGTGATGGTTTGGATGCAGGTTCCCAGCTGGTCTTTTTTCTGTTTCAGGTGGTTGTTGAGCGCTCACACGTATCTGCAGAGATGTTCAACCTTTACCTGCATCAAAACTACCTGGACTTCTTCTCTGAGGTGGAGGACGTGGAGAGGGCCAGCGAGTACCTGTCTGATGCCGATCTGCTTACTGCTGATTGGACGGTCAGTCTTTAACGTCAGGTCTCTCCAGTCTGTTTGTGGAGCTCCTATAGTTTTGGGTTTTGCCTGCAGAACCGCATCATCTTGAGGGATTACAGTTCTTCAGTGGCCGTCAGGGGGATCCTGCACTCCCACTCCCACCAAGTCTCTGTGGGATTTAGACCTCTTCACAAACCTGACTGGCTACGGGTCAGCACCAAGGTGAGCCAGGCCAGCTGCAGGGTTTAGATGCTTAACACGGACATTGAACTCCATCTAGGTTTTTTAATTCTGCATTGTTGTGGTAAGGAGTCGGACTCTTCACTAGAACATCCTGCAGGTTCTATTTGGACCTCGGGTCTGCTCTCAGATGTGTAACTCTGTTGAGCCTGATGTTGACATCATCAACATTCAGTCTCTGTTCGTTTCCATGTTCTGGTGGTTTCTGGGGAGAAGAGATCTTTCTGGTCAAACAGGTGTGACAGAACGGTGATGAAGCTCCTGCTGTTTCTTGCAGCATCGTGAAAACTCCCAGACAGCTCGCCATCTCTTCAGAGACTTCTGTGTTCCTGCAGTCTGCCTGCAGGTGGAGCTGCTGCCTTACCTGGCGAAGCTTACCAACCCCATGAGGAACCACAGTAAGAGCACACAGACTCTGCAGGTCCAGTATCCGCTGAAGCAGCTCCATGTGATCCAGCTCATCTGGACAGAGTTCATTCTGCTGCTTTGTCATTAATCACTGAGAACCTCAGTCACAATGATTGATGGTTCTGTTCTGGAGCCTTCTAAGTTCAACATTTGAACAATCAAAGCAGCTGGATGAGCATCCTCAGAGACAGCTGAGTCCATCCAGAGGTGGATCTGTCATGGAGAGCCCTCTCTGAGCTTCACCTGCTCCTTCTGTGGGTTTGAACTAAAACATGGCCTTCATCGTCTCAGTAAAAAACTCTTCATCTGTCTTTCAGCACAGATCACCTTCATCCAGGAAGTGGGTCAGATGTCACTGAGGAAACACCCTTCCAGGTACAACACCCCACCTTTTCCCTCACTGATCTTCTCCAGAACCTGCGGCATGATGGTCAACCAGCACTTGGAATGTTCTGAGAAACAGGCACTGGAATCTCAGGCGCAGGAAGGGCGGAGCCTAAGCACGCTTAACATAGATGAAGCAGAAAGTTTCAGCTGTTTCTGCAGCAACAGGAGTTTCCTGTCAGCATCCTGCACATATCCACTTCTCTGTTCTGCACCTACGATGAAGCTCCGCCCACATGGACCTGAACCCTTTTAGATGTTCCTTGACTTGTGGTTGAACCATCACCACAGGACTTACTGACCTCCTGCTGGTGGAATTATGGTTCATCTCTGAGCTCATTTGTGCAGAGTCTGATGTGTTTTTTTCTTCTTGTCTCTGGTTTGTGTGCAGACTGAAGTTGGAGGCACTGACAGATAAAGAGACTGCCCCAGAGGAGGAAGAGGATAAAGAAGACGAGGGTCTGGAAGAAGATCAGGACCAAACTGAGGAGGCTCTGACAGCCAGTCAGCCTAAACCAACCACAAGCAGAGCTCTTCTGGATGACGAGGATGTGACAATAGAAGAGTATTCTAGTGACTAACTGTGGACCTGCTAGTGTGGAGGACTGGTCATGAGTGAGAACACTGATGAGTGTTCAACAGATGGTCAACCTGTGTGGTTGGAATGTAGCAGTTGTGCTGGCCCTGTGCAGCTGCTCTGTCAAGTCGGAGTTCGACCCGACTCACTTCAATCACGTCAAGTATGGAGAACTCCTGATAGAAATGTTCTCTGCTTTGTGATGTTCTTCTGCAGGTTTCTTCAGAGGCTTCAACAGTTCACCACATTGGTGTCTAGCCTGTGTTTCCTGAGAAACCTGATGCTTCCCTGACATGTGCTTGTTCAGAAAGTTAATTAAAATGTTAAACATCTAATGTAATAAAACTGAGCTGAAACTTTCAAAACTTGTTAAAAAAAACGGTTTCATCTTAATTTGGTAATTTAACCAATTATAGATGAAAACTTTTTATTATTGAAAGATCCAGCTGAAAATGTTTCTATTGGTCCAATTTCAGATTCCCCCTAAAAGGAAGTCTATTTAAGTGTATTACTAGAAAACAATTCTATACTTTCCATCCATCCATCCATTTTCTTCCGCTTATCCGGGACCGGGTCGCGGGGGCAGCAGTCTAAGTAAAGATACCCAGACTTCCCGCTCCCAGGCCACTTCCTCCAGCTCCTCTGGGGGGACCCAGAGTCATTCCCAGACCAGCCGAGAGATATAGTCTCTCCAGCGTGTCCTGGGTCTTCCTCCTCCCAGTGGGACATGCCCGGAACACCTCACTAGGGAGGCGTCCAGGGGGCATCCGAACTAAATGCCCGAGCCACCTCAACTGGCTCCTCTCGATGTGGAGGAGAAGCGGCTCTACTCCAAGCTCCTCCCGGGTAACTGAGCTTCTCACCCTATCTCTGAGTGAGCGCCCAGCCACCCTACGGAGGAATGTCATTTCAGCCGCCTGGATCCGGGACCTCGTTCTTTCGGTCATAACCCAGAGCTCATGACCATAGGTGAGTATTGGGGCGTAGATCGACCGGTAAATTGAGAGCTTTGCTTTCTGGCTTAGCTCTCTCTTCACCAACGACTAACATAACAGCGACCGCATAACGGTGGACGCAGCACCAATCCGCCTGTCGATCTCACGCTCCGATCTTCCCTCACTCGTAAACAAGACCCCAAGATACTTAAACTCCTCCACTTGGGGAAGGAGCACTCCACCCACCCAGAGAGGACAAACCACCTTTCTCCGGTCGAGAACCATGGCCTCAGACTTAGCGGTGCTGACCCTCATCCCAGCCGCTTCACACTTGGCTGCAAACCGTTCCAATGCATGCTGAAGGTCCTGGCTCGATGAAGCCAACAGGACAACATCATCTGCAAAGAGCAGAGAGGAAATCCTGTGGTTCCCGAACCAGACCCCCTCCGGACCTTGGCTGCACCTAGAAATTCTGTCCATAAAAACTATGAACAGAACTGGTGACAAAGGGCAGCCCTGCCGGAGTCCAACTTGCACTGGGAACAGGTCTGACTTACTGCCAGCTATGCGGACCAAGCTCCTGCTCTGGTCATACAGAGACCGGACAGCCCTTAGTAAGGCTCCCCGGACCCCATACTCCCAAAGTACCCTCCACAGGACACCATGGGGCACACGGTCGAACGCCTTCTCCAAATCCACAAAACACGTGGACAGGATGAGCGAACTCCCACGAACCCTCCAGCACCCTGGACAGGGTGTAGAGCTGATCCACAGTTCCACGACCAGGGCGGAAACCGCATTGTTGTTCTTGGATCTGAGGTTCGACTATCGGCCGGACTCTCCTCTCCAGTACCCTGGCATAGACTTTCCCAGGGAGGCTGAGGAGTGTGATTCCCCGGTAGTTGGAGCACACCCTCCGGTCCCCCTTCTTGAAAAGGGGAACCACCACCCCTGTCTGCCAGTCCAGTGGTACTATTCCTGACTGCCATGCGATGCTGCAGAGACGTGTTAACCAAGACATTCCCACAGCATCCAGAGACTTGAGGTACTCAGGGCGGACCTCATCCACTCCCAGTGCCTTGCCACAGAGGAGCTTGTTGACTACCTCGGTGACTTCAGCTTGGGTAATGGACAGCCCCACCCCAAGGCTCTCAGCCTCTGCTTCCTCAACAGAAGGCGTGTAAGCAGGATTGAGGAGATCCTTGAAGTATTCCTTCCACCGCCCGACAATGTCCCCAGTTGAAGTCAGCAGCTCCCCACCTGCACTGAAAATGGTGCCTGCAGAAAACTGTTTCCCCCTCCTGAGGCGCCGGACGGTTTGCCAGAACCTCTTCGAGGCCAACCGATAGTCCTTCTCCATGGCCTCACTGAACTACTCCCAGGACCGTTTATGCCTCTACTACAGCCTGAGCCGCAGCTCGCTTTGACTGCCGATACCTGTCAGCTGCCTCTGGAGTCCCACAAGTCAGCCAGACCTGGTAGGACTCCTTCTTCAGCTTGACGGTATCCCTTACTTCCGGTGTCCACCAACGGGTTCGGGGGTTGCCGCCACGACAGGCACCAGAGACCTTGCGACCACAGCTCCGAACAGCAGCAGAGACAATGGAGGTGGAGAACATGGTCCATTCAGACTCAATGTTACCAGCCTCCCTTGGTACCTGTTTGAAGTTCTCCCGGATGTGGGAGTTAAAGACTTCCCTGACGGAGGGCTCAGCCAGAAGTTCCCAGCAGACCCTCACACTACGTTTGGGTCTGCCGAGTCTTTCCGGCCTCCTTCCCCGCCATCGAATCCAACTCACCACCAGGTAGTGATCAGTGGACAGCTCTGCCCCTCTCTTTACCCGAGTGTCCAAGACACACGGCCGAAGGTCTCCTGAAACGACTACAAAGTCGATCATTGATCTCCTGCCGAGGGTGTCCTGATGCCACGTGTATTGATGGACACCCTTGTGCTCAAACATGGTGTTTGTTATGGACAAACTATGACGAGCACAGAAGTCCAACAACAAAACACCGCTCGAGTTCAGATCAGGGAAGCTGTTCCAACCATGCACACCCCTCCAGGTGCTACTGTCATTTCCCACGTGGGCATTGATGTCACCCAGGAGGACAATGGAGTCCCCCGTTGGGGCGCTTTCCAGTACCCCTCCGAGAGACACCAAGAAAGCTGGGTACTCTGAACTGCTGTTCGGCCCATAAGCCGAAACCACAGTCAGAGACCTGTCCCCCACCCGAAGGCGGAGGGACACAACTCTGTCATCCACCGGGGTGAACTCCAACACTTAGCGGCTGAGCTGGGGGCTCACAAGTAAGCCCACCCCAGCCCGCCGCCTCTCACCATGTGCAACTCCAGAATGGTAGAGAGTCCAACCCCTCTCGAGAGACTGAGTTTCAGAGCCCAGACTGTGCGTAGAGGTGAGCCCAACTATATCTAGCCGGTACCTCTCAACCTCTCGCACAAGCTCAGGCTCCTTCCCTCCCAAAGAGGTGACGTTCCATGTCCCAAAAGCCAAGTTCCATGACCGGGGTTTAGGCC
>BSAI01000014.1:900375-921838 GCA_036245035.1 Adrianichthys oophorus | reverse complement strand
GACGTTCCATGTCCCAAAAGCCAAGTTCCATGACCGGGGTTTAGGCCACCGAGGCACTTGCCCTCGACTGCCACCCAAACCACATTGCACCGGCCCCTTCTGAGCTCTCCTGCAGGTGGTGGGCCCACGTTGATCGTTCGGGTTTTACCCGACCGGGGCCCGTGGGAGGAGCCCCGGTCACCAGGTGCTCGCCTGCGAGCCCCAACCCTAGGCCTGGCTCCAGGGTGAGGCCCCGGTAACGCCAATCCGGGCGACGCAACTAAATCTGTGATGTTTATTCTCATAAAGGGGTTTGTGAACCGCTCTTTGTCTGGCTCGTCACCCAGGACCTGTCTGCCATGGGAGACCCTACCTAATTGAGTTCTTGATGGAGAAACTTTAAGGACACCATGCAGACATGATTGTTGACAGCTTTGAGCTCCATCTGTGCTCCTGCTTCTCCTGCTGGACCTCCTTCCTCTCCATGATTTATTAAGCGTGCATGCAGAGACAACAGTAACTGAGACAGCTGTCTAAATATTTGATGAAGGATCCAGTATCATCAGATGATGCAGCTTCTCTGTTTATTATTGGAAGGTGTTTTTATCCATCATTGTAGGAAACAAATCAATGCTGCAGGAATCCTTTAAAACAGCAGCTTGAATGACCTTTCTTGGGGAAGATGCCATCAAGCAGCAGCTGTTCAAGACCGACATGATGAATCGGCTCTGATTCCATTACGGTGCCTCTATCACCTGAGGAGCATAGCTGTGTGTGGTGACGCAGGAGCTCTGAACACCTGTCACTCCGCTGCTTCTGCCGCTGAGCTGAACCGACTCTGCCTTAACCCACACCATGGAGAACTTCTGGATGTACCAGGTGGAAAAGTTGGAGGAGGAACAAGCCACGCAGAGGCAGGACACTGATCTACGGGATCAGAATGAGGTGGGTTTGATGGGAGCTTGAGTTTGGAGATGCTGTGTTTTGGTAATTCATAGGAGGCTGCAGTAGCTTGGTACGGGTGGATAAAATCTCCAAAATATGACAGCTTTGTTTTTGAGTAATAAAACAATCATTTAAAACAGATTTCACTGTATACATACTTAGTAAAAATCAGTTTGATGTTTTGTCATTGATGGATCCAAATGTTTTATCGTTTATAGTTTATCTAATTTGTTGAATGTCTCATCAAACAACCAGACATGAGAAATAATTCATTAAATACATTCATGTTCCTAAATATTGTCTTAAATATGGCTTATATATTGGTTATTTGAAATCCTGTTTTGAACTTCTGATGGTTTCTCTTTCCTCATAGAATAAGTTCAAACGTCCAACTAACATGTAAAAGTTTGTAGGCGGAGCTTCTGTTAATCTTAGGAAGCTTTTCCAGTTTAAATTAGTTAATGTTGTAATCAAGTTCAATTATTTCGTAATGTATTAATTTACACCACTCACTATAAACTAGGGGTGGCCGTGGTGCAGCGGTAGGGTGGTCATCCTCTGATCAGAAGATTGCAGGTTCGATTTCCACTTTGCCTGTCCATGTGTCAAAGTGTCATTGAGCAAGGCACTGAACCCCACATTGCCTCTGATGGGAGGTTGGCGCCAGTGTTCAGCAGTGGTGCCGCCATCAATGTGTGAATGGGACTGTGACTGTAAAGCGCTTTGGGCCTTCAATGAAAGTAGAAAAGCGCCACACAAGTATATGCCATTTACCACAAACTAGGGATTTTGTTATTTACATGAAGGGTTTTCTTATTTGGTCTGATTTTAATGAAATGTGTAAAAGTTCCCTTTAACATGACTAATAATGAAAAAGAAGAAACACTATTTTCAGTCGTTTGATATTTATTACCCCCAAATTAAGACAATAATGAAGATAGCCTCATATAACACAAAGTGACCATGTCAGCAGCGTGAATGTCCATCATTTGTTGCAATGACCGCGATGCGCCTCACTGGAATCATAATGTGGTTCTGAGGTGTTCTTCCACTAGTTCTACCTGCAGTTCAGCCAGGTCACTTGGGGGTGAGGTCCGATCATCCGGTCTCTGCTTAAGCTGCTCCCAGTCGTGCTCGGTGGGGTTCAGGTCAGAGGTCATTGCTGGTCATCATACCATATGAGGAATTCCCACTTCCTGAAGTCCAGCTGTGACAATTCTGGCACCATGTGGTGGAGCATCATCATCCATGAACATTTTTAATGTGTTCACTGCAAACGTTCACGGCGGTGTCAGTGGGGTCATCTGCATTCAGGTCAAAGCGGTGGAGTGGGTTGTAAACAGTTTGTCTGGTGAACGGGCCTGCAGCTGTGTGGCGTTTATTAAACCATGTCTGAGTGCAGCGGTTCTTCGGTTCTGGTCATGGTTCCAGTCTTCTGGGTCTGTCACAAACTCTGACAGTAGTTCTGTGTCTTGATGTAAGTCTGCTGAAGACACTTAGAGACTCATCAAGTTCACCTGCAACATCTGACTGTCTCCTACCAACCTGAAGGCTCTGTGACCAGGTGGTGCTGCTGGTCCGATAAGCGCAGCCGTGTGTTCATGTCTGAATCGTGAACCTGGAAAGACTTACTGACAAAATTCAGCTTTTTAGACCCACAGAATGATGACAATGATGCCACACTGAAAAGGTTTTTCTTTTTTTAGAAGAACTTGTTGGTTTTGGTCCCGAGTAAAACACACTGTACACAGTGAGACCATTATGTGGAAAACACAGAATAAGGTGTGTCCATCACCCCAAAACAATTGCTTTCATATCCTGAAAATCTGTGAAGTGAAACAAAAACTGAGTATTGTGTGTAGTGTTTGACACTTGGTCCCTTTTGACCTCCCTTACCCGAGAGCAAAGCAGTCCTTGATGCTCCTGCACTGCTGCTCATAGATCATAGATTACAATGCCTGGATCTGTGTTGCACTTCTGCCTGACGACTTCTTCTGAAGACACATATTTCTGCCCCATGTTGTGGAACGACCAAACCAGATAAGAAAAAACCAAATCAGATTATATTAGACCACGTTCAAACAGACTACATCTCCTCAGAGTGGACCTGGTTGACACCAAATCAGATCATGTTAGAATTGGTGAAATTATGGCCTGCCATGTTGGCATCAACCACAAACAAAAAAACAACTAGTTTCCAATCTACCCAAACCAAGTGGGTCAGACATATCTGCAGTCATAACAACAGGTCTTCCAGGAGCTGAGTCTTTACCTGCAGAGCTTTGGTGGACCTGAGCTCAGACTGAGCATCCCAGTTCATGAGAGGAACTTTTTTTCCACCGTGCAGCCCCCCCACCTGGACTCACCCTGTCCTCCAGGAGCAGAGTTGTCCAGTAGACTCCTGCTGCAAGATGACAACCAGGAAGCTTCTGCCTCCTGCAAAGAGGTGGGTTCTGCAGGAATCAAACCCTTCCTGAACATCAGGATGACCATCTGTGTTGTAACCCTTGACCTCTGCTTTTGTAGTCCAGGAAAAACCCACCGTCATTTCCTGCATACGTGGAGGGTGAGTACAGACCATGGATGCAGACCTGCCTGAAGCAGGGTTCATGGATGATCTACAGCAGTGATCCGCCACAGAGCTGCAGATCATCCATGAACCTCAGAGTTTCCAGAAGCTTCCTCTGATGGATCCATTCCTGGAGGACTTATGGAAAAATTCCGATTTTCAGGAGATTCATTTATTCTGCCTCTTGTTCAGGATGGACTGTGGACACCAGGTTCATGTACTTTTGTCTGATTGGTTGAGCCTCTGTCATGTGACCATTACCATACAACGATGGAGGCAGCTGACATTTAAAAAAAACAGCAGCTGATGAAGCAGACTAGAATAAATGAAATCAGACCAGACTGGAGCAGTGCTGACCTCTAGGAGGCTTCAGACCACCGTCTGACCTGTGCTTGTCCCTGCCGTCCTCACAGAGACGGTACTGTGATGACATCATCTTCTCCAATATTCAGTTCCAGGCCCGTGTGACCCAGAGGACCTGATCAGTGGGATCCTGTTTGCAGCCATCTACCGGGGCTCCACTCCCCTGCTGTCAGAGAAGACGCCATCCCGGAGTGTCCGAACGAAACAGGCAGAGGAGGCTATGAGCCGCGTCAAGGTGAGAACTATGCACACGTGCACTCTCCCGGCTGTGCATGCGTGCTATCACTGAGAAGCAGCACTTGAGGTTCCCTCATGTCCACAGACCTGGTCTCCTCCTTGACTTTCACCTGCTCAGTAGCCTTCATGAGCCGCAGCTGAGGAGACACTTAAAGCTCAGTTAATCCCCATCTTTACTCACAGCTGCAGGACAACCAACTCCAGTCTCCCAGCAGTGGATCCCATCCCATCTGCAGGTCATTGATGTGCAACCTCCTCATCTTGTGAAGTTCTTGTCTGGTCCTCTTCCTCCTAGACCTGAGGGCCACAGACATTGCAGGATTTAAGATCACTGCTATCAGCTTTTGGCACACATGCTGCATGAATTCCATCTTTGAGTCCCCCAAACCCTGCAACAGTCCACATGAAGGTCCATGTGAAGCTGCAGGAACAGAGCAGCTGGGTCTTGTGATGCTCCTCTCACTTAGAACAAGCTTCATGCTGTGACACACTCAGGAACAGTCATCTGTAGGTTCTGTCCATCCAGTTCTGTGGTTGCACTCACACATGTTTGTTTGTTTGTTTGTTTGTTTGTCCTCCCTCTACTGCAGCAGTTTTTACTCTTAGATTCCAGTTCGTCTCCTCAGTCTGACCGTGTCTGTGTGCCAACATGTTGCTGCAGGTCGGTAAAGCGTCTCAGATGGAGGTGGACCTCTTCATCTCCACGCAGAGGGTCAAAGTTCTGAACACAGATTCTCAGGTACCCACTCAGACACAAAACCCACCTAGTTAAGCTGAGCAGAACCTCATAAAGGCCTACAGCCAGCAGAACATGGATGAAGTGACACGATGAGGGAATAGGAACATAGAGGAGAAGCTGGATGACTCGCTAAAGTTCTTTTCCGTAACAACTCCACTTCATCCTGTTTGTGCTGAAGGTCGGAATGAGACCTGCCCCCCGACACACCTGTGCTGTCATCTTCCTGTGCTCACAGGAAACCGTGATGGACCAGCCCTTACGGAGCGTGGTCTACATCGCTGATATTGGTAATGTGGTGGTTCTGATGGTCCGAAGAAGGCCACCTCAGCTCGACTCTCAGGAAGAGTCCCAGGAAGCTCTGGATCCAGGAGAAGACGGCAAGAGTCCGTCCAGGATGACGTGTCACGTGTTTGAATCCGAGGATGTAAGAACCAGAGAACTTTGAAGCCTCTGTCAGAAAGCATTGATGATGCCTCAGTTTAACCAGAACTTCAAAGGGCGACAGACGCATGGCGTGCACATGAGAGCTGAGCAGTTTCAATGATTCTGAGGTCACCACGAGTTCTGGGGCTGAACCATCAGTTGTTCTGCCCCAGAATAGAGAGAAACTCCTTTGGTTCTGGTTCAGTTTTGAATTAGGTTTCTGTTTGTGGCCTCAGGCCCAGATGATCGCCCAGTCCATCGGGCAGGCCTTCAGCGTGGCGTACCAGGAGTTCCTGCGTGTCAGCGGCATCAATCCCCGAGACCTGAGCCAGAGGGAGTACAGCGACCTGCTGAGCTCCCAGGACATGTACAACGAAGATCTGGTCCACTTCTCCAAGTCTGAGAACAGCAGAGCAGTGAGTAGACCTGATCTCACCGAGTACATGAGAACAGATGTTGGATGAGAACATCTGCAGAGAGAGCAGGAGTGTCTGAAGCTGCTGCTGTCTGTCTGTGAGCTCAGGTGTTCATCGAGAAGGAGAAAGGTGAGATTCTAGGCTTGGCCATTGTGGAAAGTGGGTGGGGCTCCATCCTGCCCACCGCCATCATTGCCAACATGATGCACGGAGGTCCGGCTGAGAGGTCTGGAAGACTGAACACAGGAGACCAGATCATGTCTGTCAATGGAACCAGCCTGGTGGGATTACCGCTGTCCAGCTGCCAGAACATCATAAAGGTGAGTCCACCACACCTGAGCACTGGTCACATGACTCAACTGTGGGTCCTACTGTGGCTCTCAGTATGGTTACATGCTCCAGTTGTGACGATGAGACAACAGGAAGTACATCTGTCTGTTCCTCCTTCTCTTTAAAGTCTTCTTCCTCAACATTCTGTCTTTTTCTTTCTTCCTTTTCTTTCACCTTTCCCCCTCCTCTATGCCCTTTTCCAGTCTTCTTCCTCATCCTTTTCCTTTATTCTCCTCCTCCTCTTCATCTATGGACAGCTCCCTTCAGCCTCCTGTGTGTTTCGATGAACAGGACCTGAAGAACCAGACTCGGGTCCAGATGAACGTGGTGAGATGTCCCCCAGTCACCACAGTTCTGATCAGACGGCCGGCCCTTCGCCTCCAGCTGGGCTTCAGTGTGCAGAACGGCATTGTGGGTAAAAGTGTGGACCCTCTGTTTTTAATGAGCTCCGTGTGTGAAGATCCTGAAGGGAAACAATCAACATGTTCTTCCACAGATCTGCAGCCTTGTGCGTGGGGGCATCGCGGAGCGGGGCGGGGTCAGGGTGGGTCACCGCATCATTGAGATCAACAGTCAGAGCGTGGTGGCAATGCCGCATGAGAAGATCGTCCATATCCTGTCCAATGCTGTCGGAAAGGTGAGGTTCAGTTGCAGACGTGATGACACAACCTGATCTGAGAATTTCAGCAGCTTTCAGTGTCATGGATGGATCCGTTCATGGAACAAGATCAAAGTTCAAAAGTACCTATAAGCTCTGCAGCAAAGCGTTTCCATCTGTCCAATGTGTCTGCCTCTGCTGCTGCTTCTGAAACCTTCACATGATGTCGAAGACGTTCTGGGCCTGAAAGAAGCTCTGAGGGTGTTTGGGTTGTTAGGAGATGTGAAAGTGCATGGTGGAAGGCGTTCTCTCTTTTCAGGTGTCATATGTGTCTCGAGGTAAGGAAGTGAACATCCTGAACTCCATTACTGCCAGTTTTCAGAGAGATTTACTGAAAATCCAGGAAAACTCTGAAGAGAAAACATAAAAGAAACACAACAGAGAGAGGGAGCACCTCCTCAAACTGTCAGAACAAGAGGTTCTTTAAACACCTGCAGAACCTCATGGAGCTGCTCAGCTGATCTCAAATCTGGAGAATGTTTAACTAGCATGTCAGAGTCGTGAGGTTCTGCATGGTCCCCTCAGCCTGTGGGAAAGGAGGAGGAAACAAAAAGCGGTGTTAGGATCAAAACAAAGAATTGAAGAAAACTTCTGGCATCAGTTTGAAAGATGGGCAACACTGAAACCAAGTTTTCCTTTTGAGACAGTGCAGATATCTGGACCACTGATCATCAGGATCATCGGTAGTGTGTTCAGACTGGGTCATCTCAGCTGCTGAAAAGGTTGATGTTTGTGCCTCGTGTTCCAGATCCACATGAAGACCATGCCTGCAGCCATGTACCGCCTGCTGACCGCTCAGGAGCAGCCGCTCTACATCTGACAGCAGCTCCAGAACTGGACCTGTTCTGTTCAGGCTCTGTGTTAGACTGTCCTCTCTTCCAGGTTGTGTCTGAATGTCTTCACTGTTCACTACTTATCCCACTATATTTGGCGTTTGATATTTTGTCTGAATCTACAATTCCAAAATCAAGAGCCCTGGAAACTTCCCAGAAGTCTTTGCAAAAAAACAGTGTGCATCGATGCTCACTAGATTAGCAAATATAGACCACAATGCATTGCATTTGAACAATTTTTGTGAAAAAAAGTACTTAAATTTACTTTTCATAAACCATTAAAATTTTCATCTTCAGAACACTGTGGATTCAGTGGTTCATAGTCTTTGTAAAATGTCCATACAAATTAGGTTTTCACTTTGGGAAATCGGAGATGTCATATTTCTGTTTCAAACAATAAATAACCGTAGTGAACATGGCGTCTGAATTGCTTTTAAAATCCAGGATAATAGGTAGTCCTGCACTATATAGTTTTTCAGAACTTTAGGAGTAGGGAGGGAATTCGGATAGAGCCTCGATAAAAGAGTACACTCCCAAGTTTGGTTGAACTTTTCCATCTCCAGAGTCCTTGAGCTGCAATCTTCAACGTTTGCTGTAGAGGCTTCAAAAGAGTAAGAGCAGTCCAAAAAAAGTTCTCTCTTGATCAGCAACTCATCTTTGTGAGGACAACGCTCAGTCCAGAGGACAGATGTGAGGGGTCATGTTTGCAGATGCTGCTGCTGTCACAGGCGCCAGAGAAATGCTGGAAACTCTGCTTTCTGAACTTAGGACACTTTCACACCAAACCGTTTAGTTCAATCCAGAGTCTGCTCCGTTGACATACACAGAGACGGGAAAAACATTGGGGCGATTGTCACTCACACAAAATGCCTTACCTCCGGTTTCAACAAAATGAAGTCAGTTCAGTCGCCATTTTTCTGCAGTATGGACTTTGTCATTTTGAAACCAGATGACATTAATAAGCAGCGATTGGTCCAAGTTGGTCTGAGTCATCATTTCTATGACAATCACTCTCACTAATCAAGAGTGAGCTTGTTGGAACGCTACATCCCTTCCACTGGAAGCAAGCTCTGATCTGATTGGTCAGTGTATAACTTGTATAACTTGCATTAAGAACATGTATTATAGACAAAAATGAGGATTATGCAGAACATGTAAAAATGAGATACCAGAGCAAGAATGGGTATTCTGACAAACAGAATGACTAACTAATAGCTGTTTATTTCTCTATAGAAGTCAATGGGATTTTGGCTTTCTGGTACCAGCGGGTACTTCCTATGTAGAACGTGAAGAGGGAGAGGATAATCAGTCCAGTTCTTTCTATATACGGTCTATAATCTGTTTTCACAAAGACAGGAAATGACCAAAACTCTGTATTATGTGTGAAGAAAACATCGACTGTATAAGAGAACTGGACCAAGTGAGTGTGTCGGCACCCATAGAAAATGGTTAATTTTTGGCTCCAACCAAATAAAGTCAATCAGTCGCTTTTTTTTTTTTTTTGTGCAATATGGGAGCTGCCATGTTGGAGCCAGACGACATCTGTAAGCAGTGATTGGTCTGAGTTGCTCTGAGTGAATGTTTCTATGGCAACCCATCTCACCAATCAGGAGTGAGCTTGTAAATCCACACCCCCACTTCTTGAAACCGAGCTACACAAAATCAGTCAAACGCTTTGAACGCTGGACGTGAGACCACCTATTTTTATTGAAGCTTCTGATTGGTCAGTTTATAACTTGAATTACTTGCACTACAGAAAAAATATGAAGAAAAATTAGTATTATCAAGAGCATGTGAATAATGTATCAGGGCAAGAATGGTTATTCTGACATACAGAATGACTGAGTAATAGCTGTTTGTTTCTATATGGGATTTTGGTTTTTGGAACCAGCAGGTCCTTCCTGTTTGGAACGTGAGCAGGGAGGGGTCACTCACAGTTCTTATAAACAGTCAATGGTAAAATAAAGAAAGAAGTAAAAGGGTAAGTAGAGAAAAGTCTACAGCTTAGATCTGAAAAATCACACATCATGACAAAGAATGGACTTGTCTTGTAGGTAAATGTGTTTTCCTGAAGGTATGCAGGTTCCTATTTTATAAATTCTTTGCAAAATAAAGCCTCACAATTGGCATGACTGCAGCAGAATATCTGCAGCTACTCAAAAGGAAGATCAAATGGTGATTTCAGGAAAAAAAAAAGTAAATATGCATATCAGTGCACCATCGGTAATTTTTTTGTGATTTCATGTTAATATTGATTACTGTAAAGGATCAGTGGCTACCCTGCTGGTTAGTGAGAATACTGCAGGCACATTTGGATGTAGTTTTAAATTTAAAAAATATATATTTTTAGAGGTTTTTCTATCTTAAACTCAGCTGGTTAAATCTGTAATGTGTGAGAAATAACCTGTTACTCAATCTTCTCATTGGTTAGTTCATCCAAGCTGCTAAAATAAACAGTATTCCTGTTTTCTTTTTTGGAGTCTGTGAATGTCTGACACTTCATTTCCAACACGTGATGCAAACACTTTCAGAGCTGCACTCATAGTTAGCTCAAGAGACTTTAAGAACATACTGGAGAGAAGCGATGGTTTCTGACTGAACCTTCCTCAGACCCATTCAGCTGAACACATCTGCAGTTTAAAGTATTTGGTAAATGAAACTCTCTTTAAACGTAACTGTACAGTGGAGGAAAAAAGTGTCAGATCTGTTGCTGATTTTGTAAGTTTAACTACTTACTGAGTGTTTGAGCCCTGTGTAACCATTAAGAGTTCTGCTTCACCTGAGTTGAAAACACTTGTTTGAACTGATCACCTGTAGATCACCTGTAGATCACCTGTCCACAGAATCAGTCCATCAGTCAGACTCCAAACTCTCCAACAGGGAAAGACTAAAGAGCTTTCAGGGGATTGAAGGAGAAGCTCAGTCCTGCTGATGTCATACAAAGTGATGATCAGGTCTGTGATTGACTATGGTTGTGTTGTGCATCACTCTGCAGCAAAGACAACATTAGACAAACTTGATGTTGTCCAGGCTAAGGCACCAACGTTATATTTAGGGCATTTGGAACCACAGCTATATCAACACTTCTGGTGGAAGTGAGTGAACTACCGGTACCTTTAACCTTGTGTTGGATGAAACTGGCACTCAATTCTATATTGAAATTGAAAGCTGCTGGTTCAACAACTCTGTCAACGACGTCACTGAAAGATGACGGGGAGTTTCAGAATTGTTTGACTAAAAGAACCAAATCTCATTACTTGATGATTAAATACCTGAAGGAATTAAACATGGAGAGTTGTGATGCTCTCCCATTATTTTTATGACCACCAATCTCACTGTGGATGTGGCATGAGCTGGAAATTGATTTTATGACGCATAAGATGTACAGGAACGGTTTTAAAGGGAGTTTGAATTCTTATGTGAATGAGCATATTAAGAGGGCCTGGAAGGGTAGCAGCCCTATATTTACAGAAGGTTCTAGGGATCCGTACATGGAGAGTACATTCCTTATTTTGATATCAGACATTGTTATATGTTGCCTGAAGGCATATCTATATTCTCTGTTGAATTAGTAGCTATTTTGTGGGCACTGATGTGGGCAGAAGACTCTGGGGTCAAGTCTGCGGTGATCTGTATCGATTCACTTTTATTCCATTTTGCCATCTGTCTAATGTGCAGTTACTCACTAACATAGTCAACACAATGTTAAAATCACAAGACTTCGGCTGGGCCGCTGTGGTCTGGCCAGTGGGTTGTTTTTACTTGGGAAACATGGGTGTTGCAGTTTGAGTGTTGTTTTGGAATCTGTGTCGCTCGTTGTTCTGCACTGTCCACTATTTGCAGTGGAAAGGACATTATTCTGGTCACTATCTTATTTGGGGTTTAGAGGATTTTCTATGTTTGTTGGGTTATGGTGAACATAAAGGAACCAGGTTTGAATTGATTATTCACTTTTTTAAGTCCACTGGTTGGTATCGGTTTTTATAATGCTGAAGCTTTGAAGGTGTTGTTGCTGTTTAATGAGGAGATGGCAGCATTACACTCCCAGTGTCGGAAATGAAGTAGAAGAAGAATGGAGAAGATTGTAGACCTGACCAGAATGGACTACAAAACCATCAGCAAGAAGCTGGGGGTTAAGGGGACAACTGTTAGTGTAACTGTACCAAAATACAAGAACACGACCATCAATCCACCTACAGGTCTGAGGAGAAGCTGCTGTGGTCAGATCAGACCAACACGGAGCTCTTTGGTATCAACTCAACCTGTTCTGTTTGGAGGAAGAGAAATGCTGCCGATGACCCCAAGAACACCATCCCCACTGTCAAGCATGGAGGTGGAAACATTATGGTTTGGGGTGTTTTTCTGCACAGGGCTTCTTCACCGTGTGGATGGGCGGAGCCATGTACCGTCCAATCCTGAGTCAGAACCTCCTTCCCTCCACCAGGAGGATTTAAATTAGTGGTGGATGGATCTTCCAACAGGATCATGACCCAAAACATACAACCAAGACAACCAAGGAATGACTGAAGAAGAAGCAGATCAAGGTCATGGAGCGGTTCAGCCGGTCTCTGGACCTCAACCCTATAGAAAACCTATGGAGAGAACTGAAGCTCAGAGTTACCAAACAACAGCCACCAAATCTGAAGGATTTAGAAATCATTTGGAAAGAAGAGTGGACCAGAACTCCTCCTGACATGTGGAGAAACCAGATCATCAACTACAAGAAAGCTCTGTGCTGATAGAATGAGTTTTGTCATAAAGTACTAAGTCTTTCAGGCAAGAGTTTTCTAGGACTAACCTTTTGTTTAAATAAATACTTTAAAGTGGATTTCTTGATTTTTTTTTTTTTTATCTCCCACTGTTTAAATGAATGCACCGTTAGGATGACAGACTTTTAGTTTCAGTGGAGAACACTACCAGATCAGGAAGTGATCACATATGTTCCCTTCTGTAATTAGAAAATACCACTGTTAGTCTTTATGTGCCCTCAAGTTCACATTCAAAGGTAAATTCAATGACCCAGTCTCAACTCAGGTAAGTCTGACCTGGTTTGACCTGGTTTGACCTAAAGATGAGAAGCTTTATGACATCAGAGCTGCTTTAAGCCCACGTTAACAGAACATTGAACAAGAAGGCGTGAGGATTTAAAGTAGCAACGGTTGTGGTTGAGATTAAACTGGCTTGAGAGTTGCTTGTGACTCGCACGCTCTCACTGTGCCACATGCCTTTTGTTTGAGTGAACGTGGCGTTCCTAGAAGCCATGAGCTGTTCCAAGTAGAAGATAAGATCACCGTGTCATTAAAAATGCAGGAGCAAAGCTATTATTGAAGAGAACATGGATACACACGTCGTTCTGCAACTTCAGACTAGCTGCTAAACTTCATTTATGTTCAGATTTGCAGGTGTGAACAGGAAGGACCTCTGATCCTGAATTTAGTTCCAGTAAAAAACGAATGTCATCCAAGAAACAGAAATCTGATTACCGAATAAAGCAGACATGGTGACACTAATGTCATTCTTTATGGAATGTTGTGGAACTAAAGGAGAGGTGGCTTGCTGCGTCCAAACATTTAGCCTCAGAGGTTCTGGTATGGAGGCCCAGCAGGCTCAGAAGACAGTTACTTGGTGCTGTTTCTTCTTCATGACTGAAGTAAACTCATCTGCACTGATGCTTTTCTGTTCCTGAAAAGCTGTTATTATTGAATAAGATTTTCTTCCACAAAATTAAAGACTGAATATTTTATTTAAAGTGTTTTTAATGGAAACAACAGAGAAAAATGATCATAAAAATAAAATAATAATAAATAGAAAATTGGATCTGAAGATGGACCAAACGTGCACACAGGTCCATGACAGGCTTCTGTCATGGGAGTCAGATAATCATTCAACAACAAATGAGATTCCTTCAAATCAGTGACTGACACCCCCCCTCCCATTAAAACAGATCTACGTAGTCTGGGTCTCACAAGTGTAAGGTCCAGGTTCTGCAGAAACCCATCCTGGAGCCTGACAGAACCAGGAGGTCCAGAACTGTCCTTGGCAGACCGGTGCACCGTGTCCACGCTGCAGAAATCAGACTGCGCTTCATTTTAGAACTTCACTGCTTTATTGATAAGATTCACATCAGATGATGAAAACAGTAAAGGCTGCATCTGTCGGTACACAGCATCCCCCATGGTGAGTTTCTACTTCAGTTCTGCAGGTTCACCTTGGATCTGCAAACAGAATCACATCACATGTGTCACCCCTGAAGGAGTTCAGGCTCCTCTCAGAGAACACATCAACGAGCAGCAGCACGGATCCCACGGTTTTCTAGCCCTCATGTTGAAATGAGCATTTTTCCTTTTCTCTGCAGTCAAACAGGAAGTTCTCTCCCTCGAGCTGCTGCTTTACCTGCATTTAAACTGTCAGACAACATCAGTTCTGGTTCTTGTTACTCGACAGCTGGAAGCCTTGTCTGAATGTTCCTAATCTAATCCTAAATCAAAAGTCCAGCTAACGCTCAGCTGGACCAGGAGCATGTTTGGGTGGCGCTGTGCTCACCTGTTGTGGGTCATGTGACTTTTGACCAAGTGCCCAGCAGCCAGAGCAGACATGAGTGACAGCTCTCCGGCCAGAACGGTGGCACACACAATCCTGGCCAGCTGACGGGCGTTCTCCCCGGGATGGTCCTGACTGGCTCCCTGCACGCCCAGCATCTGTAGGTTCACACAGCAAAGGCTCTTCATCATCACATTAAGTGAAAGATGTTCAGGCCTAAACTCCTCTGCAGAGGGACGTAGACCGACACCACCTCAGAGAGGAGCTCCTGTTGGTCTTCATTACAGCTGCATACCTGAAGGCAGGCTTGTTGGGGGGGCAGGTTGGTGCCCCCTCCCACGGTACCCAGCTCGATGGAGGGCATGGTGCAGCTGATGTACAGGTCCTCCCCCATCGGCCCGGATGGTTCCATGAGAGTGATGCAGTTACTGCTGCCAACCGCCTGGGCTGGGTCCTGGACCGATCACAGAACCACACAACATGTCAGTAGCCATGAAGGATCACAGAACCACACAGAACCAAAGAGCTACAAGGAACTCCATATAGAACCACAGTGGATAACACAGAACCACAGAGAACAAATGGAGAGCCAAATGGAACTGCACAAAGAACCACAAACACACACATGGAAATACACACAGAGCCACAGACAACAAGGAACCAAATACAGAACTACAGAGAACCAAACCAAACCACAGATAACCACAGGGAACCACAGAGAACAAAATAACTCAAACTGAACCTGACAGAACAGAACCTCACTGCTCCCCAAAGCTGCCGTACCTGTCCACAAGCTATATAGATGGCAGTCACCAGATTGGCTGCATGAGCGTTGAACCCCCCGATGCTGCCCGCCATAGCTGAGCCCACCAGGTTCTTCTGGACATTGACCTCAACCAGAGCCGCCGTGGTTGTCTTCAGAACCTGGAACACAGGTGAGCAGAGTGGGTCAAACAGAAGCTGTTCAGAAAGGAAACATGAAAACTGAACTTCTCTCTGCAGGACCAACCTCAGAGCTCACTTATTGTCGTGTTTGTAAAAATTCTGCTGGAATTTATCAGGCTCTCTTTTAGACATGGGTATCCTTAAGATGTTATGGATACCACTCCTCTTACCGAAACTGCTTTTCAAACCGGTATTCTTATGGAAACTTGTCTGTGTGAAACCAAGGAGAGAAAAGACTAATACGAAACTTAGTACATGAAAACCTTGTATTTTAGGACAAATTATATCCCAATCTAATAATGTAATGTCCTTTGCAATGCTAAATTAAGATCATCACTAAATGATTTACATTGTATGTTGAATCATTTATCCTTACAGTGCTGGTAGTCGTATTCATTCCCCCTCATTTTTATTAACATTTCATGCATTTATCTTTGATAAACAACACTTTAGTCACGAGCTCCACATAAGTACTGCCAGCATATCGAAACAACAGCACCGCTAGACGTCTCACGCTGTGCACCGATCCGCTAGATTCTGGGGTTTGGACAGATTACTGCTGTTCCCGCTCTCCTGAGACAGCGCATGCTGTCCGCATCTAATTTGGCCAAACTTTGGACCGTTTTCCTCACGACCGCTTTGCCATCTGCATGATTTTATTGTCACTTCTCAGAGGAGGAATATGAGAGCACGAGCATGTGAGAGCATGAGTATGTGAGAGCATGAGTATCCCCCCCACACACGCACGCACATGCACACACACACACACGCACACACGCACACACACACACACATACACACACGCACACACACACACACACACACACAAACTGCAGCAGCAAAAGCAGAGGAAGAGCGAAGGTGCCCCGTCTTTTAAAGCCACATTGAACGGAGGTAGTGCATGCCGTGTCAGCGCTGCTGCAATACCACTACGCCAGCACCAATAAGCAATCCCAATAAGGCCGAAACTTTTTGGTTCAATAAAAAATGATGACATGGCACCGATACCAAACGGTACCGGTTTCTGTTCCGCATCCCTCCTCTCTTTGCAAGTCATAGACTTGAGATTCATGTATATTTTTGTGATAAAAGCTTTTTTTTTTGCTAAGAACATTCTGGTTTCAGCTGAGTCAGTGAAAGGACTTCTGTAGATCTTCAAACCTAAAACATGAAGGTCCATATCTGTGAGCAACGCAGCGCAGTGTCTCCTGTCCTACCTCCTGAACCACCTTAGCAGGGATGGTGGCCTCGCAGACTGCAGACTTGCCTCTGCCTTCGATCCAGTTGATGGCAGCAGGTTTCTTGTCGGTGCAGAAGTTCCCGCTGACAGCGACCACCTGCAGCTCAGGGAAGTGCTGCTGCAGCAGGCTGAGCGCCTGCTCCGTGCCCTGCGCGCACACATGATGTGTTCTCTGACTGGGAGCTTGAGTTTGCACCGTGAAACAGAAGCATAAGAACCTGGACACTACCTTAGAGATCATATTCATTCCCATGGCATCTCCCGTCGTAGCGTGGAAGCGGATGTAAAGATTCCTCCCTGCAAGTCCAACCAGCAACCTCTGCAGACGAGCAAACCTGCAAACATGAGCTGCATCATTTCTCCATCTAATCTCACAGTTGGAGTTTGTCTCAGAAACCCAAGTGTGGTTCTGTCAGTGAGGAATCTGGATTTACCTGCTGGTGTTATCAAAAGCCTCTTTGACTGCCTGAAACCCATCGCTGCTCTCCAGCCAGGCCCTGACCTCGGCGGCTCTGCAGGCTGAGGGCAGCCGGACCACCGGTCCACGGGTCATGCTGTCTGCCAGGATTCGACTGCTGGCTCCACCTGCCAGCTTCAGGACAGAACAGCTGATCTGAGAACGCAGCTCACTGTGATACCAACCATACTAACTCATGACAAGAAACAGAAGCGTGGAGTCAGACTGTCGTCCAAAACCCCAAATAAAAATCTTTGTTGCCAGATCTCTACTCTGTACTGAAAGGTGCAGAGATCCTTAAATATGACTGGGACTCATGGGTAAAGGGGCAGGAGAGTTTTCCATTAATCGTCTGATGGGGAGATGGATTCGGTGGCGGAGAAGAAAGCCAGACAGACTCTGCAGGCCCAAACATACTGTAGACCATAAACATTCAGCCAGACATCTGTTTTTGCAGATGATGTTGTTCTATTGGTTTCATTAAACCAGGACCTTCTGGGACAGTTCACAGTGTGAAGCAGCTTAAAGGAGAATTAGCCCCGCCAAATCAAAGGTTGGTTTCTCAGATTAAAGAAGGTCGCCATCACTGAGTAGGTGGAGAGCTCCCACCCCAAGAAGAGGAGTTTAGGTGTTTTGGAGTCTTGCTCATAGATGAGGGAAGGGTAGAGCATGAGAGGTACCAGAGGGTTGGGCCAGCAGCTGCAGTAATGCAGTTGGGTTACCCTAACCATAACCCATGTAGCAAACAGTTGTAGTGCAGGAGTTGAGCCAAAAGGTAAAGGTCTAGATTTACTCATCAACCTCTGTTCCAACCCTCACCCAGACGAAGATCCCAGATACAAGCAGCTGCAGCAGTTCCCTCTGCGGGGGAGGCCGGGCGCTCCCTTAGCGATAGGAGGAGGAACTGGAGGTGCAGCTGCTGCTCCACCACATCCAGAAAGGCCAGCCTCCTGGACGCCTCCCCGGAAAGGTGTTCCAGGAGGAGGCCCCATGCAAGACCCAGAACACACTGGACTTAGTCGAGATTTAGTCTGACTATGTTTCTCAACTGATGGAAGCTGGATGGATGGACAAGAAGGAATATTTACTGTACCAACCTATAATTTATTTTGGACTATCTGGCCCTCCGATGAAAATGTTCTGACATGCCACTAAATAACAGTGTCACGCACTGAGACGCTGTAGGCACACATGCGTTTGTGTATGGAGACACTCACAGCAATTGCTCGACAGCCACGGTTGGTACTTGCCACCAAGCAGCCCTCAGTGGTTGCCATGGGAACCTGAAACTGCTTGCCATCGAGGTAAAGTGGTCCAGCCACTCCCACTGGAACAGGTACATATCCAATCACGTTCTCACAGCAGGTGCCTATCACCTGCACACAGAGCTGTGTGAGGCAGGAGCTCAGAGCAGCAGCATGTTCTCAGAGTCACGTTCGTGCTCTCACCTTAGAGTAGTCGTAGCTGACGTACGGCAGCGAGGCCAGCGAAGAGGGGCAGGGAAGCTTCGAGGAAATCATCTGTCGTCGTATGGCCACTCCTCTCTCCGGTGTCTCCATCAGGACCTCCAGTTTATAAGCAGCGATGTGCCTGGAGGCCACCAGCAGCAGGACCTCTGCGTCACTCAGGAATTTTGGTCCCATCTATGAAACAGAAATACTTTAAGGATTTTCCTGCATCCTGGTCAGAGGCTGAGGTCCTCCCATTGACTGTGTATAAGAACTGAACTTAGTGACCCCTCCTCCCTTGGCATTCCAAACAGGAAGTACCTGCTGTCTCTAAGAAGCCAAAATCCCATAGACTTTCGCAGAGAAATAAACAGCTGTAACTCAGTCATTCTATTGGTCAGAATAACCATTCTTGCTCTGATACCTTTTTTAACATCTTCTTGATAATCCTATTTTTTTCTGTAGCTCAAGTTATAAACTGACCAATCAGATGCCTCAGTAAAAGTGTGTGGTCTCACATTGACAGATTTCATATAGCTCATTTTCAAGTGGCGGCGTGGCTTTCCAACAAGCTCACTCCTGGTTGACCAGAGTGGTTGCCATAGAAATGTTGACTCAGACGACTTGAACCAATCACTGCTTAATGACGTTGTCTCGGTCTAACCTGGCGGCATCCGTGCCATGGAAAGATGGCGACTAAATTGACTGAATTTGGTTGGAGCTGCAAGTAAACCATTTTCTATGTGACAGGACACCCGTTGACTGTATATGAGAACTGGACTCATCAAAAATGACAGTTCCAAACAAATGAAGTCAATTCTGTTGCCATTTTATCATGACAGAAATTGTCAGTAAGCAGTGATTTTGGCTTAATGGAGCCAGCAAGTACTTCCTGTTTGGAACGCCGGGGGTGGGGGAACTCTGTCCAGTTTTCATATACAGTCAATGGGTCCTGCTGGCGCTATGAGAGTAAAGGTCCAATGGCCTGAATGAATCCACACAATGACTCAGGGTGAGGTATGTAATTCAGGTCACAGAACTCATTTCAGCTACAGCTTCACATCATTACTTCAAAGGCTCGGTATCCATAGAGACCTGCTGGAAAGACAGCATGAATGTTGTGGTCATGACTCACCTCAGGGTTGCTGAAAATGGCCACACAGTCAGGCAGAGCTCTGGGCTTCTCTGGTATCCTGGGCTGGGGGGTCTCTGGCTTTAGCTCCTCCTCCTCTCCGATGACAAACAAGCTCCTCTGCTGATGGTCGGCAACTACAGGAATCGGTCGGATCACCTGATCTGAGAAGAAAAAGTCCGAATTGTAACTCCCGGTGCTGCATGAGTGCATTTGCTCCTGTTTCTGAGCTCAAGCTCACCTTTTTCTTTCCTATCAGTGGCGCTGGGGGGCGCACATACAGAGGACACACATGGGGAAGCTGGAGGCTGCTTCATGCAACAGGTTTCTGTATGGTCCAGGTTTAGGGCTGTGGGGGACATGGTGATGGGGTTTCTCAGAGACAGCGTGGACTCCACCTCTGCCTGCTCAAAGAAGATGTATTTGACAGCCAGCAGCAGGGCCAACGCCAGACAGATGACCTGCTCCACGTCCATGCTGACCATCCTGCAGAGGAACAGAGACGCCAGTTACTGAGGAGAGCAGTTTCCTTCAGCCAGAAAGGAAGCAGCTCCATTCCTCAACCACTTCTGCAGGGGACTTAAGACAACCAGGAATACCGGGCTGTTTTTTTCTCAGATTTTGAGAAAAATCTGGTACAAAACCAGCAGAAAAATCACAGTACAGAGTCCTGACACCTGTGTGCATCATCTCACCAGTAGATGTCACTACTCTTCAGCACTTCCTGGTGTCTCTGCTGAGTGTCCGCAGAAATAGTTTATCGTGGACAATAGGAGTTTACGTCACCTGGCGACAGTCAAATTACGCAGGACAGTGGTGGGGGAGGGGGGCTGTACCTGGTTAGGTAGAAGTGCCAGAGAGGCTTGTCGGGTTCGATTCTTCTGGCTGAGAACTGGTCCAGGTCCATGCCAACCTGCAGGACGTCTTCTGTGCTGTTCCCGGGAGACGGGCTGGAGACCCAGCGGCTGTGGGCGTGCACCATCACCAGACCCAGGGACTGAGGGGAGCAGACGGTGGTTACATGGGGTCCAGATAGACCAGAACCAAGAAACAAAGGGCCTTGATAGGCGGTACCATGATCATTTTGACCCTCTGGGTGACAGGGTTTGGCTTGTTGTCCTCCTCCTCCATCACTCTGGAAAAGTGGCTGAGCTGCCAGATGGGATGGCCCTCCTGACTCTCACGGGAAAGCTACACAACAAAGAGCGCACACTGAGCACACAACGCCAACGTGCACGGACACACATTCACGGGGAGGCCTCACCTCCAAGACGAGTGAGACGCACGCAGGAAAAAAAGTCATGAACACAAAGTAATTGGCCAGCACAGACATGCAACCAAAGCCACACATGATCTCCAGCTGCCTCACACCTGAAAGACACACAGGATCTTACAATAACGACAACAGGAAGTGTGCAAACACAGAGCTTCATCTCCTCGTCATCAGCAGCAAAGGTGAAGCAGGGATTTTGCTGAGCAGCTAATATCTGCACATGTTAGCAGGTTTGGTTGGGAGCTTCTCTGGTGGTGAAGAAACAGATGTTTCTGCAGATCTGCTGGAGCAGAAGTTCTGACAAGCTGTCCTGTTTTTCCTAAGACTTTGACTGCAGAGCCAAACACCGTATACTCCCCACCAAACATCCAGACCTACTGACAGCTGAGGTTCTCCATGAGTTCTGGTTTCAAGAAATGTCTTGTGGTTTGAAGACCAGAGCAGAGTAAGAGTTAACGCACACCTGACATGGTTCCCACTCCGATCACCAGGCACTCCACCAGAGCATCCAGTGTGAAGGTGGGTCCGAGCACTGCCATCCCTGAGGCGATGTTGTCCCTCACCTCATCCTGCAGACCAAACACGAGTCTTCAGCCAGATCCTTAACATTAGAGCAGCTCTGCATTGTGCATGCCTGCTCCTGTACCTGCGAGCTGGAGCTCAGGGCGAACCGGGCCAGAGCACACGCTTTGGACAGGTCGATGAGGAGCAGGAAGAAGGGCAGCGCCTCACTGAAGGAAAGAAAACAGAGTTAGAACTGGAACAGACATCCATTCCCACCTCCGGGGACATGCTGCGCCCTTACTTCAGGCCGGTCAGCTCCTTATCAAAGAAGTGGATGACCACTGTGCTGAACACGAAGCTGGAGAAGATGGTGAAGAGTCCAGCAATGCCTGCAGGACACCAGAGTCAGCTGAGCCGCAGCCCCCCCCCCCC
>BSAI01000014.1:834962-871264 GCA_036245035.1 Adrianichthys oophorus | reverse complement strand
AAAAGCTTTAATCCAAAATCAATTACAATTTATTTACATTTGTGAGATCATTTTTATGTTTAAAAGCCTAACTGAAAACATTGGTGCTTTTTTTTTTTTTACTTTGTTTGAAACTGTAATAAAATGTTTTTGATAACATCTGATGTTCTGTGGTGGTGACTGATTTTTAGTGACATTTTGTTGATGGGACAACAGGACACTTGACCTGCTGGTATTCCTGGCTGAAACACATCCATGCACGGCAGTAACTTTAAACCACAAGGATGAAAACTATTCTCTTGTGAAATGCTCTGCAGCAGTGGTAGGGGGTACAGAAACCATCAATCCCTGCTGGCGTTGACGTGTTGAAGCTGCCTTAACTCCACAGCAGCTCAGACCAACCATCCAGCATGAAGCAGCAGTGTGGGTGCAGCAAACATGACTGTGAATCTGTATGACTAGAACCTGGGATGTCAAAGATTAAACTTACCTGCTGATCTTTCTCCCTTCTTGAAACACATATTTACTTCAGAGCTGTTTGTTCCACTGCTCAGCAGCTCTGAGGTGGTTCTTGCAGATGCTTTAAAACTTACAGGTATGCAGTAAGAATGAGATCCACAAACTCTGATCAGGTGATCACATTGCTAACAAAGATTATTGTTAAGCTTAGAGACCCACTCCGATGAAAATCGTGTTGTTAGTGTTTATAAAATGCTCTTGTGGCATTTTTCTCATGATGAAGGACACGTAAAAGAAATTAGGTTTAAAACTGAGTTTAAACTGTGACTAAAACCACATGGTAAATCCGGAGCAGATGAAAAGATGACATTTGAAAAAAAAAAAGACAACCTATAATGAGCAGGCCACAAGCTCCCTGCTCCACTTGGGCCTGATGCATCCACTTGTCAGTCAATCGATTAATCAATTTGGGATTTTTTGATTTGAAATGGTTTATTTCAAGCAATCAAAACAAGAAATAGTACATGAACAGTACAATCAACAAAGGTTTAAATCCATGCAAAGACATATCAAACATTTGATAATTTTAAGGGAGTGGAAGGAAGCAAACTTATATAATCCCACCCCGTATTCGCCTAACCATTTTCTTTATGTTATCAGTTTCCGGTTCATAACTTATCATCAAAGCTTTATACATTACCAACACAGATTCACATCATTAGGAATTCTTTAGCTTCAATAAATCAGATGACAAGATGAAATACATCATGATCATAATGAAAAACCGAGCAGATGTGTGTCTTCGGCTCTCCTGATCCCCAACGTTTTTGAGCGATTTTTTAAAATCAAATACCTACTGCTAAACAGCAGTAATTCTGCAATAGAGAGAGCTGAACATGGCACAGAAGAAAAACTATGAAGACTTTTCAGAATTCAGAATTGCATTAGCTGACATACAGGCTAAACTGAGCCCACTCATGGCATTGGAGGCTAAGCTAAATCCATTCTTGGAGCTAGATGCTAAGCTAACACCTCTGCTGGAACTTGTGCAGGAATTCCGACAAGAAAAAGTACGAAATGAACAACGAGATAATCGGCTTGACCTCCTGGACAGAAGAACGAACGACATGGATCAACTAGTAAGACTGAATTATATCATTCTGAAGAAATTAAGTCTAAATAAATAAAGACTTTTGTGTGTGTCATAATAATACAGTATTAACCAGTACGAAAAGTGATAAGCTTGGTAGATATTGAATACTTAAACAAAAGGTTTTTCATGGTTTAAACTTTGCAGACATTTTATGATTGTGTGAATGAATGATAGGATAGTTTCTCACAGCATACAAGGTTAGGTTATATAGGTAGTATGCTGCTTGTGTGCAGGCGGGAGTGAACGGAAAGCGGATAAGGAGTCCACGAGGAGCAGAGGCACCTGGGAAAGGGAAAAGGCCGACGGTGGGAAAATACATCTCCAGGGAGAAGATCCAACCTCTTATTTTGATCCAACCTTCTTTTTACATATTGTGTATAAAACTCTGGGTCAAAGGGAAATAGGATGTCTTCTTTCTTCGTTCACGGAGAAGAGCATCCACTAGATGCTTTCCTAGGGACAGCTGAAGACCCTAAACCCATGTATTAGCTATTTTGGTGTCAGGAATAAATCTTTGGTGGAAAAACCTCAAAATCGTTCCAGACCTCGATTTTTGAACACGCACTTAGGCATAATCGGCGAATTATAGCCTACAGTACTGAGGTGGCAAGCTGTTTGACTCATTGATGGAACCAAACATGGTGAGTTCTGTGGTGGCAGCTGGTGGTTTTGTGGTTGCTCTGCACCTCTGCTTGACAACAGTTGGTGACAGTTACAGCAGGATCGAGAACCGAAGATGAGTTCTACAGATGACCAAACAATGGTGGGATTGTGAGTCTCAAGCCAAGGCAGTCCCAAGATGACAGCACAGTGAGGAGAGTTGATGGCGAAGAACCGGATGACCTCTTGATGTTGGTCCTGAATGTCGAGTTGGAGGTCTGGGGTGAGAAACTTGATCCGGCCTGAGCCTAGAGGATGACCATCTAGGGCGGAAACTGCTACCCGTGACTCGCAGGGAAGCAGGGGAATACAATTTGCATGGGCAAAACCCAAATCTGTGAAATTTTCTGCTGCCCCTGAATCATTGTAGTAGTCATAATGAGCCTATTTGCTATCCATAGAGTGACCAGTATTTCGAAAGTAAGGCAGGTATAACTTAAGGCAGTATAAGGCAGCCTCTCCGATCGTCTGTCTAGACGATTGGGGGGGCAGGAAGCGTGTAGGTGGCCAGGACGGCTGCAGTAGAGGCACATATTTTCGCGCATGTGTCTGTTTCTCTATTTTGGTGTCAGGCGCATAGATCTCAGCTGCATGGGTTCCCTGGAAGTGGCGTGCTCATGGCAAGAACATGCCGATGTGAAGGTAACCAGCTAAGTTTTGGAGTATTTAGGCTTCTGGGTTCGTTGCAGATTGTCTAAGCGGATGGTGACCATGATAAGCCGATCCTGTCATCCTGACAGGCAATCTTGCATTGGAGTTCCGCATTAAGTCCTTTGCGGAAGACCGTCTTGAGAGCGGCTGAAGACCAGTCCGTCTGGGCACCTAAAGTCCTGAACTCAAAGGAGTAGGCAACGGCAGTCTCTTTACCTTGTTTAATGTCCATGAGCTGCTCACTAGGATCCTTTTCTTCACTGGCATGCTGGAAGACGGTGTAGGGCAGTGAGTCACCGGACCAGACTGTGGATAACCACTCCAAGGCTTCCCCGAGAGCAGAGAACACAGGAAGGACACCCTGGTTTCTTCCGTGGGATAGATGTGAGCTTGCTGGTGAAAGTACGGCTGGCACTGCATAAGGAACCCGTTGCATTGTTCTGCTTTCCCTGTAAGCTTATCCGTCAAAGAGAGACGTGAACTGGACGCTGAAATGCTTGCAGCAGCAGAATCACCTGATCCCGCTGACATGGTGGAAAGTGTCATGGAGAGGAACGGCAACTTTGGATTAGCCACCGGGTTAGCTGGTAGCAACGCCTTGATGGATTCAGTGGCAGCCATCAGATGGTGAAGCTGTCTTCCCTGTTCCAGCAGCATGGCCGTGAATGCTGCAGGATTCAATTGGGTGAGTACACTCGTTGCTGGATCCGAGTTAGGCGAAGTCTTCTGTAACGAAGAGGCGTTTGGATTAATCGGCAAACGTTTTAATGGAGTGGCACAGGAGCAAGGCAAAAACGTAGTCAGAGTCTAGGCAAGGGTCAAAACACAATGGCAAGGCAGGATAATGATAAACAGTCAAAGTCGAGGCACAGGGAATCAAACTAGAAAATACACACTCAAACTGTCTGCTAGGAAATACAAGAATTTGCACTGGTGAGCAGGCTGGAGGTAGTATGAATGCCAAATGGTAATGATGACAACGAGAAAAGGATGAGCAGGAAGGAGTCTGTGAAGTTTGGCTGATGGGAGATGAAGTTGAAGAGCTGAGGAGCTAAAAACTCAAGCGAGAGCTCCCTCTGATGGTCGGATGCTTGAGTGGCTGGCTGAACCGTGACAGTAAAATACATGAAATAAATAATTTATGTACATATTAAACTATGTTAGTCCTAATCCAGAGCCCTGAGGAACACCACAAGTAATTTCCAGATTAGTAATTGCATATTCATCTTCAAAAAAATTGAAAGATGGCGGAGTAGATGTATCAGTGCTCACAGCTCTTTCTAATTAGTTATTTCTAAGACCAAAACAAAAAATCTAAAACCTATTGAACGTGATAAAAAGTTGGATCTATAATTAGAAGCTTTTGTTTTCATTTCAAACTTTGATTATGCCACAGAAGAAAAGATTCCATTAAAAAAGTATCAATCTGCAATCTGAGGACGCCGACCCTGATACCAGTGAACTGACTATGGCGTCTTTGGAAAATGCGCTTCAAAAATTCTTTACTGAAACTGAGAACCATTCAAAGGCTCGCTTTGAACGCCTGGAGACGCAACTGGATTTTATTAGAACGACCCTGGATAAACATGCTAAGAACTTAAACCAACAACGCAAAACAACCACCTCTCTCTCTCTAAGCAAATAAATCGTATTGAAGTCTCCACTTCTGAACACAATGCGTGTTTGAAGAAACTTCAAGATAAAATCACATAAATGGAAGATCACAGCAGGAGGAAGAGAAGGTCTTGAGAGAGATAATCCGTTATCTTACTTGGTCCCGTGATCCTGAACTGCCTTTGCTTCTCTGATCACGACAGGATTCTTGGATTGGATTGTTGGTGGTAGATGGTTTGTCGCTGTGCTTCACCGCTGACTCCAGCGATACCACTGCTCGCTGCAGATGCCTCTGCTTTCCAGCGATGAACCAGGCCTGCTCACTGGATTTCCAAATGTTCCTGCTGTATCCTGCTACTATTAAACTGACTTGTGGCTCTGATAAAGTCATGTTTGAAGATCCAACAGAGGCAGCTAAGTACATGGACTCCTTCATACTTGATGCCTCAGCAGTTGCCTAAGCAACTTACTGTATCACGTTAGCTTGTTTACTTTCGTATTCATGACTTGATCATATTCGTAGGTCTGACGTTGCCTTGGCATCAGCTTTTTGTGTTACCTTTGGTCTAGTTTCATTTTGTTTTGCCACTCTGAGTTAATGATGTATTTCTGTTCTGTAAAGAATCAAATAAGTTAATTCAAATCAAAGGCAGTAAATTAGTTACATTTAGTTTCTAACTTTACTCAGTGGTACTACTTTCAGGGTAGTGAGTTGATGTTTCAATTTGTTTAAATGTGCTTGTTTTTGTTGTGTATGGATGTATGTGTGTGTGATTGCGTGTTTATATGCTGGGTGCTCTCAAATTCTCCTCATGTCAGTTACTCTTAAATCACCATAATCTACAGGTAAAGGTCTCTATGTAATGCATAGAAACATTTGAAGTCCGCTTCCTAAAATTGGTCCAGTTTCTTACTGTCAAAAGAGAGACGCAAAATCTCACTACCCCATCGATGAAAAATTGTGTTTTTTTTGCGGCCATAATTTATAACATGTACCTTTTAAATCATCATGATAATTACACTAAAAGTGTTATATTTTCAAGACGGTTTTATAATAATTTTGATTTATTTTAATCTAACAACAGCACCTACAAGTTCCTTTCAAAATAAAATTCAGTGTCAATAAAGATCCTCCTAAAACAGTACATTTACTTGCACTGATTATTATGCAATTCTCTCATTGAAGAACTTTGCTTCTGAACAGAAACTAAAGGTACTGCTGTGCAGCAGAAGATAAGAACATGTGCTTTAAACTTAATCCCATAATAAACAGTTCTGACAATAGATGTAATCATTTTACTCAGTCATCTGACGTGTGAATTCTGGGGGGTTGATAAAACACATAAGGCCTCTTAATTTAGTGTCATGTCAGGAGTGGTTAAAAACACATTTATTTTGCTATTCTAAGATCATCTCGTAAAAAAAATAAAATTAAATACGGTAACAAAATGTAACGAAGAAACTCATTATTGATCCACATTAAGAAACAAATCAGGTTTCTGTGAAGCTCCATGCAGAAGCTTCTGTTGAAACATTTTAACAAAAGAACAATATTACAATCAGAACAACTCAGACTCCAACTACAACTGTAGAGCGACTGAGCGCACCCCTCGCCCTGACCCCCTGCGCACTCCTCTTCTCCTCCACCCCCACTCCTACCTACCTCCCTCATGGAGGTACTTTTGAATCGGGTGTTCAACTCCTGTGATATTTGCGTCTGAAGTTAGAAGGATGAGCTTGTTTGAACATTTATGCGAACGAATAGAGCTCAGAGAGGAAAAAAGAACCTTCCTGTTGTACTTTGATCCAAAAAAAAGAGAGCGAACGATTGATTGATTACACCAGATTAGCTTCACCAATTTTTTAGAGTCGATTAGTCGACTAATCACTGACAGCCCTAGTTCAGTCATTCCAGCTATTTTAGAAATATCAATCAAAATGAACTTCTTGCCTCAATCAGTGTGAAAATGTTTTAAACAATGGTGACTGAGATTAAACAGTCCACATATTATTCGATCATCTTGGACTGTACTCCTGATGTAAGTCACCAAGAGTAGATGTCAGTGATCACAAGGACTGTCAAAATGGACAAAGCACCAGAAATCAGGGAATCTTTGATGGGATTTCTTGTGGCTTCTGAAACCACAGGTCTTGGATTGTCATATTTGATTTTAAACAAACTGATGGAGATAAATATTCCCTTTGATGATTGCAGAGTATAATTGTATGATAATGCTGCCAGCATGAAGGGAAGAACAAAGGAGTTCTTTGAGAAGGATCCTGGTGCACTTCATATTCCATGTGGGATACATTCCCTGAACTTGGTGGTGGCTGATGCAGCAAAAGCTTCAACAGACGCCATCAGTTACTTTGGGATTGTACTGAAAGTTTACAGCCTTTTTCTGCAGCACCACAAAGATGGGCAATTCTAAGGGAACATGTCACTGTTGCACTCAAGACTTGGAGTGACACCAGGTGGGAGGGCCGTATCAACAGCATAGAGACTGTGCGGTACCAGGCCTCTAATATAAGGGAAGCTTTTCAGAGGTCAGTGAAACAGTGACAGATCCTCTCACCAAGACTGAAGCCAAGAGTTTGGCAGAAGAAGTTGGGTCATACTGATTTCTTATTCACACAGTAGTATGGTATGACATTTTACACCATGTGAACCATATCAGTAAACTCCTCCAGTCTCCCAAAATGCAGCTTGATGTGGCAGTTGACTGCCTCACTAAGGCCAAAACATCTCTGAAGTTTACAGAGGAACTGGCTTTGCTGCAGCTCAGGCCTCTGCCAAAGACATCTGTGAGGAAATGAATGTGGAGGCTGAACTCAAAGAAAAAAGGCTAAGAAGCACAAAAACACACTGCCTATGAAGCCCCAGAATAATCTATGAAGCAACATTCTTTAATGTTGTTGTTGGCACAGCCATCAAATCCTTGAAGGATAGGTTGGAAACACTGGCTAAAGTGAGAGCCAGATTTGGAGTGATGCCCAAAAACTGGATGATCAGGAACTAGGCAACCAGTGTGATAACCTCTACAGGACACTGAGCAGTGAAGACCAAAGTGACTGTGATGGAGAGGAGCTGGCTGTGGAGATCAAAAACTTGCCAAGCTTGCCTTCTGATGACATGACTGCTCTTGAGCTCCTCACTCTCATCCACCAAAAACATTTGGAGGAAGCCTATCCTAATCTGAGTGTGGCCCTAAGAATGGCCTGCACTCTGCCTGTGACCTCAGCAGAGAGGAGCTTAAAGCTGAAGCTCATCAAGACATACCGAAGGCCATCCATGGCACAGGATCGCCTCACGGTAATCAGCATCAATCATGAGATGGGCAAGTAGCTGTCATATGAAGACATCATTGATGGCTTTGCAAAGAAACAAGACAGGAAGCAGAAATTTTGAGAACAATACAAAATGACTGTTACCATCAGTACAGTGTGTTATTATTAGGCGTAATCCAGAAAAGTGTGAAAATGTTCACTTGTTTTTGTTGTTGAATTTTCATATATAAAGTAAAAGAAAATTAAAAATACATCTCTTGTATTTATTGGCACATAGAGGCTTCTTTTTCATGTAATGTAGTGTTTTTTTTAATTAGTTTAACTTGTCTGACTATATTGTGCCATCCTAGTAGAGTATACAAATGGTTAGGAATCTCCTCATTACAATTGGACAAACTGAAGACCCCCCAAGCACCCTTTTGCCTAGGGACCCCACAAAGTTAGAAACGGCCCTGAAAGGAATCTTTTTAAAACTTTTTAATAGTAGGTCAAAAGCATTAGAATAAAAACAACAGCTGCAGTTTTCTGACCTCTGTTGAACCATAATACCCCCCCTGCAGTTCCACCCATGCACATAATGAGCATAACAGAGCTGCTCCGATGGCAAGATGCTGCAGAGAAACCAAACTGCTGAATCAGAATCAGCCTGAGACATATTCTGAAAGAACCCTTGAAGATCTGAAAGTTTAATTCATCCCTTCACCTTTTTCTGGTCCAAATCTCTGGATCTCTTCAGAACCAAATGACCTTTTTGTCAAGTAGTCTGTGGAAGAACACATCAGGTTTGCGATCTTCAACGGGAACATTCAGAACCACGATCTCAGAACCGACTGGCTCAGAACCTGCTGTAGTGTTGCTTAGAACCACTTCTGCAAAGGCACTGCTGAGGAGAACCGTGCATTCAACCAGACCCTGCAAGAACACTACACACACATGTAGAAGCTGCAGTCTGTCTGCTTTTCTTTCAAAGGCCCAGAACCGTTTCAGGTCTCCATCAGCCGTTCTAAAGGTCTTCAGGTTTTGGCTGCTTTTTCTCAAAGCAGTTCCTGAGCCGGGTCTGGTGCAGAAACAAGTCCGGTTCAAACAGTGAGATAAAAGCAGCCAAACCCAATGAAGAACATCTGAAGAACTGCTGATGAAGGAAAGTTCTGTAGGAGAAAGAGAAGAAATGCGTTATGAAGTCTGCAACACAGTTCTGGTGGCCCAGAAGAGGCGGGTCTGGACTAGGTTTGTCCTGCAGAAACTGAAGCCTCTGTATGGCATCAAACATGGCGCTGCCCAGGCAGCTCCCTGGGCCGCTCAGGTCTCTGCCCCCTCATGGGAGGCTGCTGCCTCTGCAAAAGACGGCGGTGTGGCACAGCGCCCCCTTGTGGCCCAGCCCAGATCTAGCAGAGGACGCAGGAACACCAGCATGACAGTGATGTTGTCGCTCGATCCGGCTTCTTTGGCGTAAGCGACCAGCTTCTGAGCAACAGTCTGTCCCCTCTCACTGTCAGGCTGTGCTTCAGCCCCTGTAGTGTCAGGGAGGGGCTGCTCCTGCAGGGCCCCCATCACCAGCTGGGGGACCTCTGAAGGTTGGACAGCATCAAAAAATCCATCACAGGCCAGGAGCACGTAGTCCTCATTGCCCTGCAGCTGCACCGTGGAGGAGTCGGCGTCTGAAGACACGTAAGGCTTCTGGTCAAAGTCACCTGCAGGGGGAAGGGGGACAACAAAGAGTCAGGAGCTTCGTTCTCATCAAGACCAGAGGATCGGCAGGAAAACCATCACACGGTTTGTTTTGACACCACTGTCAAGTCAAACTGACAGAAGACTAACGGATGAGGTGGAACAGACCAACAGATCAGGGGGAAAACGGAGCATTTGGAAAAAGAATACTTTCCAAAGGATCCGGCGCGGCTAAATGTTGTGCTCTGAGGAAACACCTGTTTGTTTTTTGATGCTGCTGTTGTTTTTACAGTGGATCTGAAGGCTCAGAAATGCGACGCTCAGAGCACACGTGTAGCAGAGCGATGGTCCTTGCTCTGCATCTCAAAACAATGAGCTCTGCCCTGATCTCAGACACAAAAAACAGGAATGAGACATGTACAATCGTGCACACTACTGAAGCAATAACACGCAGGAAGTGGAACTAAAAGCTGAGAGGAAGTGAAGCTGAAGTGAACAAATTCATTCATGGAGGTTTTTCTTTGATTGAAAAGTTTAAACTCCAGTTATGAAATATTTTTCTGAGTTTCTCTCACAACAGCATCTGCAACACTTCTATCTTTGCCTCAGCATGAGCTGCTAACTGAGCTGAGGATGAGACCTGATTAGCAGCAGCACCACCCACCTATGGCTCTGGAGACGGCGTAGGTGCCGTTTACGCGCCAGCAGCCCATGAAGGTGACACATCCGCCGAGCTCCTCGATCCTCTGCTTCTCATCCTGGGGGGATCACATGCAGAAGTTAGAGGTACGGCTGCTGAACTTTTGAACTGCTGAGGTCTGCGGTCCTGGACCGGATCTCGGGTCCCTCCGGAAGCAGCCCAGCCTCCAGGTTTCCTCACCTCCCTCTCTGGTTTGTGGGGCTCCATCAGCACCACCTCCTGCCCCTCCCTGACCAACAGCACCTGGGAGTCTCCGAGCCAGGCCACAGTCAGCTCCTGGTCATGGATCAGAACCACCACACCAGTACTGCCGCTCCGCAGGCGCTGGTAACACAAAGATAAGAGCTTACAAAAGCGGTTCCACCCACCGTCCATGTTCTCCGCTCCTGCCAGTGAGCTCAGAACCAGCAGAACCTCATACCTCTCTCTGGGCTTTGCTTCTGAACATGTCGTCTGTGTGTTTGAATGCAGCTTTCAGAGCCGAGTCCGGGCTGCTCTGTAGCGCCCCCTGCTTACTAAGGTTGACATGCAGGTGAGTGGCAGCAAAGGTGGCGGCGTCCACCCCCGCATGGCCGTCAAACACAGCATAGTAGGCACGCCGCACTCCATCCTGCTCCATGTTGGAGACAGACAGGTGAAGCAGTTCAGCTCCTCACAGGAACACGAAGGACGAATCTGCAGTTCCTGACGTACCTCCACGCCAAAGAGCTGGTTGAACTCAGACAAAAGCACGTGCTTGTCCTCCATCTTCCTCCTCCCATTCTTGATGGCGTGAACGCAGCACTGGAAAGAGGAGGGGGGCAGAGTGGGCAGGTCTTGGCTCCACTCCAGCGCCACCTCGATCATCTTGTTGATGAAGACTCGCTGGACAGCTTCAGACTGAAAAACTGCAGACAAAGCATGGTCACGATGAGGGGGGCCGGAGAACTTAAAGAACCCTCCAAACAGAACCCACTAGAACCTCAGGGTCTTCCAGACTAGTCCACATTCCAAATTACTCTAACTGCAGTTATTAATTCCTCCTTTGTGATAAAGGACACTACCCACACGTCACTACCAAATCAGTCCCTGATTGGTTAAACTTAAGCCAGTTAAACTTTTAACTTGCATTAAAAAATTCAGCGCTCATTCACATTGCTTTGTCTCTAGATCTAAAAAGACAGAGTTCAAGTCTTGTGCAGTGAAGCGTGAACACAAAAGTTTTGAACGCGGAAGCCCAAAGCGAGCATGCAGGTTTACATTGACTTTTCACTGGGGGTGGTCGCTTAAGCCTGGTGTGAACATGGCTTTAGAGCATTAATAAAATGTTATCAAGTAAAAGTCCAAATTATAACAGTGTTTGAATTAAACAGAAACTTAAAAGGCACTGTTCTAAATAGAATATAGAATGTTGATTCTACAGGTGAAAATGGTCTGTTGTTGAACCTGCTGCATTAGGAGGTCATATTTACTGAAATCAAAGCTGTTCCAATCAAAAACATCTTCATCGGTCCAGTTCCATTTGAACACAGAACCCATATGTTGTAGCAGCTTCAAAATTCTTGCATCCATTGAACTTTTTGGAAAGTTTCTGCTTGAATTTCTTTGCAGGATGTCAGAATAGCCTCCAGAGTTGCTGTTTGGATGTGAACTGCCTCCTCCCTCACAGATATTTGGCTTGAGGATGCTCCAAAGGTTCTTAATAGGGTTGAGGTCATGTGATGCTGCATCGTCATGCATGAAGATGATTTTGTTCCAGAAAACACGGTTCTTCATTTTGGACCACGGAAGACAGTGGTCAGTCAGAAACTCCTCCTACTTTTCAGAGGTCATTTTCACACCGTCAGAGACCCTAAAGGGACAACCAGCTCTCTCCTCATGATTCCGGCCCAAACCATGACTCCACCACCTCCTTGCTGACATCACAGCCTTGTTGGGACATGGTGTCCATCCACCAACCTCTCCAAGGTACTCCATCCATCTGGACCATCCAGGGCTGCACGGCACTCATCGGTGATCAGACTGTTTAAAAATGAGTCTTCATGTGTGTCTGGGCTGCTGCAGCCATTTTTTGGGTGGGGTTGGGGGACACTTAGATACAATTTGGATCCTAATTAGGAACACAGTAAATAGACCTCTACAGCCACGCTCCAGACTCTCCTTTAGACTGACTACAGAGACGCCTACAGAGCTCCACATGTATTTGTGGGGCGCTGTGGGGCCTGTTTTATCTGTAAAAGCTGGAAGGACTCACGAATTTCCTCCTCGCCGTCTTCAGACTCTGCCTCTTGGCTGCAGTGGAAAGGTGAGAGGTCATCTGTGAGCAGCCGGGTCAGCGCGGCGCGGCACAGAAGAGCGCTGAGGCCCGTTGGAGCATCCCTGCATTAACACACAGATACAAACAGTCAGCTGGACCTTAGAACCGGGTCAGCAGCTGCCTCCACTGGGCTTTTAGAGCCACATCTTTCATCAGTCCTAAAAGAGGAAGTCAGGGAACAATGGGTTTCATCCAACAAGAATGCGAGAACTTCCTGTTAACAGCGGCACCAGCAGGATGAGGCCTGCGGGCCTTCAGGCTGCTCAGAACATCAAGATCCAGATTTTACAGCCAGTAACAGAACAGAGGAGCGGTCCAGCTTCCCAGTTTTAGTTTTACAGATATTTTATTCTTAATAATGGTGCTCACTGAATCTAAAACTGTGCAAACGCAGGAGCATATTTATGAAACATCGACAGGCTGCTCTGTAAAAACATCAACCTGCGGACACAGTCGGTGATTGTGACAAACAAACCTTTACGATGAAGAAACTGAATATGCAATCATCAGCATAGAAGGAGGTCAAAACTTCCAAAAACTGATCAAGAACCCCCCCTCAGGGCGGATGAAGAACATTTTAGATAAAGAACAGTGACAGTGCTGGAAGACTGCTTTGATGATGACCTTAACAAACCGCTATCTAAACCAGCCTGTCGGAACGTTCTGGGATTGACAGCAGAAGCAGAGATGGTGGGACCTCCACCCCCCAACCGTACCTGGATGAAAGCAGCCTCAGCCCCAGCTCCAGGCTCTCCCCCTGCAGCTCTTCCTCAGAAACCCTGCGGCTCTGGGGGCTGGCGGGTAGTGTCTGGTCCTTCTCCAGAACCACTGGGAACTCCTGCACAAACTTCTCCAGGAAGAGGCGGGCCTTCTCCTCCATCTGGTCCGGTTCTTGTGTGAATCAGCAGCTTTAGCAGAAAATCCACCTCAAGTTTAAGCTTTAAAAAAGCACAAGAGGCGGACTTTGACCCACACCGTTCACATGACAGCACAGAACCAAGACCCAAAGGGTTACACAGTTCACCTGGATAAACAAACCAGCTGGATGCACCTAAAGGTCCAAACCATTGACTGTATACGAGAACTGGACTGGGTGTGTTTGTGCACAAATTTATATTTTGTGCACAACTTTGCAGAAAAAACAGTATTTTATTTTCTTTAATCATTCTATTATTAATATCTCTTTTTTGCCACCACTTTAGGGTCCGTTTCATAGTTTTTATGCTCCGCTGATGTGGCCTGGCAAAAAAAATAAATAAATAGCGGCAGGACTTGGCTGTTTATATCTGTTTTTCCAGCGCAGCAATGGCAACAAGATCATTTTCCTGCCAGGGATCAATATCATTCTAAAAAGTTTAATTCTATCATGCTCATTCAGTTAAATCGATGCTCCTGGACTCAATGTTTATGCCTGTGACCCCGTGACGTTTTTTTGACAGTGGTTTAACAACAGAAATTCGTATTCAAGATAAGCTAGAGTCGTATTCAAAACAAAGACGAATCGTTTTCAAAACAGACATTTGAAACGTAAAACTAAAGGTTTCTATTCATATTTTATGAAAGTTAAGCACAAAATATAAATTTGTGCACAACTTTGTCTTTATGAATACGTTTTTTATTAGTTTCCTTAACTTATACAATTCAGTTGCCATTTTTTCGCAATAAAAACGTCACCATGTTGTACTTAGTATATTACAAAAAATATTACAATTAAAATATAATTTTAAATTAGGATGTTAAAAAATGTATCTGATCAAGAATGTTTATTCTGACAAACAGAAGGGCTGAGTGACAGCTGTTTATTCCTCTATAGAAGTCTATGGGAATTTGGGTTCTTGGATCCAGAAGGTACTTCCAGTTTGGAACACCAGGGGGAGGGGCCACTCAGTCCAGTTCTCTTATACAGTCAACGGTTGGAATTGATGTTGGGGGAGAAAAACGCCCAATGTAAACACACAAGGAATTATGGGAAGTAGGAATAAGGTTTATATATAAAAAATGTACGCCTGTAACATGAATGTCATTTTATTTGGAAGCAGTTTGGTTGTTGGAGCTGTGACTGGTGCAGAGGTTAGAACTGCACGATCCGCTGAGGGTTTGGACCCGACTCACCAACAGAACTGGTGCACGTGGATCAGGGCCTGTGGGAAATGACTTCCCCAGGTATGCTGCTGATGAACTCTATTATTCTGCTTTGATACAACGTCACCTGTTTAAGTTTTGTAACCAGATGAGATGCATTCAGCTAAATCTATATTTGATTCTTCTTCATTTTTTATTTATCTTTAAACGTTTTAAAAGTATATTGTTTATTACAACTTGTGTGTTTTAAGGTAATGGGTTACCACCTGTACTCTAAACCTGTTAGACTTTATAATGTTGGTAGCGGTTCTCCTTAATAGAAGAAGTTCCCTTTCTCACATGGTTCGATTCTGATCACGTTCTGCCGAACCATCTCGGTTCTGGACATGCTGGAAGCTTCTGGATTAGTCTCTTCCAGTCTCGTGGTTCTGCACACAAATGCCTCCAATAATTACTTTGTCTCGCGCGCTCTCGTGGTTCCGTTACTACTAGCGACTACCTCACGTGAGCGCGCGAGACTTCAAAGAAACTTGTCCAGATTACATCAGAACTTCTTGGGTTTGGTTCTGTTAACAGCGGGACCTCATAAAACGTCATCCTAGAACAGACGGGTCTGCAGGTGTCACGCGCCCCTGCCCCCGAGCTCAGCTTCAACTGCCCCGCGCGCGCGTGATGTTTGGTGGCGGGAAAAGGGTGAGTTTTCTTACCTGTGACAGGAGCTGCGCGCGGGGCAGATGTTGAACGAACACGCCCTTAGCGGACAAAGGAAACGCTCGCGCACAGACCCAGCCGGATGTACGCTTCCACGCTGTTTAGAGAGCTGCGCCGAGCTCGCGCTCCTATTGGACCTCAGCTTCTCTACGTCAGCGAACACCACGCCCACTTCCGCTCCTAAAGACTTCCATGAAAGTTTTTAAAAGCAGAATGCAGCTGCCCGGAAGCTCACTGGTGCACCACAAACTGATCTGATGTGTGAGACTGTAGTTCAGACAGAGGCATGGAATCAAACCCCAACAATAAATCCATCTGATGATTCCTCAACCAGCCAGAAAGAAACGGCCTCACATATTTACACTTCAATAAATTACTTAATTCAGTGTTTTAATAAACAATTATTTAGCAACAAACGAAAAAAATGTAAAGGGTTAATCAGCAATAACCAGTTGACAATTATAGCTTATAAAGACCTAAATAGCGGCAAATCCTAATTAACAATAGTAATTGATGGTGTATTCAGACTGGACACATTTGAGACACGCAGAGTTCATCTCCCTGATAATCCAGAACAAATTTTCAGTCTGAATACATCCTAGCGGACCCTGGTCCAGGACCAGGAACCATTCTAGGATCCATCTTTCGAGGTGGTCTCGGTCAAACTGAGCTCCAGTTCGTTCTGACTTTCCTCAGTCTGAATGGGCTCTGTGCTCGGAGCGAAACAACTGGACCAAAACGGCCACCGTAGCCGGTCATTACGGACATAAATCGAGTAGTGCAGCAACGATGAGAAACAGCAACTCATTGAAATGTGGTTGGATGAATGCAGGCTCATTTTCTCGACAATCTGTATGTCATAAACACTCACTGGCGGTCCTTCTTAGTCGTTGTCTTTTCAGTAACCTCCTTGCAGTTCGCCTCCACCGTACCAAAGTAACAGTAGAAAGTGTTGTACCTGACCAGGCCCGGCCCTGGGCTGCATGGCGTCCTAGGTGGAAAGGGCACTTCATTTGGTTGGAGTTGGAAGTAAACCATTTTCTATGGATGCCATCAGGCTGACTCAGTCCAATTCTTATAGTTCTTATTTAGAGTTTATTCATTTCATCTCAGTTGGATTGAGATTAAACCCACATCTGGGTGCTCAGGTGGATCAAAGCGTTTCAGCTTCCTCTCTTATCTCAGAAACAGAGAACTTGAGGAACATGTCAGCTGCTGGGGTTTGGAACAGACTGGAGTCAACTGTAGAAGCTTTTATAGAGGAAAGAGTGTCTCAACTTAAACAGAACTGAGCAAACATTAAAGAAGAAGGTGCAGATCATCAGACATCTGAAAATCTGCAGGCTCAAAGAAAACTCTGTCTGACTGTATGTTCACAGAAAAAAAACTATAAGCGAGTTTATCATAAGGCTTCAACCTCTGCTCTGATAATTTAACAATTTATATTATTTTATGACATTACCAGTTTATTTAGGACACAAAATGTTCATGATAAAAACACAAACAAACAAATAACAAAAACCTTTTATTTCAGACTAAAGTTTGTACATCAAAACATTACAGTTAGGCAGTCCTCAAAGGTCATGTCCACTAAGCTGGTGGGGTGACGTCCAGCCAGCCCGGCTGACTGTGCACATTAGACCTTCAGCTGCCATAATGATCAACAGGTTTCCATGACAACGCATCAGAACATGGCTTCAGAGGGAGAGACAAAACTATAAAGCAACTTTTAGAAGAAATGAAAGTCTAAAAAGCATTCATTTTAGGACAATGACTTAAGTTTTTACAAAAAAACAGCTCAACACTTAAAACATAACATTTGGTTTAGCAGCGCAGTGGTACTGCCCAAATTTCATCATAAATGTCATTGTTTTCATATCTGCTTTGATCCATTAATCAGAGTTACCTTAAAAAAGAGTTTTGGGTAAAAAGCAGGAATGCTGAGATCAGCATTTGTGTTGTACAAAGAGCCTTACCCGTGTGACCACAAAACCAGACGGAACTGAGCATTCAGGAAAAGAAGCACAAGCATCTACATTTGCTTTTGTTGTTTGCATTAATTACTCCACTAAATGATCCACTTTATGTTTTTTGCTGCAATCAAGGAATGTATTTAGCTTTTACAGTCATTGAAATATTTCAGTGTCATATTTTTTTGTGTGTAAAATATAATCCATTTTATTTTAGGTGGCAGTACATGTAAGTTCCTTTCAAAATAAAATACTGTTTCTATAATTATGACTTTGTTGCACCTACATCCTCCTTTCACTAATTAATATAAACATGACAACACTGGTGTATAATCCATTTAATAAAAAAAAACGTATGCATGTATATTTTATTATATACTTTATAAACAACAACTAGGCACTGTTGTGCAGCAAAAAATAATATTTGCTTTATTTTCTTTTAAACAAATAACAGCTCTGACAGTAGATTAAACATTTTACTGTAATTTTCCTGACATGTTTAAACTCATGAGGAGTGGAAAAAGCACACAGGACCACTACATAGTAGTGTAATGTCAGCAGTGGTACAAAAAAGTAATTTTACAACTATTAGCTCACCTTAGCTTAATAATATAAACATAAATGACTTCATTTAAATAATCTATTATTCATTCAAAGTATTACCATTTGTCTTTGAAGCCAAAGAGGCACAATGGAGTGCTAAAAGAGCTGCATGTGACTCCAGAGCCTCAGGTTGCAGACCCCTGGAATAAATAGTTCCAAAACTTGTGCAGCCACAGAAAAAAACAAAGTTCTTATATTTGAAGCATACAAGAGAAATTGTATTAAGTATAAAAAATAAAAAAAATTTTGAAGGAAACATTTTTCGCACTTTATGAACCCAAAATTGCATTGCCAAACAGACAGGTCTCTACTTCTGGGATTTCACTGTTTTGTTTCATTATTCTAATATAATAATTATTATATGAATTATTAGTTATTATCTACTACAGCTTATTATTTTGGATAATTTAATTCAAACTATTTAGTTTTGTGAATTTTCTTTTGAGTCAATATTACAAAAATCTCAGGCTGAATTTCCCCAGAAGCAATAAAGAGATTGTTGGTTAGTTATGCTTTTGAAACTAAATTTGTGTTTGTTTTTACAGAAGGGGTTTACATAATTACATAATTAAATCCACCAAAAACAAATATTTTAAATAGAACCTCTAGACCTAACACTTTCTTGGCCACTTCCCTAGAAGGAATTCTGTGTCTTTCTACTTTTAAATAGATTTTTTCTGAAGATTCTGCCATCTACTGGATTTAAGATTAGTTTAGAATAGTGGAGGCTTGTGGGAGAGTTAGCTCAGAATAATCAGAGGATTCTGCAGGTCTGTTAGTTACTTGTCCAGAGTTCTAGGAGGGTGATGGTCGAGCAAACAGTGGGAAAGTCCAGAATCGTGTTTTTAGGCATATGTGGTATTTTTCCTGTATATACCACATACCACGTCCATGCTTTCATTGGTTCATGCACTGCAAAAACTGAATCTTAAATTAAAAAAAATAATCTATTTTTAATGTCTTGCAAGAAAAATAGAACGTTTTCCAAAAGCAAAATAATCTTAGTTTGAGAAAACCGGTCTTAGCGACTAGAATTGTTTTCATAAAATAAGAATTCTTGGTAAGACCAGTTTTCTCACCACATTGGTAGGTTTTTTTGCTTATTTAAAGAAAACCTGCCAGTGGGTTAAGAACTTATGAATCATTTCTAAAATGCCTGTTTTTGCCATTTTCCTCTGCCTTGCCATAAATGTTGAGAGTACTGTGAACATCTTTAAAAACCTGTTCTACTGCAGAACAGATCAGAACTTATTCTGTCACCTGGAAAGCACAAAGCTGCAGCAGTTCCACCACCCTAGGACCCATTGGAGTTCTACTGCAAATGGTAATTCTTCAATTCCTTCATTAACACATTTTCCTTGTTTTTATTCCTGCTGGAGAGGCTTGATCCAGAAGACTGGGATGTTTCTGAGCATGAAGAGCTGAGGAACCCTGACTCTAAGCTCCAACCAGAACACAGAAGACCCTTCACAACTCAGACCTGAAGGATTATTTGAAGCCGACCCATGAAGATTTGATCCAGAAGCAGTCAAGAAACTGAGACGTTCGTGCATTTCTGACACAGTCATCTTGTTCTGGATCTGGTGGCATCACAGACTGAAGAACAAGGTTCTGAAACAGCCTCTGTTACCAACCTCATGGATCAGAACCTGCACAAAGGAGGGATCGTTTTTACATGCACATGTTGGGGCTCGGCCCGTTGACTGATGCCCTTTCATGGTTGCACTGCTCCTGCACCCCCACAGTAGTGCAACAGGGAAAGAGTGTCAGTCAGAGAGCTCGTGCTGCTCTTCCTCACAGACGAAGACTCTTCTTCATCTCAGCGATGAGCTGAGGGGTTCCTGATCAAAGCTGCTGCTCAGTGAGCGTTTGCTCCCACCAAACACGATCTGACACAGGACTCTGAGCTGCGTCTGTCTCTAACCCAGGAGACCGGGCAGACTTCCTGCAGAAGCCCTGCTGCGGAGATGACATCACTTCCTGTGAAGGTACAATCAGCATGAGGTAGTTCCCCACAGACGACACCCTATAAGCAATATTGCACTACTGAGAAATGCTGCTGAGAGCAGAGGCAACATTGATAGGGTCCCATCTGCAAGGCTCTGGAGAGGACACTCCTGCTCCTGGGTGGTCTTGGTGTGTGGAGGTTTGCCGTGCAGATCCATGCGGCTGCACCTTCACGCTCCTTTGGAAAAACAAACTTTTGATTAGACGTCAAATCCCTTATTTCTGCTCCGCTTCCAGATCTGAAGTAATTTCTGCAGTTTGAGAAGTTTTACTTCCACAGGATCAAACACATCAAGTTCACATTCATTTTATTTCATAAAAGTCTTGTTAAGAATGTTTTGAGGTTTTCTTCACGCTAAGTTAAAACTACATATTTTCTTTTGAAGACAAGTTTTTATTTGACAGAAAAAACATGGAGTTTGTAATTAAATAATGATTTTAAAAAATATCCTTTTTTTAAGGTCCTAAAGTTCCTAATCTAAAACACAAAAACAAATATTTATGAAAAACTAGAAAAAAATACAGCTACAATAATTTGGTCTGAATAACATACTTTGTATAACACTAGTCATAAATAAGAGCTAAAAAAGACTTAATTTAATCCTGTTAAGCAGAGATTTGTCGTGATGCGATCACAAGAAATGTACTTATTGTAAGCAACTTTTAGTAACATTTGTACTTCACTGGTCTGACTGTAAAATAAATGGCAACACCTTATAATAATTACCACGTTATAGCTAGTTAAAACGTAATTATTAAACTGTTAGTTATTGAGTTATAAATTACTTGTTAAATAACAGTTTACAGTTTGTTAAAGATTTCTAAATGTACTTTACAGACTTGTTAGTAGATCACTAACAAGCTTTTAGTTAGCGAGTTATAAATGATCTGTAACCTGTTTATTAATGATTTCTAACTGCACCTTATTAATTAGTAATTAGAAGCTGTTACTAAATTACTTACTAATGATTTTTAGGAACCATTTAATATTTTATACATGTTACTGGGACTTTTTTTTAAAGTTGTAGCTATACCTTATTAATTAACTTTTAGTAAATGAAGAACATTTCCAACCGACCCCAATCAAACTTTTTAAAATCCTAAACAAACTGTTAACTGTTATTTAACAAGTCATTTATAGCTCAATAATTAACAGTTTAATAATGATTTCTCCAGGTAGATATTATAAACTGTTACCAAATAATTTGCTGCACCAATTTAAAAAAAAATGTTCCTTAAAAATGTTACTCAGTGACATTGGGCTGAACTCTATGACTATTTGTTTCTACCATGAACAGAATTCATTCTTAACATCAATTAAAGCCTAGTAGTCTTTTTAAAATATTTTTAATGGATGACTTATTTGTGTTTGCATTTCTCAGATTTGATGTGTCAGTTTTTCAGCTATATTGTTAGTTTTTGACTATTCTGCATTAAACCTATTTTCAAAATTAACACATAGATTCTATTATTTTATTATATCTTTTTTTTACTGTAAATGTTAAAGTTAATTTGCTGCCATTTTTAAAAAACATTCTTTCGTCTTTCCACTTTACTGATGAGATGCTATAATACAGGCAGTGATGAGAAGCTCATCAGTTAACACTTAGACCCCCCCCCCCCCCCAATTAGCATATTAGTCACAACTCTGAAAAAAATGGTAAATGCAAACTTAAAATACAAAGAAAATAATCTAAATATGTCTTTTGAATATTTTCAGGCTGATTATACAATAAAAAATAATCCTTAAAAGGCCCAAAATACATTAAATCAACAGAATGTATAACATTATAAATATTTTTTAAAAAATGAAATATTTTAAATTATTAAAAAAATATAAAAACTGCTTAAATGTAGTATTTGTAGCTGTAATTTGTTTACACTTTGGTTTTCATTCTATTTAAATTCTGCTGAGGAAATTTCTATAAAGTTCATATTTTATTTTTTAAATAAAGAACCTGAAATACCAGCAGTCCGTCTAAAAGTTCAACCGCCCCTAAATGGTTCTGATGGACCTAAAGAACCGTGCCCCAGCTGTTTCTACAAATGTGTGCTCGCGGCCCTGAGGCCCCTGACTCCCCCTTCACATTCCTCGTAGAGGACCCCCCCAAAGATACGAATGCATACTGAACCCCCCCCTCGAAAAAGAAAAAAAAAGAACAAAGAAAAAAAAACTTCAGGCTTGATCCGCTTTGAAAAGAAGAATAGAGAACAGGAAGCTGCATGTGCATGTTCCCCCCATTGTCTGTGTCCTGTGTAGGTACGTGCACGGCAGCAGGGGTTCTGCATTTAATGTCAGAGAAGTTTGTTTCTTTATTTAAAACAACATTGTTTTTATTTAAATTAAAGCTGTCAATCAATTAAAAAAAAAATCAGATCATCACACTTTTGGATTTTGATTAATTACAATATTGTACTAGATTTTATACGACAATATACAGCTTTTGAACAAAAAAAAAAAGACCAGAGAGAACGTTTTTCCTTTGTTTTTATTGTCTGAAATGTTTAAATGTATAAAGTGTTAACTCAGAAGTGTACTTTGTGTACACAAAACACATCAACAGGGAGATAAGCAGAACTGTAAAGACTTTTATGTCTGCAGTTTTACTCCAAGAAAACAAACATGCTGATATACAGCCATAAGAAACATTGTGTTTCTGCACTTTAAATTGTCCAGGTGAATACTCAAATCTGATTGGCTGCTGGGTGTTGACACACACCATAAGAAGAAGTTCTGGTCACACAGCCCAAATGTTCCATATCACTGCGCAGGCTTTTATAAAGCAAACTTCTCCTTCATGATATGAACAAAAACCAGCGGTAAGAGGTGAACTTTCTCTCTGAACTGATGCTTTTTTGAGCCTATCGTGACGCTTTCCTCGTGTTACCGTGACAATGGGCCGCATTACGTATCAAATAGTTCACCTTTTGTGAAAAAGCGATCTAAACCAAAAAAGAAATAACAAGAAATGGATACTAAGAATGGATCTAATATTTTTTTTTTCTTTTGTAAGTGACCATGGTTTAAGCGGGATAGTGCCTGACGAAGTGTGAATTTTCAGAAATTAACGTACGCCATGGAAGCCTGAACCATATGAAGCTAGCGGAAGATGGTCGCTTCTGACGTGGGATTAATGTTGACAGCCCTAATTTAAATAAAAACAAAAAATGAATTGAATTTATGTTGTATTTTTCTGGAGTTACATCATCATTATCAGCATTAACTAAAGCATTTCACAAATGCTAATTCCTCTATAACCGATGGATTGTTTCCATAATCTCAGCACCGTCATTCATGACCATAAAACATCTTTGTAATAATGTGTACCCAGAGTCAACCTTTGATTTGATGAATGTGGTCAAATCAGGATTATACGGTGGCCTTAAAGTACAAACCACGTCAACAAATCTTCAACGCAAAAACATAATAAATATCACAACAACAATTAAAAAAGCAAAACAGTTCATAAAAAAACGTTACATTTTAGAGATTAAAACAATATTTCCGGAAGCCAAAACACAACAAAAAAATAATAAAAAAACAAATAAAAATGAAACGTTTTGGAAAACAAACAACCAAAATGAAATGCTAAAAAACAAAACACTTTAAGAAACCAGAAAAGTTAGGTACTATGGGATATCACTGAAATCATCGACTGAAAGGTATTTAACATGAGGTGATACAAGATATGCTCCATTCTAGTCATAAAACTTTAACTATGCAGACATTGAAAACGCATTTGAAAAAACTCAAACATCAAAAAATCTATTTAGTTTTTTTTTTTAGATATCTGTTTTGATTTATAGAATGTTATATGATTTCTAAAATGTAATGCTGTTTTTTTATATTTGTTTTGCTTTTTTTCTTTTTATTGGTGGTGATGATCTTTAATACCTGTGTGCATTGAGGGATTTGTTGGTGTGATTTGCACTTCAGAGGTAGGATCAACTCTACGTGAATAAAAAAAACAAATCACATTTGAAAAGAATGGTGTGTAGTTGAGATAATTTTCTCCCAAAGTTTAGTACATCAGAGGGGGACGAGGCATCAGCACCAACAACAGAAGCTGTTTTGGAGAGGAAATGACAGCACCAAAAACTCTATCACCCAATGTCATCATGTCCAGGTAGCCAATGGGCTCAAAGCCCCACCTCCACATGCAATTAGGCTCAGCAGCAAAAACCTCAATTATGGAACTGTAATTTGACTGAAAGCAAAGAAGAAAAGAAATGAAAGAAACAAAAATAAAAAAAACAGCAGCTGGTACAAATAAACAAAATTTTTCATTTGGTATCAGTTTTAGGTCTATAGTTTTTTTTTCATGTTTCAAATTATCAATGCTTTTTCAAATTTACAATATTTTCTTTAAGTTTAAACTGTGTACTGTCAAGTTTAAAACTGTTTTCAAATTTACAACACGTTTTGTGTACAATGGCTATTTTTCAAATGTACAATGTGGTTTTTCTTTCACTGCTTTGACCCCATACTGTTCCTTCATTTGTACACGTGCACAATAGTGCATGTGGTTTTGTTCTTTTCACATTTAGTTAAAGCAGTTTAACTCAGTGCTGACATTATTATGGTCTAATAATAAGTAATGTTATATTGCATATGAATTCAAATGATCCTGTGTTGTGATTCATAACGGAGATTTCCCACGTTAAAAAATAAAAGAGTGGCGTGGAAAATCTCTTTATCATTTTTAAATGTCTGATTTTCTATATTGGACTAAAGAAAAAACATGATCAATTAATAAAGAAATTAATTCATGTAAATATTCGGATTAAGTCACGTATTGACTGAATGCCATTCCCTCCATTTAGAAACAATATTTCAATATTATTTCAATAATATTTTTTGTGCTCGTGTTTGTTTGTTTGTTTGTTTGTTTGTCTGCTCCTCCACAGCAGCAGAGTCCCGCCTCCAGCTGCTCAGCTTCAGCAGGTACGGCTCGGTCAGAGAAGCTCGCTGCAGAACAACACAAGTCCGAACTGCAGCACAAACAGCCACAAGCATGTGTGGGGCAGGAGCAGGGGTGGGGGTGGGGGGTGGGGGGGCGCTGTTGGCCGATGCCCTTTTAAAATTGCACTGCTCACCTGATTTCACAGTAGCACAACAGAAAAAGGGCTCCAGACAACAACACACGGCTGCACGATTAACACATCGCCTCACAACAGCAGCCGTGAAACAGACAAACAGGCTTACGGCTGCTGCGGGCTGGGGGGTCACGCTGCCCGACTCGGGCCTGAAGACACAGACATGTCATAGATGCAGACTGGGGGGGGGGGGGCATTTTACAATGTGAGCATTACAGTCTGTTCAAATCTGTTCCAGTCGACATTACACACAACCACACAGACTCACAAACACGTCCTGCAGGACAGGACAGGAAAGAAAAGAGGGAACAGGAAGTGAAGGTGGGGGAAGTGTGGATGCAGGAAACCAGCAGAGTGGAAGTGAAGGAAGGAAGAGAGGATGTAGGAAGTGAGGAGTGCAGGAAGTAACAATCAAGGCAGTGGGAGGGGTACGAGTGAGGATGAAGGGGTCTATGGTCCAGAGAGGACCCCCTCCCTCATCAGCTTCATACCACCTCTTCTGATACCTTCTGTTCTTGTCCCAACAGCACTGAAGCCCTCTGAAGCCCACTGAAGCTCGCTGAAGCCCGCTGAAGCCCACTGAAGTCCTCTAAAACTCATTGAAAGCCCTTTGAAGCCCACTGAAGCCATCTGAAGCTCACTGAAGCCATTTGAAGCTCACTGAACCCATCTGAAGCTCACTGAAGCCATTTGAAGCTCACTGAAGCCCTCTACTAGAAAAAGGCTTTGGTTTCCACTGAGATGTTCACCTAAACCAAGCTGGTTCTGTTCTGGAACATGAAGACCCAGAACCATCCCCTTGGTTCTGTGAATGTTCAACATGCAGCCTCATTTACTGTGGATCTGAACTCTCCACCTCTGACCCAAATGGGCCCGCACAACACCTGGACCTCCTGTAGTACAGAACCAGCGTCCAGCTGGTGCAACGGCGGACAGGCGCGTGCGTTTTTTACCCACCTTTTTAATCACGGCTTTATCAACACACGCGCACGCGCTTCCACTCAGTCAAAACACCCGCGTGCGCTCCGCAGCCCAGCATGGTTAAATGTCTGCGGTCAATCAGACGCGCGACATCCACGTGTGCGCGCGCGTTCGGGCCAGGAGGTTCTGTTGGTACCTGCTGGGCCGGTCCGCAGGAGGCACGCGCGGAAAAGCGCAAGCGCGTCCCACAGCGAGGAAGGTGTCCCGCCCCCAGTGTGGCCGTGCACGCACGATGCGGTCCGGTTCTTGTTCCCGGGGAAAACTCGCGGTGCCCCCCCCCCCCCCGTTAGGAGGTCCTCCGGTGGGTCGGTATTTTGCGGCCTCGCGGTTCTGGACTCCATCTTTGCTGGTTGACGTTCAGCTTCTGGAGCGCAGCCGCATCTGCATGCCGGCTTCTGATTGGCTGCTGGCCGCGGCTGCCTCTGCTCTCATTGACTGAAGTCCCCTCTCCCGCTCTTCGCGATTGGTCAAAACCCAGCGTGACGTCACGGTGGACTTTAATTTAACAATGAACACAAATCCTGTTTTTCATTCACAAATCTGTCGCTGCCGTGCGCGCGCACCGAACCGAGCTGAGGCTGGAATCGAACCGCTGCCGAACCGTACCGAGTGTGTATCCGGAACTCCAGATACGTTGGCGTGTTTGCCTGAGTTCTTCAGGGAGTTTGGTAGCGCGCGCGCTTCAATCTTTTTTTTTTTTTGGCTGGTGGGGGGTGACGTCCTGCAGATGCTATGTAAGGCACGCGCGCTCATGTTGGCTCTGCCTGCTCTTCAGCTCGCAGACTGGGGGCCCCAGGAAGCTCCATGCCCGTATATGGAGGCAGAGCTCACATGAAAGGAGGTTTGTGTGTGTGTGTGTGTCTGTGTGGTTGATGCACGCGGAACCGCGCACGGGACTCACCAATCTGGGTTTAGGCCCTGTTCTGGTTCTGATCTTTCTCTGTTCCGTTCTCTAGGTCTATATTTGAAGCAGTTTACTCACACGCACACGCGGCCCTCTGACCTTGGGAGCAATCTGTGGACGCCGGACACGTGCGCGCTCGGGTTGCTGCGGCCGGTCAGACAACCAGATTGTGTGATGCAAACCAGTTTTCGGCAGGTTTCAGTCCGGACTCACTGCAGGATTGTTCTGGTTTTGGCTCCAGTTCTGAAGCCCAGGAGCTTCTGGCACACGCGTGCTCACAGCAGAGGGGCACGCGCGCGCGCTGTGCTTTGAACAGGATGAAGACGCACGACAAGAATGAGGCAACAAAACCGCTCATTTATTTAAATAAAAATACGGATATCATCTTATATCCTTACAGAAGGCACGTTTTCTCCACCTGATTTTTAATTCAACAAACCGCAAAAAAAGAAAAAAAAAGAAATTTGTAACACAAGTTAATATTATTTGCTTTATTTTTTCCTAACAATTTTTTTCTAATTTAACAAACAAACAAACTTCAAATTAAGTTTTCATTACAGTAAATTTCATCAAAATGGTATCTTCACGCTTCATCTTCAAAAAGCTCTTTTACTTAGCAGTGAAGTTTATTTTTATTTTTTCAAAATAATTTAGTGTTTATAGAAGTTTGTTTTTTAGTAATTTTTTGTTTTTGAGTTTTTGCTTTCGTGTGTGGGTTCAAATCAAACCTTAAAACAAATAGAAAAAGGGAGAAACACAAAGAAAATGAATAAAAACAAATTAAATGGTGACACTGGAAATACAATTAAAAAACAAACAAACAAAAAGAAATTAGTTTAGTAAATAAAAACCAAAATTGTGTTTATTTTTAAAACAATTTCCAGTCATTAATTTAATTTGTTTAAAGGTTATGTGAGATAGAATATTAGTTTAGACATTTGAACTAGTTCATGTTCTTTTCCCTAAAATGAGGGATACGTTGATCAGGAACCATTGCTTGTATCCATGACTGTCCAAGCGTTCTTGAGAAAAACTGTAAAAGATGAGGTTCTAAAATAAGAACTGTCAGAATAAACACAAAAACAGAAAAGGCTCATTTATGAATGAAGGGATTGAAAGGAAAGATTTAAATAAGTAAAACTTTAACTTTATTTTCAGGAAAACATTGCTGTTGTGATAAATGACTGTTAGCAAGTTCTTTTAGTTTTTCTCTTCTTCAGTTCTCTTCAGTTAAAATAAAGAGCTGATGGAAAAGCAAAACCTTATTTTTATTCCATCTGCTAGTCACTTAAGCGTGTTTAAATAAAGAACATGTTAAATTTGTTTTTCTTTTTAAATGTGGTCCCTCCTGTAAACACATTTACTTTTTATCCCACAGGACTATTTATTCACTTTTAGATGAATTTCTAGTTATTTTTTTGTAAGATAGTGACATAAAATAAAAACTAAGTGCTTAAATGAAAACAAAATTTTTACAAATATATATTTTAAAAAAAACATCTTCAAAAAGAAAATATAAATACAAGAATTTAATCTTAAATAAAAATGAATACAAATCTTTCCTAACAATGAAGATCTTTACATGAAACTAAGAGAAATCAAATGAATGTTTGGATAATTTGATCAACAATGATGTTATATAATAATGTTGAACCCTTCAGGACTCCATCTGCTGCAGGAAACTCATCCAAAGACTCGATAAACATGCTAGTTTGTAAGAGTTTGCTGGAATGGGGTGACAAAATAAAAAGTGTGATGTTTTCATGTTGGATCAGGATGGGGGGGTGGATTTATTCCTCCAGCAGAGGAGGAGGAGGGGGGGGGGGGGGGTCTGGGGGGCTCAAAACTTTGAAAAACTGCTGCTTTGGTTTGTTGAGGACCAGCATTCTATAGAACCTGCTGTACAGAACCTGAAAGCACTCCAGTTTGAGATGTTTTTCCGTTTGCTTTTGGAAGCTCAGTGAGCAAACGGATCACTGAGCTTTGATCCTCATCAGTCTGTGGTGTTGTGGAAGCAGGAGTGAAAGCGCTTTTCTGCACCTGCAGTGAGACAACAAGGTCTGGACAAACTTCTGTCCTGGGTTTTTGTGAAAAAAAAGGGATGAATGGATGTGTCTCCCATTTCTCAGAATTGATCAACTGAAGAATTTTGAAGGAGGACAAGGCAGTGTCACCTGAAGATGATAAAAGTTGTTCTCCAGGTCACTCATTGCAGGCTTTTTCATGTCAATACTTTGTACATAATTGTAAACATGTATTTTTAATGCTGATCTGATGTTTTCAACTGAGTTGATCTTGTTCTGCAAAGCTTTTGTTTTAGCATTTCTGTCCTAAGTTCACAATGGGACACAAACCACAGACCTGCTACTCTTTTAGTTAGAACTCTTAATGAAGCTCTGCTGAGTTTCATTTCAAACTATTCTAACAGAACCCCTTACTGTGTCTTGGCTGACACGTCTCTGCAGCATTACGTGGCAGTTAGGAACTGGACTGGACTGGCAGACAGGGGTGGTGGTTCCCCTTTTCAAGAAGGGGGAACGTAGAGTGTGTTACAACTACCAAGGAATCCCACTCCTCAGCCTCCCTGGGAAAGTCTATGCCAGCACTGGAGAGGAGAGTCCGGCTGACAGTCGAACCGCTGATGGGATTTCATATTATACTCTTTTTATTGCTCTTTATTATACTCTTATTGAAGATTTAATGTGTGACAATGCTTAGAGAACATTCTGCTCCAATGATTCATGCATCACCTGTTAGAATCTGCTTGGCTGACTCAGCATAAGAGATATCGTAACATAGAAAAGTGTCACAATATGCACACTGTGGGTACAGAAAGTATTCAGACCCCTTAAATTTTTCACTCTTTGTTATATTTCAGCCATTTGCTAAAATCATTTAAGTTCATTTTTTCCCTCATTAATGTACACACAGCACCCCATATTGACAAAAAAAACACAGAATTTGACATTTTTGCAGATTAAAAAAGAAAAACTGAAATATCACACGGTCCTAAGTATTCAGACCCTTTGCTCAGTATTTAGCAGCAGCACCTTTTGATCTAATACAGCCATGAGTCTTTTTGGGAAAGATGCAACAAGTTTTTCACTCCTGGATTTGGGGATCCTCTGTCATTCCTCCTTCAGATCCTCTCCAGTTCTGTCAGGTTGGATGGTCAAACGTTGGTGAACAGCCATTTTCAGGTCTCTCCAGAGATGATCAATTGGGTTTAAGTCAGGGCTCTGGCTGGGCCATTCAAGAACAGTCACAGAGTTGTTGTGAAGCCACTCCTTGGTTATTTTAGCTGTGTGTTTCGGGTCATTGTCTTGCTGGAAGGTGAACCTTCGGCCCAGTCTGAGGTCCTGAGGACTCTGGAGAAGGTTTTGGTCCAGGATATCCCTGTACTTGGCTGCATTAATCTTTCCCTCCATTGCAACCAGTCGTCCTGTCCCTGTGGCTGAAAAACACCCCCACACCATGATGCTGCCACCACCATGCTTCACTGTTGGGACTGTATTGGACAGGTGATGAGCTGTGCCTGCTTTTCTCCACACATACCGCTTAGAATTAAGGTCAGAAAGTTCTATCTTGGTCTCATCAGACCAGAGAATCTTATTTCTCACCATCTTGGAGTCCTTCAGGTGTTTTTTAACTCCATTCACTGCTCAAAGGAATAAAGGAAATACTATGAAGACACATCCTATACCTGAATGAAGAAAATATATATGCATTTTTAATACATTTTCTTTACACAGTTGAATGTGCTGACAACAAAAAAACACACAAATTATTAATGGAAATGAAAAGTAGCAGCCTGTGGACGCCTGGATGTGGAATCATACTCAAAATTAAAGTGGAAAACCACTCCACAGGCTGATCTAACTTGGAAGTAATGTCTTTAAAACAAGTCCAAATGAGGCTCAGTTGTGGGCGGGGTCTCCACGTGCCCGTATGACTTTCCTGCAGCGCCTGGGTTTGCTTCTGATGAGGGGGCGAATGGTCTCCTGGGGGATCTCCTCCCACACATGGACGAAAGCATCGATCAACTCCTGGACAGTCTGTGGTGCAACCTGGTGTTGGTGGATGGACCGAGACATGATGTCCCAGATGTGCTCAATGGGATCCAGACCTGGGGAAAGGGCGGCATTACTTCAATACCATAGTCCAGCAGAAACTGATGATACATTCCAGCCACATGAGGTCTAGCATCATCTTGCATAAGGAGGAACCAAGGGGCAATTGCACCAGCATATGATCTCACAAGGGGTCCGAGAATCTCATCTCGGTACCAAATGACAGTCAGGCTACCTCAAGCCATTAGTGACCCACTGCCAAACTGGTCATGTTGGATGATGTTGCAGGCAGCAGAACGTTCTCCACGGCATCTCCAGACTCTGTCACATCTATCACGTGCTCAGTGTGACCCTGCTTTCATCTGTGAAGAGTACGGGGTACCAGTGGAGAATTTGCCAATCTTGGTGTTCTCTAGCAAATGCCAAACATCTTGCATGGTGTTGGAGTGTAAGCACCACTCCATCCTGTGGACATCAGACCCTCATGGAGTCTGTTTCTAACAGTTTGAGCAGACACGTGCACATTTTTGGCCTGCTGGAGGTCACTTTGTAGGGCTCTGGCAGTGCTCCTCCTGGTTCTCACATTGCCTCTGGTGGTAGGTTGGTGCCAGTGTTTGGCAGCGGAGCCACCATCGGTGTGTGAATGCGCGTGCGAATGGGACCGTGACTGTAAAGCGCTTTGGGCCTTTGATGAAGGTAGAAAAGCGCTTTATAATTAGACACCATTTACCATTTCTCCTTCCACAAAGGAGGAGGTGTTGTCCTGATGCAGGGTTGTTGCCCTCCTACGGCCTCCTCCACATTCTGATGTACTGCCCCGCCTCCGCGCTCTGGTCACTACGCTGACAGACACAGATAACCTTCTTGCTTCAGCTCGCATTGGTGTGCTGTCCTGGATGAGCTGCACTACCTGAGACACTTGCTTCCTAATTGGACCGTTTGATAACATAGAAGTGTAATTGTTTCAGCACAAAGCCTTTATTTAAAAAAAACTTCATGCACTGTCCTCTGTGCATGTGAGGATGCGCTGTAGAATCATCAGAACCCCCCCCCATGTGCACAGGTCCTCCAGCCCGCCGTTATACAAAGTATGCTGCCAGGGCAGCCATTTTGTCTTTGGGCTTCTTGGGGTTTGGTCGGCGGCCACGGCCACGCCCCCGGCCGCCTCGCCTAGCCCCCCCCGCCTCTGTGCGCAGTGCGCCTCATAGTGGCGTGTTTGAGCTCCACTGCATCCTGGAAGAGCGGGTCACAAAAGACACAGCCGGTGTGCTGCGTGTCCCCCCCCGGCAGGGGTGTCCGGGCCTTGTTAAAGTCCACCATGACCAGAGAGGCGTCGCAGACCTCACAGCTGTCCTGAGAGACCTGCAAGCACACAGAACCAGAACCTCACGGACCAGAACACTCATAGATAATTCCAAATGAAGAAGTTTCTGCAAGAATGTTTGTGATGAACACCACAGAGAAGATCAGTGATGGGCAGAGGGCCACCCTGAAACAAAGGACGGATGGCGTGCAGGTCATGGTAAGGGGCCCCCTCGAGTGTAGCAGCTGAGGTTGGCAGAAGAGAAGAAGAGGAAAAGAAGAGCGAACTGTGTTTAACCTGCACTAAATAAACATCCCAGTAATTTTTTTTTTAATAAAAAGGGTAAAAATTATAATAAAATAGTTCTAGCAGCTTCAAATACTGTCAGCGGTTTCATTTCAGTTTTTAACTTTGGGAAAGGATTTCAATCTGTTATTGAAGGATCTTCTACAAGCAGACAAACGGGAACTTTTCTTCATCTGTCCTCGAGTCCGTGCTTCCTCCTCAAAACAATCACTGCAACCATTTGTGTGGAAAGTTGTGTCAGTTTGCCTTTTGAACGTGGAAAATAGGGATGCAAAACAGTGCCCGCAGTCCCACTACACATTTGATTTCATTCTGATATTTTTTGCATCTGTTCCTGCCAGTTTATTGCAGTTTCCATCAGAAACACCCACATTGCTTATCGGTCAAAGGCAAATATGCTCAAAGGATGGCTTATTTTATTTAGCCTATTTTAACCTATGCAATCTGTTTAATAAATCAAGTGCAACATATTTTTGAAAGTCCATGTGAGCACACACAAAGATGCACTCCAGTGAAAAGGTTGCTTTTTGTGTTTTTAACATGTCCTTGTATTGTATGTTCTTGCATTTTTCTGATAATGGAGAACATATATAAAGAAAGTTAAGATTAAAATTGCATTTCAGAGTATTTCTTTTTTCAAACTGTGAACCAGGATCAGACAAAAAAATGTAGTTTGAAAAAGATCGTATTTGTGATGTAGAAAATACACGGCAGGCCACAAGCTCCCGAGGGGTGAGCTTATTCTGCACCAAAGGACCTGCTCACAATTTAGAGGTGAATTTCGAATTCACTCCTGCTGCTCTGCAGAAGCTATGTCCTAGAAAACAACATAGGTTTCTTGGTTTTGTCCAATAACAGACAACTATCATTAAAAGACCACTGGGAACTCTTTGAAAATAGATCACAAGATGATCGGAAGGGGTTGCTGCAGCAGAATCAGGTACAGTTAAATCAAAGTGAGCTGACAGGAAGTTTGAGGGAGAGTGAAAGTCAAAAGCTTTCATCTAACAGAATCCATTAAGTAAAAAAATATCTTATGAGTTCTGCTGAGCAGCATTAGCTGGTCCTGCAGTCCTCTAGAGAAACAGTCGGTTCTTCTTAGTCTGGTCGAACTCACCAGCCTGGATGGTTCAGGAGCTGATGAAAATTGATGAAATGTGTTGTCCGACGTGCTCATGAGCAGGAAGGTAGAAATTCTTTAAGAAAGGCCATCCTCACCTGCACCTTGTGAGCGTGCTCAAAGAAGTGCACAACCACGTTGCATTTGTTGCAGGCCATCCTCCACTTTGGTCCAGAGGTGGGATCCAGAACCAGCACACCGGAATCACACTCCACACACTGACCAATACCCAGAGCGCTCAGGGAGTGCTGGCATGATGGGTGGGTGCACTCGTTGCAGCCCATACCTGTGAGAACAGAAGAACACCCCCCACACATCAGTCCACAGGTCTGAAGGTTCGGTGACCCGAGGTTCTGCTGAGCCCAAAACACGGAGAGTCAAAGCTGCAGAGAGATCTGGTATGCACACCTACCACCATGAACAACTCATCTATCGTCATGGAAACAAACGAGCCCCTCCCTTCATGAGAACATGAAGTAAATGTGAGACAGGTGGTCAAATGTGAAGTAAAGTTGAATGAGGAGAACGATAGGAGTAATCTGAAACTTTGCTAAGTTCCAACATAGAAAGGACTTTGCAGCCGGAACAGTGAAACAGTACGACTGCTCTAACAGGAAGCCTACTGCTGCTACTGGAGACGCGTTGCCATGGAAACCGGTAGTTTCTAAAGAAGCTGAGCCTACGGCTTTGCCTTTAACAAAAGACAGACTTTCTAAACCATTACATATGAAAAAAAAAAAAAAAAAAAAAAAAAGAGTACAACCCTTTCAGCCACAATCACTGCTGGTTTGATCTCAGCCTGTTGTCTTTGAGTTCAGTAACAGAGTTAATGCCAGGCTCAAACCTTCAGTGCTGGATGAGCTTTAGATCTATTTTTAAAGCATTCCCAGCGGTCTTTGAATTATGGTTACGCCGTTTTTAACCACATTTTTTTTCGTTGTTTTCTAGGACATAGTTTCTGCTGAGCGGCAGGACTTCATTAGAAATTCACCTCTGAATTGTGGGCGGGACCACTGATGTGGAGCAAGTCTGCTCTCACTTCCCATCACCCCTTAGTGAGCCCGCTAGCTTACAGCCCCTCACACCCCCAACCCAACATAACCAGTGCAACCAAAATGGTGAGCAGCATAGGAGCTGTCCAGCCATACAGCTTTGATCCAGATTCCAGCTCAGACCAGGAAAACAAAGACCTACATGGGTCTGTCTGCAGATGGATGCTTTAGAATGGAGCAGAGTGCATGTAACCCGCTCAGAGTGTTTTCTTTGTCACAAATAATCTCTTTTTCAAACTGCATTTTTTATATGTCCTCCATTATGAGAAAAATGCTACAACAATGTGTTAAAAAACACCAAAAACTCAGTTTTCATCAGAGTGGGTCTCCAGATGACTGATATAACAAATAAAGAACTTTCAAAGAACCATCTAAATGAGAAAGAGCCAGAGGAGAACCTGAAATGAGTAACAACCACAAACTGAAGAAGAACCGAGGAAAAACCTCCAGCACCTGCATTTGCAAACACTCAGAAGTTTGAGTAAAAATTGCAGTACATAAGAGGGAACACTGGTAATCAGATTACCTTTCTTCATGTCCCTGAACGGTGGGTTGCTGAAGCAGTAGGGGCACAGAGGGTAGCTCTTTCCACGTGCCCCAGAGGTCCACAGAACCAGCTCAAAGTCATCTAGAGGGCAGCGCAGCTCCTTGTACAGCTTGATGGCGCCGTTCTGGGGAACGTTGTAGGTCTCGTCACAGTGGGAGCAGTGCAGGCGGCTGGGCTTCGCCTGCAGGAGGAGCTCAGGGGTTAGTGGAACAGAAACTCGGTTCTGGGTCCAAGTTAACAGACTGGTTCTGAAACATCTGCTTCAAAGCCCTGTCATCTAAATGTGGGGCGTTCTGCTGCCATAGCTGCACTCGTCCAGGAGTACGAGGACGGTCCCGATCCCAGTATTCTGCAGGGATCACACGGTTCTGATCTGACAGGTCACTTGAGTGATCTGTCGCTCAGAGGGAGGCTGTGAGCACTCCCCCATCCGGGCACATGAGCACGTGCAGCGCGTTGCTCACTTGGATGTACTTCATGAAGCGGTGGCACTTCCCGCAGCGGGACAGGGGCTTCCCCGTGGCGGCGATGGGGGAGAAGGAGACCTCCATTAGCTCGTCCATGCCTGCAGGAGCAACAGCCCATCATCACTCTAGTCATTACTTCATCATTTAATGGAGTAACGAGGGAAGAAAAATTGAGCCCACTTCAAACAGCAGTCACATATTTACAGAGCAGTTCAGTGTGTTTTCACAAACTTCCTCTTGTGTGAAGAACCGGACTGTCCAGAATGAGTCTATGTCCACTGCATAGATCCAAACACACCAAACATTCTGGTTTCTTCTGTTTCTAATTACATCTTTAATGAAGCTATTCACAAAAATGTGACCTAAACAGCTTGAAAATCAGAACTTCATTGGTTGAGTGTTTGCATTTTGTGAATATTTTCTCTAAAATCCTGAAGAACAGCTGATCAGTGAGGCAGAGGAGCTGCTGTGGCGAGCTGGAGAAGGGGGCGGAGCTGCTGCAGAACTCACTGTTGATGGAGTCTACAAAGTAGTGAAACTTCCTCTTGAAGATGTCGAGCGCGTGCTGCAGCACCTGCTGGAAGTTGGCCTTCCCCAAAGCGATGAGGCTGAGC
>BSAI01000014.1:805180-834862 GCA_036245035.1 Adrianichthys oophorus | reverse complement strand
TGTGGATGAGCTGTGCTGAAGGATGCCTGTACCTGTTGCCATGCCCACTGATGCAGTGGCAGCATGGAGGTCACAGCTCAGACGTGCACTCACCGATCTTGTAATATCCGTGCACGAGGACGACACCCAGGTTAGTGGGCTTGAGCCTGCGCCCCGTCTCCACGGTAACGTAGTTCCTCTGGCAGATGTTGTTGATGTGGACGGGGATGCTGGCGTCTGTCCCTGCAGGACCAAGGACAGCCCATGTGAGTGTGCTGAGAAGAACACGTGCGTCACGGCGGCCTTTGCTGAGGCCCGTTTCAGCGAGGTGGGTGCCGGTACCGATGCCGTGCTTTTCCATGAGTGTGATGAGCTCCGCCTCAGTCAGGTAGTCGGGGGGTCCAGTCTGCCTCTCCAGCAGGCGGATCTCGTCCACCGTGAAGGCGTCTCCGGGCTGGCAGGTCGGCAGCGCCTCCTCCAGCGGGACGCCCTGCCAGGGCATCAGGGCCGTGTAACCTGCAAGAGAGCGCACGTGAGCCCCAAGACAACGTCCAGGTAAAGAAGAAGAGGAGTCCACGGAACCAGAGCTGCTCATCAGAAGCTCAGAGAGTTGATCCCAGACAAGTAAAATATGTAGGGTATGTCCAAAGGAAGTTCTAAAATTTGTATGGAATGGCCATCGGTTCTACGGCTTGGCGGACATTTTGCGGCAAAGTGTGAAATTTAGCGATTTTGACACATTTTTGTTTGAGCGATCTTTAGAAAAATTCACTCATATCCCACCAGGTTAAGTCTACAACCACCATCAACGTTTGGTTGGTCTTTGACCTCAAGAAAAGACCTCCATCTTGAAAAAAAACCAAACAAACTAGAACCTTGTACAAATGTACAAACAACCTTGATCTTTGGCCTCCAAACTCCTCGAGTAGCGTTGGGACGCTACTTGGAAAAAAATGTTGGATTTAGAAGTTGTAAATTTTGAACTTTGCTAGCGTGGCGTTCCCGTTGCTCACAAATTTTTATTATGAATTTTTAATACATGAAATGTTACCTTAAGCTGAAGGAAACAACATGACAAACAATATGAACATTTTAGGAATGTGGGCGTGGCTAATAAAAGACTTTAGTTGACAAGGAAATCCCAAAATGTACTTTTGCTGATTCTTCTAAAAATGACTTCAACCTGTTCATTACCTCCAGGCAACCAAAACATAAAATGGTTGCTATGGAGATAAAACCAACAGAAGAGCCACCATTTTGAAAAAAGGATTATTTTCACTAATTTGTCAAATACAACTCTGACTGGGGTGGCAGAGGCAGAGGGAGAGACTGAAGGGCCCTTTAGCAGCCACTCAGCCAGTGAAGGCGGGTAAAAATGGGGTGATAAGGGGGCAGCAAGGGCAGGTAGCACCTGTGTGCAATACATTGCTACTGGCAGATTTATTGTATTTGATATTTTAATGCGCTACTACAGGAACTATTTTTAATGATCTACGGGAACTATTCATACTTTTGACGCAGATTTGGTTCATTCCAACGACATCAGCAGGTCCTCTGTCTCAGGCTGGACGACTGCTGGGAGGCGACGGAGTCTTAAGTAAAAGCTCGTGAGTGAGTCACCATCAGCCTCACTCTGCGAGAGGCGAACCCTGGTCTTTAGCAGCTCCAGTCTGGAGACAGGACTCCACAGTCAAATGCATTCTGGGAGATGGAGTTACCATCATCAAATCCCACCTTAAACAGTTGTTTAGTGATATCTAAAAAAAAAAACGTGTACAAACTATTTTCAACATATTTAAGATTCAGTCTGAACTAAACTAAAAGCTGGTTTTGGATGGGCCGTTTGACCGAATCTGAGTCCAGTTGGTCAGAACTGAGGCTGAACGCTGATAAAACAGCTATGAAAAAGCTTTCCTGCGTTTCAGGATTGAAGCTGCAGAGAACTGAGTTCTGTCACAAAGATTAGCTTCTTCTGAGCTCACCTGGAGAAATGGGCGTTTTTCCTCCACAGGAGAAGCGCTCTGTGCCGATGGTGAACTCAATGGTGGTCTGCAGGTACTGGCAGTCCTGGCTGACGGTGGCGATGAAGTGCCGTGTGATGTACTCGTACAGGCGCCAGCCGTCACTTCCTGCAGAGCAGCAGAGGACAACCTGAATGAGAATCCTGAAGATCCAATAATGTTTCCCAAATTCACAAATACAAGGTCCAGATAAAAGGATTCTGGTATTGAGCCTTGACCCTGAAACTTGAGCTAAACCAACCGTGAGGATCAGAGCTGTGGTTTTTAGTATCATTGCAGGATAATTACAAACATGCTACTGTGGTTCAGAGGTAGTTCAATTCCCTGCTCGCCCAGTCAAATATCAAGGTGTCTTTGAGCAAGTCTCAGAACCTTTAAGCTGCATCTCTGTTTTGGTACAGTTTCATTCTGTGTGAGGTTAGACGCCACCGTGAGTCTTAGTTAAAGTTGAATTATGAAATCCAGCCTCCAATAAATAACAAATTCCCGGGTCTCCTTTTTCCAGCTTTCTATAAAGAAGTGGAACCAAGGGGTGAACCTGTGCACTGACGCTGCTGCTCATGTCTGGGTTACATCACAACCATTAAAGTCCCACTCCTATCATCTTTAGATCTATTATCAAAGCGTTCCCAGTGGTCTTTTAATGATGATGATGGTGTTTTTAAACAAAATCGAAAAACCTGTGTCGTTTTCTAGAACATAATTTCTGCAGAGTTCATCGGAAATTCACCTCTGAGTTGTGGGCGGGACTGTTGGCATGGAAGTAAGCCTCTGCTCATTTCCCATGATCCCTATGTTTACACTCTTTCCTGCTGGCTTACAGCCCCTCACAAGCCCAAACTACCATTACTGGTACAACAAAAAACAGTGAGCAATATCGGTGCTATCCAGCCGTAGTTCTGATCCAGACTCCAGCTCAGTCGAGGAAAACAAAGACGTTCATGGATCTGCTTGTGGATGCATCAGAATGGAGCAGAGCAGAGCTGTAGTTTGTACTGCATTTTTTCCTTCTGATTCACTACAGTTTAGACATACTCAGAAATGCAGTTTTAAACTTAGTTTTCACTAAACATCCTGCATCATCAGAAAAACACCAAAAATGTCTGGTCTTTTATTCTCACATCGGCGTGTTAAAGATGATTTGGTTTAAATCCCTCCACCTTCCCCTCAGACTCACCCAGCTCTCCTTCTGAGGCCGCACGCATGGGGGTGATGGGGGGATGGTCCCCGGCGTCATTTCCTTTCCTGGGTCGGTTCAGTCCAGCCGACAGCAAGGCTTTGACCTGATGAACATTAGGAGGGGCTGTCGGTGAGCTGCAGCACAAACACAACAGTCACAAACACAACTGCCACCACGCACAATGGGGAGGATTTCATGCTGCCACCCGATTTTAAAAAAATAACTGTTGGCGTGGTCATGAATGGTGGCTGTCAGGCATCAGGGATGACGCCATTACATAATCAGGCAGTGGCAGCCGGATCGTCGGCCGGCAGCAGATCTGTAAATGTCTCAGAACGGCAGCCATCTATAACAAGTGCCAGACACCTGGTATCCTGGGGGGTTAGTGGGGTTTAAAGGTTTGGGCACCCCAGGTAAAATGTTCTATCATTGTGCATAAAGAACCCAAGGAAAGACTGAAAAATCATCTAAAGGCATCAGTTTACAGATGAGACATTCTTTTAATATGTCAAAAAATGACAAAATACCAGAAATTTAAAGTAATGGTACGAGCAAAAGTTTGGGCACCCTTCGGGTTAGTACCTTGTACTGACCCCCCTTAGCAAGTATCACAGCTTGCAAAGGCTTTTTGTAGCAGCCAAGAGTCTCTCAATTCTTGTTTGAGGTTTCTTCATCCATTCTTCTTTCCAAAAGTCTTCCAGGTCTTCCAGATTTCTGGGATGTCTGTTACACACTGCTCTTTCCAGGTCTTTCCATAGATTTTCTGTCTTCTTTGTATTCTTCTTAGCATCAACAGCAATGCGTCAATAGCAGGTCTGAGTCGCTATGCTGCTATCAACACCATGATGAATTTTGGGCATCATCAATGCCGTCTCCTCATTTAGACCCATGCTGGCTGGGATCACCAGATTGACGTCATTGCTGGCCCCATGTCAACAGCCCGCGCTGCTACTGCACGATTTCTAACAACTGGACGGTGGCAGAGGGATGGCAGCACAGGGGCAGGGGGGTGGCTGGAGGGTGGCAGTCTGAATCGGTCAATCATCAAATGATTTTGGGGACCTTGAAGACCGTCCTATCAGTCAATTATCCTGCTGCCGCCTTCCTGCCACCGGACTGCCACCATGTGACCTCCAAATGTGCCAGAGCCAACACTGATCAATGTAAAAAAATTGTCTGGTTGCAGATTGATTTGAACTTTTTCTTAAAACCTCCATGGCCACCGCGCTCCGTGTAAAAATGTGACCGCTGCCTACCGGTGCTGCCACACGACCACCTGCCAATTTTTCTGAAAAACTTGCATTTAGGTCACCACACTGTGGCGTTTTGGGATATGTGCCCGTAGTCTACAGGTCAAAGTACTAGAGTTTTTGAACCCCCACCCCCACCCCCACTACAGCTCACCTCCTCGGCCCACATGGGGCTGTTAGCCTGCTGCCTCAGGGTTCCCTTCAGGTCAAAGTTCTCGGGGTACTGGGTGGTCTCTGTGCGAGGGTAGCTGATGTAGCCCTGGGTGTACAGGCGCTCTGCGATCTGCATGGTGTGCTGGGGGCCCATTCCTGCAACAGAACCACAAGTTCTGGTGGTGGACCAGCTCAAACCAGGACTCTGGTTCTTTGTAAACCAAGCTGCAGTCTTTAACAGTCGAGTGACAGATTGCGAGAGGACTTTTCTTCCGTTCTAGTCGAACTAGTAGTCACACTAGTCACACTAGTCACACGAGTCATCTGGACACAGATGGTCATCCATGGTTGAGGTGATGATCACCTAAAGCAGAGCTGGCCACTCGGAGCATCTCCACGGTGTTCAAGGCCTGAGGTCTCTGCTTGGTCTTCTCCTTCTGACTCACCGCCTCCACCTGCATCCAAAACACAGGACATCTGCTTCAGGTCAGGCTCAGAACCAGATTCTCTGTCAGCAAGTTCTGACCCAGGTCCTTCTGGATCAACTATAATGAAACCCATCATCCCTCTTAGTGTTTGGTGTTTCTAAAGTTAGGTTTTGTGGGTTTTGTGAGGAGAATTGGTCCATCATCAGAAAAAAGCTGTAGCAGAGACATACAGCGTCAGTTTTTCATTCATCGTGTCACTACAGTGTAGCTGTTAGTCTAGGAGTGTGCGTTGAGGCTCAGGTGGGCAGTATCGGGTCACAGTACTGCTCGTGCTCTTCCTACCTTGGCTTCTTTAGACATCTTGGCCAGGTTGACAAACATCTGTCCCACCTCCCGGTCAAACACCCTCACCCTGCTCCAGTCCAGAGTCAGCGGGCTGTCCTTCCCCTTGAACACCTGAGCACAACCCAGCAGGTCAGAACCGCTCACACCATCAGTCAGCATTCTGCATTAACCAAGGACAGAACTCTGAGCTAAACCCAGGATGACCTCAGACGCAGCAAGCAAACTTAGGAAGAAAACTTAGATGGAACTCAGATTCTTCAATATTAAATATCCAGATCAATCACAGCTAAAGCACAATAATATGGACTTGAACAAGGTTAGGATTATTTTTCAGAAGGAGCTAAAAATGATTTCAAATAAAATACTTTTTTACAGAATCCATTTGATTTTTATCCGTTTTTAGTATGTATTTAGTCAGAGTTTGGTTTAGAACTGTAAAATATGTATTTATTTTTTTATTTTAGAAGATTTTTATATAGTTTATTTTGAGACACCTGATGAAGAACGCTCTTTAATTTCATTGTGTCTGTCGCCATGACAACAAAGATCCACTCTTTAAAAGGACGGGTACCTTTGCCTGCAGGATCCAGAAGGTTTCGGGTTTGAAGGACTGGATCTTGTCATGACGCTCCACACAGAAGCCCAGAGTTGGAGTCTGACAGGGCCCAAAGGAGATCAGGGAGGAGTCCAGGTTTCCATATTTACCCTGAAAGTACTTGGTTTGGAAGCTGAAGAGGAGACAGAGGACAGGAGGAGGAGATGAGGCTCAGGGTGGACAGAACCGGAAGGAGCTGCTGACACAGCTTCAGCTGATCTGCAGGATGGGATTTATGTTATATGGGGGGGGGTGAGGGAGGAGAAACCAGAGCTGAGAAGAAGGAGCTTTCCTCAGGAAAACTCTAAACTTGGTGTGACGGTCAGAGCTGAGGCCCTCCTGCAGTCAGACTCAGAGCGAGCCCGCCTGAAAGAACCCACCATATCCAGAACCCACACCCCACCAGAGCAGAGCAGGACTCATAAAGAGAGGCAAGTCCACCAATGAGTTCAGAAAAAACAAGAGCTAGAACATCTAGAGCAGTTGCTAACAAACAGTGACTCTTCTAATAAACAGTAATTTTTCCTGTGAGTGTTGTTCAGATGAACATCACAGATGTCTGGAAATCTGCAGCTCAGTCAAACATCCTTTCTAAATCGGGTCGTCAGTGCGGTCAGGGAGGGGGAAGACGCAGCAGCGTACCGGGTGAAGGCGCAGCCGATGCGCAGGTCCAGCTCCTGGCGAGCGTCCACAGACAGAGCTTCGTTCTTGTTGGGCTCTCCGAGGCGGTTCATGGCATTCCAGATGTCTGTGTCTGTGATGGAGCTGAACTTGGCTCGGAAAACCGTCGGCTCCCTGACTCCTCCTTTGTTCATCACAGGCTGGACGGCATCCAGGACCTGAGAGACCATCACAGAGTGAAGATGTTGCTTTAAGTGATGTGAGTTTGGCTTTCTAAAGTCAGGAGAATCGACAGATGATGGTTGCTGCTCCCAGCAGCAGAAATCTTCTTCATTTGTTTTCCATCGCTCCTGAACACGCAGCCTCCTGCCTTCCAAGAGTGTCATCTCCAGAGTTACCTCAAAACAAATGTTCTCTCCTTCTTTATCGCAGTCCAGCCACAGCACCACAAAGTCACAGCCTCTGGCCTCCACCTGCACACACCCACAGTCTGCAGTCAGACAGAGCCGGACGCTCTCACTGCCCTCCCACTTGGTACACCTACCTGAAGGAACTTGACCATGTTGAGTTTGGGGTTGGCCTCCTTCTTCTCCGTTGGAGCTTTGCTGAAGAGCTCCGCAGGGTCCACCTTGTCCCAGTTGTTGTATTTCCCTGCAGAAACAGGAAGGAGGTATGAGCAGAACCCTCACAGAGCGGACATTCACCCATCCACCCCGGACCTCCATCTCCAAAAGTGGAGATTCTGAGAAAACCCACCGATGAAGTCCAGGCTCATCACGTGTCCGCACACCGAGGTCATCTTGAAGCGAACGCTTTGGCCCTGGAAGCTGCCGGTGTACTCATGCACTGAGCACGCTCCGTTCAGGCCTTTACGGCTCGTACAGCTGCCTGAGGAGAATGAAAGCGGAGGTGAATGTCAGCGTTCAGACAGAGGAGCCTGCAGTTCCTCAGCAGAACCAGAAGGTTCTCTCAAAGAACAAACTCCTCTGTGGGTTTAAAAATGACCATCAACAAGAAACGCCAGATTCAGTTTTCTGGTCCTGCTGTTCAGGTCCACCTGCACAGGTCTTACAGTAATAGCAAGAAAAGAAAACAACAATCTGACAACAACGAGACACATAAAAACATGACAGAGACACACAAGACAAATGACAATAAAACAACAAGTCATCACTGGAATGAAAGACCATAATTATTTACCAAGAGTAAACACTAAAACAAAAAACAAAAGTCAGAGAGAAAAGGCGAAACAACACAACAGAGTACAACAAAAAGACAAGTCACAATTAGACCCATCCAGCAAAACAATGCTTTATGACACCATAAGTCACACAGCAGCAAAAGCCAGAGTAACACACAGTGAGGCAACAAAGAGGTGATCACTGGTCAAAGACACAAAATTTAAAAAAGTAACAATGAAACACAACAGGACACAACAAGGCTGTTAAATGTCTAACCGTAATGAAAGAGAACTGCTAGACTCACATTTAAACGTTTACATCTGCTGGGAGCTTTTTGAACTGTCACTTAAGATAAATGATATGAGATAAATGCAGGGCAGCAGATGGAGATGTTTGGACACGTTTAGAGGAGGAACATGATGATGCTGGTAAAAGGATGATGAGGTTGGAGCTACCAGGAAAGAGAGGAAGACCAAAGAGGAGGTTCATGGATGTAGAGAAGGAGGACATGATGGTGTGAGTGAGGAGGATGCAGAGGAGACGGTTAGGTGGAGGATTTACTGCCTCTAAAGATGAAGAAAGCTTTCTCAGAGGATTAAAACTAACATTTTCTCAGATTTGTCCTGACCGTTTCCATGACAACTGTCTCTTCCTGAATGAATCCGTCTCTAAACAAATTAACAAGCTAAATTATTTTCCTGTGAAACTCTAAAAGGTTCAGAGATCATTAAACTACGCTTCAGTAAAAAAAAATATATAATAATGAATTTAATTTTTTTTAAGGAGACGATCTCCCGCCTCCGAACCGGACCAACCTTTGGACAAGATTCTGGCGATGGACTGAGCCAGAGACGGCTTCTCTGCCACCATCAAGACGGTCCTCATGCTCCACGGCCCGGTTCGGTTCCACTCTGCAGCAGAACTCTGAGGCCGGACAGGATCGCTCAGTCCCGGTGAAAACAAACTTTTCACTTCCGAGGTCATTTGGTGTTTTTGTAGCTCGCGAGCGCCGCCGCCGTGTGGACGGGAGAAGTACAGCAGATTCACAGCTGCAGACCCGGAGCGGAAGTACCACCGTGCAGGAGCTGTCACAGGTGAACAGTACGGTGGCCCTGAAGCCCACAGCAACAAACCACTCGAGGCACAACTACAGTTTAAAAAGCAAATTTAAAAAATTGTCTTCAATATCTGCATACAATGATTAATACAGAACGTATCCATCATCACACATGGTACATCATTTTCAGTTGAAATGATCGACAAACATCTTCATCCAATCAGCGATGTTCCACAGTACCTACATTTTACAGTTTCTTATTTTGCTTCGCTTTTTAACATTTCATTTTGATTTCTGGAAATAATTTTTGCTTTCATAAATGTCTCTTTTATTTCGTTTCAATTTCTTTGAATTGTGTTTTGGTTTCAGATATTTTGCTTTGATTTCTAAAATGTAATGTCGTTTTTTATTATTTGTTTTTATTTTTTAATTGTCGTAATTGTTGGTGTGTCTTGCACTTAAGGCCACCGTAAAACAGTTCCTTATAGGAATAAAACAAACAATGCATTGATCAAACGTTTAAATCTCATTTGAAGGGCCATCAAATACTACAACCATGCATTCAATCGTTATCAGTGAGCTGTCTGTCTTCATGTCTCAAAGATCAGTTAAACTGGTTAAAGCTCTGCTACCCTCTTTCTTTTCCAAATGCAACAGTTTTTATAGTAATCAAATTGCATTTGCTTTAAGTTCTGCACATTGGAATTGAATTATCAACATCCCCATAAAGATGGATAGATTTTGTAATATATAAGAGGACTAAAAGCACAAACCATGGAATAAAGTGAAATTGGATGTTGAATCAAAGTAATGGAGCCTCAAAAACTGGAGCTCTGCTGGAGCAAATGAAACAGACTGCAGCCCTTGAAGATGACAACTACGATGACAACACAAAGCTCCATCCTCAGTTGTGTTTCAGAGTCACTGCAGAGAAGGAATCAAAAATGTCAAATTTCATTTTCTCTGGTAGCTTGGAAAAAGTTCCTGCATAAAGCCACATGTGCAGATTGAAAAACATGACGGCCTTTATGATGGCATCCATTCCCACTCTCAGTAGGAGCTTTTGACCCTCCTGTAGTGGTTTCCAGCAGCAGGTGCTCCCATCCTCAAATTGAGGAGGACGAGCATCTTCCTCCCAGCAGCCAGATGCTTGCCAGTGAAGGTGTGACCACGGTCACTGCAGGTCCTGCAGACACGGGTCCACGCAGAAAAACTCTAAACCTCCTGGCTTGAGTCAGACCCAGACATCTGACTCAGTTCTGAATCCCGCTGCTGACCCCACCTCCATCGTTCTGATTCAAATGAGGCTGCTCTGTCAAGGCTGCATGCTAATGACAGGAACATCATGATGATGTTGACGTCAACCACAACCTTCAGCACACAAACCGGACCGTGCACCGGAACCCAGACCCTGCCACAGCAGGACATATAAAGAGAGGCAGGTCCAGAAATCCGTTCAGACTGACCACAGAGAACAGCTGAGAGCAGACCAGAACAAAAAGCTCCACAGGACCAGAACTGCATCAGAACTTCAGCTATGGAACAGCTCCAGGTAAGGAACAGACCATCGTCAGAACCACCTGCTGCTTAGCTGGTAAACCGTCTGATCATCCCAAGATGCTTTCAGATAGTAGTTATCAGGTTCTGTTCCCGTGACCCATCCTCAACCCTCAGTTCTGATCCAGAAGGAGGCAGGTCAGGATCTCTGCCGCATGTCCATCTCTATGCCCTGTCTGTCCTGCTTTTAGTTTCTGTCTCCTCCTCCTGTCCTCTGCTTGTGTCTCCTCCTCATCCAGTCTCCTTCACTTCATCTTCAGATCTTCAGCTTCAGCAGCTTTCAGAGCATCACTTTGATTCCAGCTGCTCAGAAAGCTGCTGAAGCTGAAGAGAGAACACGAGGATGATGAAGACTTTGGTCACCTGAAGGCCAGGAGCTGCATGTTCTCCACAGAGCTTTAGATCCACAGAGATGTAGAAGGCTGGAGCTCGGTCCAGAGGTTGGTGCTGCATTCAGGCTCCTGTCTGAAACAGGAAAACACTGTGCTGTTCTTGTCTGCAGCTGCTGCAGGTCCTGCTGCTGTGCCTGCTGGCCCTGCAGCGTGGCACCGCTGCCCCCCTGAGCACCCAGTGCGTAGAGGAGTCCTTCTGCACCTTCAGCCTGCAGGACCTTTACAGACAGCTGGTCGACCTGCCCAGCCACGTGAACGAGCGCAGCATCGCCACCTGGAGCTACGTGTGAGTTTGGCATGTTCTCCACATCCAGCTGTCTGCAGCTGCTCACCTCTGATAACTCATCTGCCTCAGTTTCATGTTTCAGTTACCTGGTTTTTATAAACCAGATGTGTTAGTGTCCCAGAGCAGAACCCTGGTCACTCGCATGTCATGTTCCCTGCAGCCGCCATCATGCAGACACGCTCTAACAGAAACCTGCCAGAGTAACCAGCTTAATCACTCACCTGACAGAACCCGATTTTTTTGTTTTCATTTAGATGACCAGACAGTGTCCTGGTTAGTTAGGATTCTTTTTCTCAGTAACACGAGCGTGCTGCAGAAGGTTCACGGGATTATAGGTAAGAGCCAGAATTTACTTGATGCTGAAAAGAGGTGTCATCGCTATAAAGCTGCTCTCTGATTGGCCTCTATCCTGGTTTAATATCTTGTCTGAAAGCTATAGGTCAGGTAAGAGTGATATTTAGAGGACCTTCTTTTCAGCTCTCAGGTGAGCTTACCTGAGCTGCTCACCTGCTGTCACTGAGGGAGTGTGATGTCATCCATAGAACATGGCTCACTCCCAGCTCCAATGAAATGAAGTCAATTCACTTGCTGTATTTGGGTATGTTGGTACCGCCATGTTGGAACCAGAAATGATCAGTAGGCAATGGCCTACTGATCACTTCTGGTTCCAACATGGTGGTCTGAGTCATCGTTTCTATGACAACCAGGCTGGCCAATCAGGAGTGAATGTGCTGGAAGGCCACACCCCTGCCACTTCAAAGCAGGTTCAGGAGAATCTGTCAAATGTTTTGAATGTTCGACGTGAGACCACATGATTTTACTGAGACATGTGATTGGTCAGTTTAGAATGCCAATAACTTGCTCTACAGAAAAAAAATGTCATGGAAAAAAAAAGATTTTTAAAAAAGTTATCAGAGTAAGAACAGTTATTCTGACAAATAGAATGAGTAATGTTCATTTCTCTATAGAAGTCTATGGGATTGTAGCTTTTTGGTACCAGCGGGTACTTCCTGTTCAGAACGCTATGGGGGAGGGGTCCCTCAGTCCAGTTCTCATATACAGTCAATGGTTTTTCCTCTGATCTTTGGCAGGGAGAACATAGACCTGAACCGCATTCCTCAGGTGATCCACGAGGCCAGCTGCCACAGCAGCCACTCCTGCGGGGGTCTGGACAGCAGCTTCGGTCTGGAGACTGTCCCGGTGTCCCTGAGGATGCCAGTCCTGAAGAAGAACTCTGCATGCTTCCCCTCTACTGGCTACTCTGTGGACTATGAGCTCATTACAGTGGCGTGTTTGTGCGTCATCTCCAGACAAAACTGAGCCGGACCAAAGTCAGTCCAGTTCAGAGCTGCAGATCCAGAACGCACAGAAGTTCTGATCCGCTGACCTTCCTCTCACATGATTTCCGTTTCTGTTGCCATCATTAAAAACAACACTCTCAGATCAGCCTGGTTTGTGTGTGTGTGGGTGGGTGGGTGGGGGGTGCACCCCCACACAGTAAAGATGATAAAACTCATTCATGAAAACTGACTGACTCACACACAGCATTTATTTTTGCTTCCTGGAATTAAAAAAAAAGCTCCATCCTCACCTCATTCTACAGACTTCAACAGCTACTGACAAACAGAAACTAACCAATGAGACTGACCAACCACTGACATGTGTGGAGTTGCATCCTGGGAAGTGTAGTTTTTTGCTTCAGAGTTGAGGGGTGTGATGCAGCTGAGAACATTTATGCAAATAAATCTTCACTTCAGTCCAGGAAGGTCAGCAAACAGTTGCAAGGAGAAGTCTGAGTCCAGGAGGTGCAGCAGTCTGAGCTCCACGGGGGTCACTGACCACCTCGGGGGGGGGGGGGCTGCAGAACTGCTGCTGATGATCCAAATAGCTACAAACGGGACCTTAAAAGCCTGTTTAACAGTCTGAGGTCAGCAGCCGAAGACAATGAGGGAATGTGGCCCCCCCCTGCAGGACGCTGCAGTCTATGTGAAGCTGAGTCAGCCCCAAAGCCCCTCTGGAGCTCAACACGGACGCCGTTTACATCTTCCTTCATCCATAAGTTCATAAAATAACCAAAAATTTATTGGAGCATCAAAACCACCCTGACCATAATCCCCACCCACACCGGGCTTGGTGTTAGTCTGTATTTACATCCGGGAACGCGGCGCCTCGTGCTGATGTCAGAGTTCGTCGTGGCGCAGCGGCTCCATGCTGGGCTGGATGAAGACCCCCTCCATGGTGCGCCACCAGCTGTGCTGGCTGGGAGAGTTCATGCCATGCACCTCGCGCTGGCCTCGGATGGGGTGTCCATACTGCTCGCCCGTGACGCTCAGGAACACCTCCGTGCCCACGTGCTTGAAGCGCACGTCCTCGTCGCGCTCCCACAGCACGCCGTCACACTGAACCGTCCACACGTCTAGGTCGTCTCCCTGGCCGTTTTCTCCAAAGGCGCTGACCTCCTGCGGGACACGAGACACAGACGCCTGCTGATCAGAACCACAGGAACACCCCGCTGAGGTCAGACCTGTTGTGAGCTTCAAGCCTGACAGCAGAACCTGAGCAGAACCAGTAATAACTGGTGATCTGAGTCAGATGGGGACAGGTTCTGTTAGCAACTGTTTTAAACCAGAACCTGAAGGACACAACATCTCATGCTCGGCTTAAAATAGTTCTATTCATATCAAATAAGCAGAACCAGGTTAGACTCCTCCCCAACCCCAGGTTTCTTTAGCTCTTTCAGTTTTGGGACCAGAAAAAAAAACACCAAAGGGAGCCGCGACCTGGTTGTTGGAGAGCGGGGAACTGAAGTGATGTGAGTGGAGGTTTCGACCCGTCTTCATGTGCGTGATGCGGATGGCCTGACCGCACTTGATGGGCGACCCGCGCTGACACGGACGGTCCGGTTTCCCTCGGACCTGCCAGTAGCTGTTGGCATCTTCAGCGCTCTCCACCCCAGTTACAGACTGCTGCCCGCTGCCTGCACACACACGGACACACACAGACACACACACGTGAACAGCTGCAGATTTCTCACAAAAGAAAACTAAATACTAAAGCAGATCTCTGGTTCCTACATACTACATAGTATTTGATCATTGGATCCTGCAGGGCTGCAATGATCATCATGAAATTCTTTCTGAAAATGTCTGGTTCTCAGACAGGTTCTCCATCAGGTGTTTCTGTACAAAATCTACTCAAGCAACTAGAGACAGCCTTTGGATCAAAGACCCAAAAGGGTCAGAACCAGTAAGAACGCCTGCCCCTTTGGAAAAACATTAGGTGAGGTTCTGAACTTCCCAGAAACAGTTCACGTACGCCACATTGCTCAAGGCAGAACTCAGCTGTCCACAGTGCAGGGATGGTCTTTGTGTTGCATGAACAGAACCTGAGAAGAACACAGTTTAGTTTGTTCTAATGCAGGCTAGTAGTTTTAGAATATTTTATGGAACTTCCCAATTTTTCATTTTCATAAAAAGTTTGGTGTGATATACCCTGTCAAAGGCTTTAGATGTGTCAATGAAACACATAAGTATAAAAGAATGATCCTGTCTTTACTAATAATCATGTCTGTTGTATGCTGAGCTTTAACAACAAACTGACTTTCAGCAGATAAGGCAGTGAATTTTTTATATCACGAAATGGTGTTTTTCATTTCAGGCGATAACAACATATATCATGATATAAACCAAATAACTATTTCTGTCAAATGTGAAGGCTCTGTGGCTCATTAGAGAAATGTGTCATCATCAGCAGGTTGTTTAGATTGAAATCTTTATTTCCTGTCATACATTAAACATAACAGATGCACGGAAGGATCATGATGCAACAGTTTTATCCCAGAAGACAAAAAAATGCATAAATATTACAAACTAAACTGAAAATTAAAACTTTCAAGTTTCAAAAGAGAACATGAATAAAACAGAACACTAAACTGCTTGATCAGTTCCATTAAAAACAAAACATTCATTCTACAAATAAATTCTAATGTTTTCAAGTTTTACAGAACAAATATAATATTGACAGACATTTTTATCAACATCCTGTGAATAATCTAGGAACTCCCCATCTGGTTCAGGATTGATTTTAAGATACTTTTAATGGTTTTTAAATGTCTGAACGGTCTCGCGCCTTCTTATTTGTCTGATCTTTGAGTTAAATATGAACACTCGCGGACCCTGAGATCCTCTGGCACTGGTCTACTAATCATTCCAACTGTGAAAACCAAAAATCATGGAGAGGCATCTTTTCAGCACTATGGTCCCCGTTTATGGAACAGTCTGCCGGAGGACCTGAGGGCCGCAGAGAACATAGAGGTTTTTAAGAAAAGGCTCAAGACTTTAAATTTACATTAAATTTACATTAAATTTAAATTAAATTAAAAAAATTAAATTTAAATGAGCTTTTAGTTCGTTTTTATTAAGCTAATTAATCTTGCTTTTATTCTTTTTATCATGTTTTATGATTTTACACTGGATTATTTATAGCTTATTTGAATATTTTGTATTTTCATGTTTTTTTTGTTTGTTTGTTGCTTTTATCAAATGCTTCATTTTAATTTTAGATTGATATTTATTTATTTTTAATTTCAGTGCCTCCTCGGCTGGGTCAGCTCCGGTTCAGCTGTTGCAGCTCTAGGTGCCTCGCCACCTTGTTGTGGTGGGGCTGGGTCTTCGGCTGTGATGCTACATTCGACTGGCTATGTCAGGGATGGGCAACTCCAGGCCTCGAGGGCCACATTCCTGCATGTTTTCCAACATACCATGATCTGGCATGTTCCAATTGGCTGGACACACCTGAAGCAGGTAATCAGTCATGAGTAGGGCTTGGATATCTGGAAATCCTGCACACACTGCGGCCCTCGAGGCAGTAACCCATCCCTGGGCTATGTGGTTGTCCTCGGAGGAAGAGGTCCCAACTATAAGCATGTCCACCAACCAACTTTCTCCTTGCTCAGCCTGTTTCCCAATGGTTTCCATCAGTTAAGGGGGTGGGAATTGTGAAAGGGGTTGGGTGGATTGCGCGTGTGTGTGTGTGTGTTATATTTTTATGGTCGTGCTTGTTTTTTCCGTTTTATTTTAGTGTAAAGCACTTTGTGTTATGGTTCATAGGAAAAGTGCTATACAAATAACGTTTGATTTGATAAAATCAAATTCTCTGAATTTGGGTTATTGTCATTATAGATCATTCTTGAAATTAAAGCTGCAGCTTTAAGGAGGATTGAGCACAACATCTGACAGGTCACAGTTTTCAGAATAACACAGACTGTGTTATGCTACACAGACGCTGCTAAAACAGTGGATTCAATTCTGCTTTTTTTCAGAAAATTATGTTTTTATGAATGTCCTATGAATTCATCTTGTTGTACTTATCCACTGTAATATTTACATTTAATGATAATAGCTGGAAAGTGGAGCATAAAACATGTTAATCTTTCCAAATCTGACCCTCCTTACAGCAAAAAAAAAAAAAAAACATTTTGACAAACGTGTTTTTAAATATTTGACCCAGCATTCCAGCAGCATTTAAACGCATCACTTTCGCACGAATCTGGGAGACATGAAAAGAATCTCAAATCAGATTTGCGTGTAAATACGTTTTTTTTGTGTGCGTAACAAGTGATTCCTGCATTTTTTTAAAGATTTGTGCGTGTGCTATCAAGCTGTCGCAATTTTAAAGTTGTGCATGTGTATTTTGTATTTTTTACTATTTTGTAATTTTTGTACTCATGCACAAAATGTATTTTATGAGATACAAATAAAGAATTAAGCCTGCACGAATCCAAAGTTACGAGTTATAAGCTATACTTATTTCTCTCCATATGTATGTATGTGCAAATGTTTTTCCTTTTATTTCATTTGTTTACATTATGGTTATGTTTATTCTTATGGTTTGGATTATTTCATATTTTAACAATTTGTTTTTCAAACACGATACTATATTTTTTCACGACATATTAAAGATAAATATCTGTAAACCTGCTTGTCAGGTTCATTATACATTGACGGTGGTGAACACCTGTTGAAGGGGGGCCTTGTTAGGCTCTGGATCCCCAGAGGCGCTTGTGACGCACCTGTCCACAGAAACGCTCCGCACAGGAAGCCGCGGCAGAACCTCCTCAATTCAACATTTTCAGGCCCAGTTCAACCCGGATGATTCCAAGTCCAAATTTCACAGCGGTCTTTTGGGTTACGGACTCGCTGCAAAACTTTCACTTTTAAAGAAGTCCGATTTCTGAATCGAACCAGCACCACCTTGGGGAACCGCGGCGGTCTTACCTGAGCCGTATTTGACGTCGTGCGAGTGCAGTCGGACGTTATGGCGCGTGTTCAGCAGCTTCACCAGGGAGCCGCAGGTCACGTGGTTCAATTCCGGTTCTTTGGCGCCGCAGCCGGAGCTCAGTAGCAGCAGAACCGACAGAACCGAGGCCACAAGCCCGCGGACAGCGACAGCAACATCCATCTCTGATCTGACTCAAACACACCGGTACCAGCAGGCGGGACTTTCCTCCCGCTGTTGCTGCGGTCCACCAATCACGACGTGACAGGTCCCTAACACGTGGAAGCGTTCTGGCCTGTGATTGGTCGCCGTGCGCCGATGTGCCTTCACAACATTGGTGACAAACAGGAAATGAAGATTTTTCAGGACTGAAGGATCACTTTAATCTCTACGTTCATTCATTTATTCGTTCATTCTTTAGTTTGTTCTTGTCACATTCACTCATTCATCAAATTAATTATCAGTTTATTAATAATGAAAAACAAATCCTATCCAATATTTTGTTTTATTATTTGTAAAAATTGATTCATTCATTACCTTGATATATATATATATATATATATATATATATATATATATATATATATATATTATATAAATTTAATTCAGAATTTCAGCGAGGCTTCCATTTATTTTTTTCTTATGTTATTCATTTATGTAGCCTATTTATTTACACCGAATGTCTGAGGATCTATGACTGCTCATCTTTTCCCAACCTATCCTAATGTGTTCCCTTAGCAAACAAGTCTAAGTGTACTACAATATATACTTTAATATACTTTGTATTTATTGGAAACTTAAAATATTCCAATTTAGTCTGGAAAAGTTTTCGCTTTTAATATGCTTTCTACTAGGTTTGTAAGATTAATTTTAACAATGGTTACAAAATGTGATACATAAGTTGTGGTTGCTGATCCAATTCATCGTCCATATCGGTTCATTTTGAACTATCCGATTCACTGACCTAAAATGGATCAGATCATCTTCATCCAGAACTTCAACAGTGTGACTCAGAGATAAATACCTGCTACTGAACAGTGAAGTTTTCCAGATTCCTTGTATTTCTTCAAGATAATCAACTGTAAATGAAATATGTGTACAAACAAACAAGTAAACAAGAATGAATTTTAGTTTGATAAAGTTGAGCCCGCTGTTATCCAAATAATACCAAAGGAACATCATTTAAAGTGACATACAAGATTTCACTGCTGGAACTTTACACTGTTTGAAATGAACAGTAAGAATGAAAGCAAATGTCTCTTTTCAATAGGTGTTATAGAGACAGCAAATGAACGTTTTTTTTTTTAAATGAATACCCGTAAACAGATATTTGCATTAGATAAGGGGTTGTAAAAATGCGGTGGCAACATACAAGATTTATACTTCTGCCCACTCCTTTTCAAGCACATTGTCCTTTTTGTCTAACTCTTGTGTTTACTTTCATTTTTTAAATTTAACATTCTACTACACTGTATGGTCACATGTCTTTGCTAAATTCAAAGTGTTTCCACACTGTCACACTCTGCTCCAGAGTGTGGGCCAAGGATCTAGGAAAATAATCCATAAAATATGTTTTCTCTTTGGGTTTTTAGCAAAAGAAAAATCCAAGAACTTCGACAAACAGAGAGAAACTGGAGGAATCCAAGCGCTTGAAGCTTTATTATATACACAAAACCCAGCATTTCACAGTGCATATGAATAAGCACTCCTCGCGCTCTCTCTCTCTTTCTCTCATACTATGAGACTGGCGTTTTATAAGGCGTGGCCCCTCCCATGGGCCAGGCCGCTTCATATATGCTCATTTGGGTCACCATAAAGGCCTGCCAAAAGCAGAGTTTGGGTCCTTTAATACATGGAACTAAAAAGGTAAGGAGAACAAACCAAACCAAACAGGTAACAGTAACCAAACATTAAAGACAATATATAATTAACCAAACATAAGTGTGTTTGTATATCTGGAATGTTTGTTGACAGTACTGGCTAAGATGTTTGTGTGTTAAGTGTGTGCACCCACCGAACCGGCAATGGCACAGGACCCTGAATGAGTGTGTGTGAATGGCTGTAGTATCAGGGAGGTGATGCAACTAACACACACACATTGGACTAGAATTTCTTTCTGCATCAAGTGGTGTTTGCTGTGGTGTCACTTGGTTGTTTTTATGTTGTTGTAAAATAAACTCTCCATGTCTCTATCTAAACGGTGCTTTCCGATCGATTATAAATCAATTTTGAAATGTTTTTTTCAAATGAATAATTCATGAATACACCCCTACTTACTGCACTACACCTACATCGTATTGCACAGGTGTCAAACTCCAGGCCTCGAGGGCCGGTGTCCTACATGTTCTCCAACCAACCTGCCATTGAAGCTGCTTGTTGGCTAAACACACCTGATTCAGGTAATCAGCTGCAGATATGGCAAGGTTTCTGGAAAACCAGCAGGAGGCCGGCTATCGAGGCCTTGAGTTTGACACCCCTGACTATACTCACTATACTTGCACTCAAATATCCTCACAGTAATAAAATAAACTCCAGGTGTACTACTTTTTGCTAAGGCTTTGTGGATTTGGAGCCAGTGTTTGATCTTGTCCCCTGTGGTGTTCTGTGGGACTTGCTGCTGTTGTTTGGTTTCTGTACAACCAGAGCAGGACTCTGGCTCATTCTCCTGGTAACAAATTGAACCCATTGCATGTGGGAGGGAGACCCTTGGTCGCTGGTTCTGTTCCTAACTTGTATGGATAGAATTTCTAGTTTCACTCAGGAGCTGCAGGGAGTTTGGTTTTGGGCCCGCAGGATTTCATCTCTGCTTTTTGCAAATGCTACTCTGTTGGTGACAAGTGAAATTTAGTACTTCCAAGTCAAGAGGCCATGAATCTTTACTCCATGAAGGTGGTTTCCCCTCACTGTAAGCGGAGGCTTAGGTGTCTCATACTTGATCGTGAGTCATGTGAAGGATGGAGCGTGACATTAACAGGTGCAGCAATGAGGATAACGTAACAAGCTGTTGTAGCGAGGAAGCAGCTGAGCCAAGAGGCAAAGCTCTGGATTTACTGATCTAAGTATGTTCCTACCCTCACCGATGGTAATGAGCTGTGTGTCATAAAGGAGAAGATCCCAGACACAAGTGGCTGAAAAGAGTTTTCTCTGCACAGGGGCTGGGTGCTCCTTAGAGACCCGACGAGGAGCTCTGTCACCCAGAAGGAGGCTGCAGAGCTGCTGCTTCTCTGCTTTGAGAGGCTCGGTCCTCTCTTCCAGATGAACGCCTCCATGGAAAAATATTCAAATCGTCCCTCTGGGATCAGACCCTGAAGAAGACAGAGAAGGATGCACTCAAGGTACTTTGTCTCCTTGGGGTTCCACCAGCTGGATGAAGGTTCTGGAATAAGGTTCTCTTAAAAGGGAGGTCTGGACATCTGCACTGAGACTGCTGTCCCTGTGACCTTGATTTCTGTTTCTCTGTTGGTGCGTTTGTGTGTTGGCTTGCTGCTTGTTTTGCCGTCTGGTTGGTTGTCATATTTTTCGTTGGTTAGTTTGTGTGTTTGTTAATTGTTTTGCCAGATACAAGCATGAAACTGTATACAAGTTGGGATATTAGTGATGGCCTGTTCCAGTAGCAACAAAAGAAAAAACAACTGTGTGAGGCTCATCTTCTGTTTGGGCATTTTGTGCTCTCCTCTAACCGTTCATGAAGTGACTCCAATAATTTTTTCAGACTGACTTAAAGAAACTGTCTCAGAGGAGGAGCTGTAGAACCGAATAGAACTTTATTATTCTCACAAGAAGGGATTAACCCAACATTAAATTGGTTTCAATCCAACCCAGAACAAGACCAGACAGACAACAGAAATACACACATACACTCAGTGTCTCCATGAATGATTTTAAATGTAGATATCAGTTTGAAAATATTCAAACATTTGCAAATTCAAATTCATTTAAAATCTTCAGTTTTTAGGGATTTGAAAGCAGTGATTGTGATTAATTTCTTTAGGAGACAGTCAAACAGGTGGAATCTAAAACACTGAAAAGAAAGAAAAGTTGCTCAGGCATAAGAACCAGCAGCAACAACAGAAACACAAAGAGCTTTGAAGAGGAGTTTTGGGGAAACTGGAGCTCCTGAGAGTTCTTGCCACATGAGAAGGCCTGCCTTCATGATTAGCCCACAGCACTTCCCTTAAGAGGGGAGAGGTCTCCCTGTGGTTATCAATCACAGCTAAAGAGTCACCCTCCTCTTATGCACAACTAGAGCTAAAACAAGTCTGTGAATACTTTTTCTGAATCTCTATGGGTTCTCACATCTATGTCTGGTGTTTCTTCATGCTCGCATTCATTCCTGCTTCTGATCTGGATCATCATCTCCATAACGTGAGAGCACAGAACTGAGACACCACATAACACGGGTATCATGGAGTTCTGTCTCCCTGTTTAGCTTTTTTGCATGAAGTATTAAGAAAGTTGAACTCAAAACTGAGTTTAGAGGGCGGTTCCATGAAGAAGACCTTGTAGATTGTGGGAAAAGAGCAGCAGATTTCTTCATTTGAGTTTTATGAGTTTGCACATCCTTGCAGAGGTGAGAATATTTGTCTTCCTGTCAGCGGCTGATCAACTAAAGGTAAAAATAAAATGGTTTCTAGCATGGTTTCAACTCTTTTGTTTGTTACTTACATCATCCCCCTTCAGTTTCACATCCTCTGCCAATTTTAGGGGCGGAGTCCGTCCCTGCAGTCATTGGGTGGGTGTGATCTCCATCAGAAATAACAACTGTCCTCTGAGGGAGGTTTGTGTGTTGTGGGACATCCAGAGAAGCTGGAGAAAGCCACAGGAGAATATTCTGGACTCCAGCTGATAACCTCCAGGTGCTGAACAGAGACACGGTGAAAAGGAAGAGTTTGTCCATCTGTCTAAATGTGAGACATACGTCTGCTCCACACAACTCCTCCCTCACTGCTAACTCTGACTCTGCTGTCTCTTTGTTTTCAGTCAGTCCATGATCCAATAGCCAAAAATAGTCTATTTCAATCTACTGCAAATATACTTGGTTTATGCTAAAAGTAAGACAGTATACTTGAAGTTTACTCTATATATGATATCCAGCGGTATATATTGTAAATGTATTTGACCTTCATTCTTCCTTCAATATCATACATTTTCCTGCTGCTCCCAGTTCATGTTGATCCAGTTTGTTATAAACCAGTATTGTTTGTTCAATACTTTTAATTGTTGATTAAACGATTCATTCAAAGTTTGAGTGAATAATGAAAATCCTGACTCTGGAGGCAGCAGTGAACGCATCATGAGGCGGGTCAGACTGGCTAGGTGAGTCTGGGTGACGAGTACACCTGTTGTTCCTGTCTCTGGCCGACCGGATTCAGTTAGAGTACTGCAGGCTGACACGCGGAGCTGTCGGAAGGTAGGTCTCCCAGACCCCTATTTTCCACAAGAACTGGATGCCCTCCTTGGATCCTCTACATGGGGAAATGTTTGGACAGGTTTCAGGGACTCTGTGTTGTCAGGAGTGCCCGTCGTGAGTCTGTGTTTTGTTCTGGTCTGGAATGTGAAGAGTTGGCATGTGGGAGGTCAGGTTTCAGTCAGGGGTTAGAGTAGCGCTCTGATTTGGAGGTGCAATGTTTGATGGGGTTCATCTGTTGTTCAGATTTGAAGCAGACATCTCACCATGATGGTTTTCTCAAGTTATGTGATGTGATGGAAGTATTTCTGTAGACTGTAGTCTTTTCCTTGGATGATCACATGAAGCTGAGGGGGGTTAAACATTCAGGGGTTGTGGTCTGTTGATCATCTCAGCTGTGGCACAATGAGTACAATATAGTTCAGTGAAAAAAACTACACGGTTTTATACAGTAATTATTTGTGCTTTGCGTTGGACTGGCGACTCGTCTAGGGTGTACCCCACAACAACAGGACAGGCTCCAGCAACTCAATTACCCTGCACGGGATTTGGTGGGTTCAGAAAATGGATGGATGAAACCGATTAGTTACTTGAACCATACAGTTGAATTACAATTTCAGTCCCATTAGTTCATTAGTTTGACATTAGTTCTCCACTTTGGACCCATCCCCTGGGGGAGCGGGGAACAGCAAACACAGCTGTGCTCAGGAACCCTTTAGTGGTTTCTCCCCCAATCCAACCCCTTAATGCTGAGTGTCGAGCATTGGGTCCCATATTTAGAGTCTACCCAACGATATGCTATGATAGGTCTGGTATGACCATTCAAACCAAGGTGCTGTGGTTTGAATGTTTTTAGTGAATGGTTTCTGTTGTTTGTGGAACTTGATAAGATACGTTAAACAAACATACATTATTGCTAACACACTAAACCCTTTCGGGTTAACCATATACTTGCAATTTTACTTTTAAAAATAATTTGCACCAGTTTTTCCCTGCATAGAATCGAAGCTGTTCCTCCCTTCTCTGTACTGTCCGTGAGACCTCATGTTTCTATGTTCACCACTGTTAGAGAACAGAAAACTTGGACAAAAACATTTAAATAGAAGCAGATAAGATGAGGTCTGCATCCCCCTTAAAGCAGAAGGATAATCTCTTTGTTTGGTTCTACAGACGAGGCACAGTTCCAGTCCAGATGTCTTCAGGAGGGTTTACGACCAGGTTCGACCGGGTCAGGGACTTTACGATCTACGATGAGGTTGCTGCAGACACCCCATACCTGGACACCCAGCTACCCCCGCCGCCACCACCACCGACTTCATATGGAATGGCCCGGGTGCCGGCATTAAGCTTGGACCCTCTTCCCCCACCTCCACTTCCTGCACGGCAAGCAGTTGGGCCACAGAGCTTTTACCCCCCCAGTGACAATGAGCCCCCCGAAGGCGACTGCGACGCCATGGACATCAAGCCGGTCCACCGCTTCATCCCTGAGTCAGTGAAAAACTTCTTCCGTGGCAGCAGCAGAAACCGGGGCTCCAAGTCCCAATATGTCACCTCTGTTCCTTCCAATCCCTCCTCTGCCCCTTCATCGAAAAACAACCTCAAGTCCCACACCACAGAGGGGGTGCCCTGCTCACCGCCTAACTCTGCCCCCCCCATCCCCTTCTCTCCCAGGCTCCAGCCGTCCTTTTGGCAGCTTTCAGAAAGAGCAACAAGGACTTCTACTGGGTGCAGAAGCTCGGGACCTCATGTCCACTGCCCCCAGCAACACCTCCACTCAGACCTACCAGGAGCGAGTGGAGGAGTACCACCAGCGCTACGCCTACATGAAATCGTGGGCCGGTCTGCTCAGGATCCTCGGATGCGTTCAGTTGCTGCTGGGCGCTGCCGTGTTCGCCTGCGTCTGCGCCTACGTTCACAAGGACAACGAGTGGTTCAACATGTATGGCTACTCGCAGCCTCAGCTCTATGGAGGGCTCGGGGGTGGTGTCGGTGGATACACTCACTACACTGGTCCCAAGACACCTTTTGTCCTGGTGGTGGCTGGCCTTGCCTGGATAGTGACTATCATCCTGGTCGTTATAGGAATGACCCTGTACTACAGAGCTATTCTGCTGGACTCATCCTGGTGGCCCCTCACCGAGTGTTCCATCAACTTGGTTCTGGCGGTCCTCTACATGGCTGCAGGGATAGTGTATGTTACGGACACCATCCGTGGAGGCCTATGCTACACTCCTGTCTTCAACAATGGCGTGGGTGGTGCCTTCTGCCGCACGGAGGCCGGCCAGACAGCGGCCATCATCTTCCTCTTCATCAACATGGTGCTGTATTTCATCAGTGTAGGAGTTTGCCTGAAGCTGTGGAGGCATGAAGCTGCCAGGATGAGAAGGGAGGCGTATGCCCAGGAGGTCTGCTTTCCAACCCACACTTCCTCTCTGCATTGTCACGCGCTTCACCACCTTGCAGCTCATGTCCAAATACAGGGGGTGCGGCCCCTGTTTTTGAAGATCAGTGTCCTGCTCATTTTTCCAAATCCCCCCTGATGGAAAAATATGGATCACTCAAGGGGGTTGGAAAAGAAACAGGACAGTGTAAGGGGATTGGACACCCTGTCTCAGGGTGACTTTACACCTGCACCCTTCGATTTGGTTAAAACACTGAAGTTTGTTTTCTAGACCACGTGTAAACTGGACTAAATAAGTGCACTGAGACCTGTTAAAAGAGGTGGTCTTAGTCTGCTTCAGAACAGACTTGATATAGTTTACAGTGGAAATACGAACCACTTTCATTCTAGGCCAATTTTAAAGGTTTTGGGACTGTCAAGCTACTGTAGCTGAACATAAGGAGGAAAAGGAGCTTTGGACGCTAAAGCCATTAGCAGTGGACAAACCAGCAACATTTGGTGTCTCTTTGATATTTGTGCAGATAGACACATGACACAGCTGCCATGTTTAGCAAAAAGTGATGCAGTGTGCTTTTAAGCTCCTGAACAGACCTGCACAAGTTTGGCAAAAATGTGTTTTACAAGATGCAAAAGTTGAAGTTCTGTTGACGAAAGAACTTCAGAGTTTCCGTAGATTGAATGGTTTTAACTAGGGGTGTAACGATTAATCAAATAATTGATTTATTTTCCTAAGATCTAACGACAAAACTGATCAACCATCATTCCAGTCCAATGTGTGGAAACACTTTGAATTTACAAAGTCATGTGACCATACAGTGTGCTAGAATGTTCTAATAATGTTCCTTTGAATTATTCTGATGTGGAAAAACAACAGTGCAATGAACTTGATCAAACTAAAATGGGAATGGATTTGACATTCATTCTTGTTTACTTGTTTGTTTGTACACATATTTCATTTACACTTGATTACCTTGAAGAAATGCAAGAATCTGGAAAACATCACTGTTCAGTAGCCGGTTTTTATCTCTGAGTCACACCGTTGAAGGTTTGGATGAAGATGTTCTGATCCATTTTAGGTCTGTGAATGGAATCCAATCAGATCGTTTAAAATGAACCAAAATCGTCCATGACTCAAATCAACAACCACTAATTGTGATATGAATCCAATTGTAGTTAAAAATTAATCGTTGCATCCCTAATTTTAATCAATAGTTTCTGTCGTGTGAGGAACTTGTTTAGATAGGCCAGCATCAGAACATATGAAAACAGCTTCTTGAAACTCAAATATATTTTCAGACCTTTGTGAATTATTTCTTTCTGAGTGCAGCTCATTGCACTTGCCTCTGTTTACAAACTTTAGTTTTTGAGCCAACCTTAAAAATATGAATTCCAAACTCGATCTGGAACAAAGAAGACTTGGACATTCCTGGTGTGAATATGCTTTTTGACAACCTCATTGTTTAAAAAACTTCTTGTATGTTATCCTGGTGCCCAACAGCAGGTTGGGCAGAGATATCAGAAAAAACAGCCTCTCCAGTGAACGCTGGACATTGTTTCTTCAAAACTTGGAAACAGTTGTTCTTGAAATTAAAGTTCTTGAGATCTAGCTGATAGATGGATCAGGTTTTTTGAGAGAAATGCACCCAATAAAGGAAATTAGCAGTAGGTAGAATATGGATGTTTGAAAAAAGAAGCCAGATGGTTAATCTGGAGGATCAGGGCTGAAGATGAGCTAAACTCTAACTATAAACAGGACCCCCAAGATCTACCATGCTGCTCATCTTCCAGCTGTCCTTGTTCTTCCTGAATCAAGAGTCATTCAGAACCACCAATCACATTACTGACGTAGCCCTCATGAAAGGAGGGCTGGAGCATGAGAGTACCCTCAAAGGAACACACCTCAACTGTCTATCCATCCATTCATTCATTGTCTGAATCTCTTTTGAGGTCACGGGGTTGCCGGAGCCTACCCAGCCAGTGTTGGGCAAAGGCTGAGGCCCACCCCAAAAGGTCGCCAGTCTATTGCAGGGTTGCAAAATCATAACACAGACATTTACACCTGGGGGCAATTTAGAGTCACCAATCGACCTTTGAAAGCATGTTTTTTTGACTGTGGGAAAAAAATTGGAGAGTCTGGAGAAAACCCACACATGCACATGGCGAACATGCAAACTCCACACAGGAAAAAACCAGCCGAGATTGGAACCAGGGCCTTCTCACTGGGAGGCGAATGCGCTAACCTCTACACCACCACGCAGCCCTGAAAAGAACTGATCTACATTATATCGTATGATGTCAATCAAAGCTCACATCTTCCTCTTGAGCATTGACTGCTCAGTGTGTACAAACAGACAGCTGATACTCCTCACTGAAGTGGGGTCATCACTGATGACATGAGTTTTTAGACCTGATCCAGTGGTGCTTTTCTCAAAAAATGTTTCAAGTCCAGAGAGTAATGAGTGACATGAGCTCTGCAAACATCTGATGCTTCTCGTCTTTCTTCTCATCCCTGATAGATGAAGACTATCGGCTCTTCGATTCCACTGCCGATAGTAAGTTAACCTTTCTGTTTCTGGCTCTGAAGCTCAGCGGCCGTCTGAATTCTTCCTTTTTGTTTGCCAGCTGGATTCGGCCTCTCGGGCCTCTGAGCGGACTCCTCTGCCAACCATTCAGCCTGACATTATGGATGCACAAAATGTCCATGTGGGGTCTTCCTTAATGGCGGCAGAGCCAGAGATTCTTCATGGTCACATTCCAGCTGGTCACATCCCCAAACCTGTGGTTATAGCTGACTATGTGGTGTGAGTTCTGTCTTTTCCAGAGGCTTGGTGTTCAATCCCATTTTAATCCCATTTCTTAGTCTGCTGTTCAAACTGAAAAATCGTTTGTTTTCATCCCTGAAGATGGTTTTTGTCTTTCTTTAATACATGTGGTTTTGCAGCAGACACAACTTTGGGACTTTTAATGTCAGTTTTCAAACACTATGAACAAATGTCTTTGAATCGAGATTTCCTCGGCCAGTGATTCAGGGAACAGTGAAAAAAGGCTGCCTGGTCTCTTAGTGACTAAAAAACTGAGTAGATCAACATTGTTCAGCAGCTCAAGAAGACTTTCTGCCCCCTGTTTGCACAGGAAGTATCCCAGTATCGACTCGGCTGAGGATCGGGACCGGTACAAGGCTGTGTTTACTGACCAGTACGCTGAGTATTCTGATCTCCACAAAGAGGTTCAAGCAATGGCCAAGAAGTTTGAGGAGATGGACAGAATGATGCAAGATCTCACCTCCAAGCCATCCAACCAGATGGTAAAAACAGCTCCGTACTGAGCATGCTCAGAAACGCCTTTATGCACACACAGGCTGATGTTGGTTTCATTGCAGGAGCAGGAGCGCATAAACAACATCTTAATGGAGTACCGAATGAAGAAAGCAGTGAGTACCATTGTAATGTTTATGATCTCTTAGCTATCTGGAAACGTCTCGTACACTAACAGACGTTCAATCTTCCTGCCGCTTTGATTTACACTTAAACCACACTCCTCACTTTGGTGGAACAAAACCTCAATGCTGCTGCAATGCTCCAGTTCTTTAGTGGTTCCATGTTCTACAGAGAACTGCAAAACCTGTGAAAATTGTATTTCACAGGACCACTGAACCAAAATGATCAAAACATGGTTGAGACCAGCAGAGAAATACCAATGAACTTTGGCTGCAAAAGAAATTTGAATCAGCTGTTTCACCATGCTGACATACCAACAATAAAAACAGGGCTGTTCTGACAAATTAATGAATGTCAAAGAATGGATGTAGAAATCAATAAACACATTAGTTTACAGTGGAGGAAATAAGTATTTGATCCTTTGCTGATTTTATAGGTTTGCCTACCTTAAAACAATTGAAACTCTGTCATTCTAGTGGTTGGTTCTTTCGAACAGTGAGAGATAGAAAATCAAGAAATCCACTTTAAAGAATTTATATACATTTATTTGCATGTTATTTAGGGAGAAAAGACTTGTACTTTGTGTCAAAAAACCCTTATTACCAAGCTCAGAAGACAGATGAGCAGGTTTCTGCTCATATCAGGAGAAATTTTGGTCCACTCTTCTTAGCAAATAACTTCTATATTAGGCATGTCCAAAGTCCGGCCCATCACTGACTCACAGGTTTTTGTCATAAAATCCATAATATACTACCCCAGCACTTTCTAAAGACGGTGTATGATTTCTTGACTGTGAATGACTAAATCACATTAGAAGCCATTTTAAACCTGTGGCAACACTATCGTACAACCCTTATGTGACTAGCTAGCTCATTTCTAAAATGTTGACTGCAAATGAAAAAAATGAAAGCTCACAGCAGCAGTATGCCACTGCAACAGAATTTCCATTAAACAGTTGATTTGTATTTAATGTGATAAGGGATCAAAAAATGCAAGCTGAATGGTTGGCCCTCACAAATGTTCACTTCACCAAATCTTGTCCTCTTTGCAGAATGTTTGGACACCCCTATTCTAAATCCTTCAGATTTGGTGGCTGTTGTTTGGTAACTCTGAGCT
>BSAI01000014.1:774664-804780 GCA_036245035.1 Adrianichthys oophorus | reverse complement strand
CTTTAGTCTTTCCCTGTTGGAGAGTTTGGAGTCTGACTGATGGACTGGTTCCATGGACAGGTGATCTACAGGTGATCTACAGGTGATCAGTTCAAACGGATGTCTTCGATTTAGGTGACAGAAGGATTAGGAGAGTCTAACTGGTCTGTGTGAACCAGAACTATGAATGGTAAATGGAATAGCACTTTCCTACCTTTACAGTAACAGTCCCATTCACACATACATTCACACACTGATGGTGGCTCCGCTGCCGAACACTGGCGCCAACCTTCCATCAGAGGTAATGTGGGGTTCAGTGTCTTGCCCAAGGACACTTCGACACATGGACGGGCAAGGCAGGAATCGAACCTGCAATCCTCCGATCAGAGGCCGACTGCCCTTTCCACTGCACGGCCGCTCCATGAATGGTTATTAGGGCATCAAATACTTATTTCCCTTAATGAAATCCTAAAAAAAGTTGATATTTTGGATTTCTTTGTGATTTTCCATCTCATTGTTTAAATGAACCCACCACTAGGATGACAGATTTTTAAAAGTGAGCAAACCTACAAAATCAAAGGATCAGATACTTATTTCCTCCGTTGTATGAACTGTTGAAGGTTTGAATGAATTAAAAAAATAAATGAGTGAACAAATGAATTCATAACAAATGAATAGAATTTACCTAACTAAAGATGAATGAATGACTGAATTATTGGACAAATGAAGACCTGAAATAATAAACAACTTGATAACAATTATCCCATGAAGAAAAGTGTCATTTGAACAAATTATTAAAACTGTATGACCATCCATATTTGATGTTCTGCTAGTAGAACCAAGATAAATGTGGCTTGACAGCGTTCCCGTCTCTCTATTCATACCTAAGCTGTCTTTGATTGAGGCCATGTTGGGTGTGTGAGTGATATAATCACTTTTGCTTGTGGCATTCTGCTACCGCTGCTGGAGGTGGAGACTCACAGTACCATGAGTCATAGTTATGACATCAGATGACTTCTTGTTCCTTCTTAGAAAACTGTCAGTCAACAGAGATCACCAGCCGATGAAGTAACCGATTGGCGTTTCAGCCTTAGTGAAACCAAGTGACTGAAACTCTCTTCCTGGAGCTCTGATGAAGTCGTCATAGTCAACCATTGTTGATTCTCCTCTCAAACGAACCAATCCAAATAATTGTTGAAGTTTCCTCCACAGAGCAGCAGAGGTCAACTGTGAAAGATGAAACGTTTCAGATTGAATTCAAAAGATGAAAAATCTCAGGTCAACTGAGAAGAGTGCCCGCATTTCAGCATTCACACAGCAGTCGTAGGAGCACGGAGAGCACAGCTCTGAGAAACAGATGTCTAGAATCAATGTTTCTGAGAATCCTTCCTGCTGGTGCAGTTTCTTTGACTTCCAAGAAGCTTAAGAAAAACAGTTACTTCTTTTTTTTTTTTTACAGGATCCAACATACCTGGAGAAGAGGGACAGGTGTGAGTACCTGAAAAATAAGCTCTCCCATATCAAACAGAAGATCCAGGAGTACGACCAGGCTGCTGCTTAGAGTTCCAGCTCTTCCTTGCTGCACCCCATGGAAGACCTTTATCATGCATGAACTTGTTGCTGTTTGCTCGATCTGTATCACCTCAAACCTGTGAGATCACAGAGTTCTGGTCTGCAGACTCTACTTGACGTCCTTTGAATGCTCCTGTTAAGATGACCATGACTCTGCAGGAATCTGCTGTCATGTGGAGATGATTGTACTTCCATTTTTAAGTCTCTGTCATTTTTATTGTTTCTCGTGTTTCCTATTTGTTTTATGTCAATAAAATCTTTGTATTTTAGTGAAAGAAAGCAGTTTGATCACAGCAGGTGGAAAGCAGAAGAACCTGATCAGAAGCTCCTCATTTCTATTGGAACTCCAAGTCTCGGTGTATGTTTGCTGAACTGGGTCCAAACGCAGGGGGACAAATGGACTTGCCTTTCAGAACCACCGTGAAGCTTTGTGGTCTGCAGTCTTTGAACCTTTTGGTTTCTTGTGGTTCCTCCTGCTCTGGGTTCTGCTGGGTTCCGCATCAAGTCAGGACCAGCAACAGACAGCCTGCGCCGCTCATGTTAGAAAGGATTCACTGATACGTTTAATTCCCATGATCCTCTAAATTCAGAACCAAGAAAAGTGATAATACATGAAACGTGTTCCCTACTAACACATGAATGTTCTGAACTTGAACCTTCTGGTTCTATATATTGCTCTGGATGTGGGGGAGTGGTGGGGAGGGTTAGGAATAATCCACCATGATGTGGTCAGATCTGGGACTATAGAACCTCTAGAACTCAGATGTCTGGAACGTTAACTAACATTTTAATTACATCATGACGTGAAATGTAAACTTAAAATAACGTCGCATTCAAGGTGAAGCGACCAGATTAGGCCCCACTAGTTTGACCCGGGTGCAAAGCAGCTGGTTTTATGGAATAAAGATAATAAATCGATGTAAAATGAATGGAATGAATAAAATAATGAAAGGATGAACCTTCAAACGTTAGGATAGAAGCATAAAGGGGGTGTGAATTAACAAAGGACAATAAACAAGGAATGAATAAATAAAAGATGAATACTAAACAGATGAGTGGAAGGGGAACTAAACGATGATGACTGCTGATGAAGCGCCTGAAACCGGCTCGGACTAAAACATCAACAGGAATCCTGTTCCAGGAATGAGGGCGGGGGGGGGGAGAGAGAGAGAGACAAACAGGTTGGCCCTGATTTACCTGGGGGAGGTGACCACGTGACGTGCGCACCTGTTAGGCCGTACACTCCTGAGCTGGAGAGTGTTTGGATGCAGTCGCGCGCGTCGGTGTCGTTCTTCATTTTTGTTCTGCTCATCCGGACCGATTCTTCTTCAGGTGGGTCCAGTTACTTTCTCCTGACCTGGTTCTCGCTCACAATTCGGTTCTGCTATCGACCCGCTGCTTCAGACGGCGGGCTGGGATAAAGCTTCTGAAAATGACCCGAGTCATCTTTTAAAGCGTTCTTTCTATTGGTTGCACCAGAAAAAGGACTCTTCTTATTTTTTTAAATGAGAATGTATAATTTAGAACTTGTAAGTTCAATTTCTATTAGGTTTATATCCGTTACTATTCTTCAAAAATGTTTGTTAGAAATAATTAGGTTTCAGAAAGCAGAAATATTTGAAATGAAGTTGGATCGAGAATCGCTTGTGGAGGGAGTTCAAACAGACACGAACAGCCTCCAGTCTTCAGCTGGTTTCTGTCAAACTACAAGCTTCTTCTGGAGTTTTCGGTGTTTGCATGTGAAGTGAGCGCTTCTGGTCGAGGAACCCTGAGTGTGTCCAGGGTCAGACCTGGACGCTGCTGTTTCTGTTGGTTCTGACGGCTTGCAGGTGTGCCGCCTGTTTCCACCACAGCTGTCCTGGTTCTTGTGGTCCAGTGACCCACTTCTCCCTGCTCCTCACTATTTCGTGATTTTCTTTGACCCGGTTTGTGCTGATGTTGGTCTGTGAAGTGGGTTAGCAGGTGGAGTCAACATTTTTTTTCTTTTTGCAGGTTGACCTTTCTGAACGTCACCATGCCACAGACCAAGCACAGCCACACCCACAGTGGCAGCAAACAGTAAGCCACGCCACCCCTTTGCTGCTTGACACTGAAGGTACACAAAAATCACGGCACAACTTGGTGGAGAGCAGAGTCCACCTGAATCCCTGTCTCTGATCTGGACCTGAACCATCATCAGGTCTTTAACATCTGCTAAAATCAGTGAGCCACAAAGAAATCCACCTTAAGATAGAACCAGCCATTCCAACCAGATTACTAAGCAGTTTTATCAGAATCAGATGATCAATGATACTAGATACAGGGGAAATGCCAATACAACCATGACAACACATTCCCCAGAGTCCACAGCCACCATGATTGGAAATGAAAAGTATTTCTGTAGAGGAGTTTGTGCCTGCGTCCATGTGCTGCATCTCAGCTGCGCTGGATTTGAGCTTGTTTTTGTATGAATACGGGTTCATCAACGACATTCTTTATAAAGTTGGGAACCACGCCGCATGTGAGACGTGTACTGGAGTAACATTAGAGTAACATTAGATGCAGTCAACCGCTGATTGGTAGGTCGCAGGTTTGGTTTCTGCCATGCTTGCCCACGTATTGAAATGTTCTTGGGCAAGACACTAAACTCCACGTTGACTCTGGTGGTTATAAGTTGGCACCAGTGTTTGGCAGCGGAGCCGCCAACCAGTGTGTGAATGGGACTGTGACTGTAAGGCACTTTGGGCCTTCAAGGAAGATGGAAAAGTGTTATATATGTACAGTATATGCCATTTACAATATAAGGGTCTGATTATGAGAGACTGGTTTGAACGATTGAATAGGTAAAACATGGACAGGAAGGGGTTGGAATTCACTGCAGAAAAGCAGACACCTTCTGAACAATCACTGAATTGAAATGGAGAGTATCTGAATAGAAAGAACCCGTCCAGTTCAATACTAGGACTCACAGAAACACGTCTAAATGTGTGGCATATACTCAGCATGAAGACCCCAAAAAAGAGAGAAATAGAGAGACACCAATTCACTTATAAAGCATACTTTTGGACTATGGGAGGAAACCGGACAAAACCCACACATGCACAAGGAGAACATGCGAACTCTACACAGACAGAACCCTGGTGGGATTTGAACCAGAGCCTTTTTTCTGTGAGGCAAGAGCGCTAACCACTACACCACTGAGCAACCCACTCTGAAACCAAATATAGGATTTAATACTTTAAGATGACGCACTCAAACGAATCGATGCAACACACAAACCACTACAAGGGTCAGCACGTGCTTTTTTAATGTTTGATTTTGTTCTGGGGTGAACTCAATTGTCCTCAAAGTTCAGCATCTGATTAATAATCATTTGTAAACTTGCAAATTTGTACATGTTTCAGTGGCCGACAGAAGCCACTGAAGAACCTCACGTGACCCCAAAAAGTGCAGCGATGTTGCTTTGAAAGATGCATGTTTTGATTTCATTACTACAGTTTATGTCTCCTGCAGTCTGGAATGCAGAGTAGTGAATGCCAGCCCAAAGGGAGAACCCAATGGAGGCAAAATGTGGTTAAACAGTTGAATTCAAGGATCTTTCAGACATTCCAGTTATTTTCTTCATTTACTCTAGTTATCCTACAGTTACTAAAGTAGTAATTCAATCGTGGCCAGTGGCTAGCATTCAACCACACTTGCATACCAGATCAATTCATAAAAAATACAACAAATCCATAAAACACTCCAAAGTTAAAATGCAAGGATTTTTTCTGCTCACTCTGGGAGTTGTACTGTGTTTTTAGCATGAGGGACAAAAGACTTCATCAGTCGGTCTGTGGAGCAGTGCTGGGACAGTCGGTAACATCTACTTGAAAGCAAAAACTGTAGTCTTTTCATATCTGGAAATAAATTCAGGCGTCAATGGATTAAGTACGGTGGCCCTGAAGTGCAAATCACTTGACACAAAAACATTTAAAATATCACGACAAACAAACAAAATTCCAGAAACCAAAACGTTAAAAAGATAAATAAATAACTGGGATAAACATTGGAAAGCGCAATTAACTTTCAGAAAGCAAAATGAAATGTTAAAAAACAACACATACGTAGAAACCAGAAAAGCTAGGTACTATATATATAGGACATTGCTGATTGGAAGATGACATCAGAATCGCTTCATGTCAAATAACTTTCAGTTGTAATGATGTATAAACGTCATCATCCAATCAGAAATGTCCCTAGTTCCTGCCTTTTCTGGTTTCTACTTGTGTGTTGTTCATTTCTTTTTGCTTTCTGGAAATTACTTTTGGTTCCTGAAATTTGTTTTTTTTGTTTGCTTTGTTTTCTAAAGTGATTTGTTGATGTGGTTTGCACTGCAGGCCACCGTAGTTAATGGTAACTCCCGTATTTACCGGGGTTACTCCAAGTCACCCTTCACAGTTACTGAATACTCATTAAAAATGACTCCAAATGTACTACAGAATTACTACAAACATGCTTTATGATTACTCCAGGCAATCATTTATTCTCTGGTTACCTCAGTTACTCTTTAGTTGTTCCATGTATCCTCCATGATTACTTCAGTCATGTGCCAGTCTTAGGAAAATTCTCCAGGATTTTTCCAGCTATCTTTTACAATTACTCAAGCTATGCTACAAAGTTACTTCAAATGTCATAATTGCTGTACTTTCCTCGCTGGCTTTGTAGTTTTTCACAGTAATTCTTGTTATTCACAGGATTACTTCACTATAGTACTTTATTTTTCCTCAGAAATTCCCCTGAAGTACTCTGTTATATTTTTCAGTGTGTAACTTGAACAGTTGTGGGTGTAAATCTGCTTTGCTACATATTTGCTCCAGAGCACGTTATGTTCCTGTGGAGGGAGTGGGGGAGCAAAGGGAGCATCCTTATATGTACTGATAATAAGGGGGGGTTAGGCTGTAGTCTGCCATGGAAACCAACTGTTGCAGCTTTCTGGTGTCTCAATGCAACTAATGACTGTGTGTGTCTGTGTGTGTCTGTGTGTGTGTGTGTGTGTGTGTGTGTGTGCGCGTGTCTGTTCTCAGTAAACACAGGCACAGTGAGGTCATGTCGAATCCAGTCTACCCTCACTCTCAAAGGGACCACATGCTGCACTACTATCGCTGGTCCTCACCCCCAGGTGTGATCAAGATCTTGAGCATCATCATCATCATTTTGTGCGTGGCCGTGTTCGCCTGCGTGGCCTCCACTTTGGCGTGGGACTACGACTTGGGCCTCATGGGAGGTGGAGCTGGCTTAATCCCAGGTTCCGGCGGTTCGTACGGTGGGTCATACGGTGGGTCGTATGGTGGTGCCTACGGCGGGTACGGAACCGGTGTTGCCGGTGGTTCCTATGGGTATGGAGTGCAAGTGGATCCCAAATCTGGCAAAGGCTTCCTCATCGGCATCTCTGCCATCACCTTCATTGCTGTGCTCATCATTTTTATCATCGTTATTTCAAGACAAAGCACCTCTCGTTCATCCGTGTTCTACCTGGCAACCATCATCATAAGCGTCATCTTGGCCTTCCTGATGCTCATCGGCACCATTGTTTACATTGTGGCTGTGAACCCAATGGCGCAGTCCTCTGGTTCAATGATGTACAACGGGGTGTACCAACTGTGTGCGCAGTTCCAGACCCAGACCTCGGCCCAGGCCCAGACAAACTTCATAAACCAGTACCTCTACCATTACTGTGTGGTGGACCCTCAGGAGGTTGGTGGTGCTTTTTCATTGTGCTTCTTCAGGCTGTGTGGAGGGGTGCAATGGATCATAAAACTCACGGTTCGGATCGTGTCACGGTTTTAGAGTCGCAGTTTGGATCTTTTTTGGATCAGTAAAATGGAAAAAAACCAACAAAATAAAAGCCTTCAATTCATTTTTTGAAAAGCTTCAATACATTAATTTAATAAAACATACGGTAAATAAAGTACTTTCAAACACACAAATATATATCGCATTCAAGTATTGTGTCATTGAGGCCTATTTATGAAAACAAAACATTAAAGACATCTGAGAACTTAAGATATTCCTATTTGTAAAAAACACTCAGGACGCCAATATAAATATAAAGATGCAATATGAAAAATAGCATCTTGAAAACAAACTAAAATTAAAGCTGTGAGCGGCGTTGGATGGCCCGCAGGCGCTACCCATCGCCCTAGCCCTGGCCTCTACACGCCACCGCCGCCCCCCGCCGCCCTCACCCCCCATTGCCGCCCGCCTCTACACGCAGGCGCCACCCTCGCAGCCCACCGTTGACCCTACCACACTTGTAAAGCAGCCACAGCGCACCCCTGGCCCCAGCTTTCACTTTCTGTCAGGCTGCTCTGAGCTGCACGTGACAAAAGGATGAAAAAAGCACTTTTTTCAAAATGGCGGCTTTTCTGTTGATTTTATCGCCATAGCAACCATTTTATGTTTTGATCACCCCGTGACACCGAACATATAGACGTAAGTTTCAGAAGAATCGTCAAAAGTCAACATTAGAAGGTCCTTAGCAACAAAGGTTATGCGCTAGCCACGCCCACTTTCCTAATATTTTCGTATCCGCTCCTATTATATCATGTCCAGTTCTGCTCAGAGGTCAACATATTAAATTTTCACAAGAATCCGTCAAACATTGGCCGAATATAAAGACTACGCCACTTTGCAAGCTCGCCACGCGCACACCGTTTAAGATAGAGAAAAAGTTTTTGTACCAAAATTTCACAAATTTCCTACCGATGATGCACTGAAAGTTTGAAGACGATCGGAAAAAAAAACCCTTGGGCTGAATTTTTGATTTAGCTAGGAGTAAAATGGATTTTTTTTTCAAATCAAGATGGCGGCCTCTTCCCAAGCTCAAAGTTCAACGAAACTTTTTGGGTCATCGTAGACTTGCGCTAGCTGCATGTGTGGGAAATTTCGTTAAAATCGTGACAACAAAAGGTCCGTTTTCACGTTCTTGAAAATAGCGAAATCTCCAATTTTGAAACAAAATGGCCGCCAAACCGTTGGTCGTGTGGCAATCACGTAATATTTTCAAAACTTCCTTTAGCTATCACGAACAAAGTTACGTTGGTTTCGTTCCTTAATTCTAAAAAAAAAATTCAGAAAAAATCGTTTTTCGCTGAGTAAGCACTTTTTTTTGCGTCGGTTTTTCGCTTCCCCTGGCCTCATTTTTAACATTATACTTTCAAATGTTACATTGTCACGTTCAGCTTGACGGTCTGGACGTGTGGATATGCGCTTCGTGACATTTCGCTAAAACATGTGCGAGCTAGCTAGCAGCGTAGCGGTTGCGAGCTCGCCACGCGCACGCCATTCAAATTCTACAACTTCTAATTCCAACATTTTGTTCACAGTTCCCGGCCATTGATGCTCGTGAAGTTACAAGATGATTGGTAAAAATCCCTAGGACGAGTTTACGTTTGAAGCTTGTACTAAACGTGCTTTTTTTTTTAAATTCAAGATGGCGGCCTCTTCCGAAGGTCAAAGGTCAATGAAACTTCTGTGGTGGTTGTAGACTCCGGCTGGCGTGATATGTGTGAAGTTTCGTAAAAATCGGAAGAACCAAAGTGTCGTTTTCCCATATTATGGAAAAACGCGAAAATCGCCAAATCTCGCACTTCGCTACAAAATGGCCGCCACGGCGTGGGTCGTGCGGCCCCCCCATAATGATTTCAAAAGCTCTCCTGGATACCCCCGACGCGTGTGTTTTGGTTTCGTGTGCGTATTTCAAATTTTTTTTTTTTTTACTCCTTAAACAAATTTCGGCCCATTCATTTTTTTGGCGGTATCGCTCGCCGTGATGTCATCGTTTTGGGGGGGGTGGTCGTACACTTCAAAATCAATTATTTTACAATTTTCCCTAGGTTTGTGGAAATTATGGTGAGTTTTCGGGTATGTGGCGGGGGTCAAATTTAGGCAAACAGGTTTCGTTAGAAAGAGAATAATAATAATAATAATAAACAAAGCAGATACAATATAGAAAAATTTGCGCCTAGGACTGTGTGGGTTCGTGCACTTTTTTTTTGTACTACACACTGGCCAGGTCTGTGGGCTTAAAGGCCTGTTCCTTCAGGTCGGTCAAAGGCTTTTTGTATGTTTTTGGGTCTTTTCGTACGTGTAAAAACAATACGGTCCTTGCAGACAGGACCCTGCTGCTGCGGGCCATAATAAAAAATACATTTTAAAAAGCAGAGTATATCTGAATTTACTACTTAAATGCTTTCACTGTGTCCCCTGCCATAAACTCTCTCCCACTGGTTGACAGAAGCTCCTCCCACGCGCGGCGGGAGCTTCAGGTTAGCACACTTTTGGACAAACGTCAAGCAGGAACTTTGGCGCATGCAAAAACCAAAACGGTGCACGTGAACTTGACACGCAAAGTGCTCTGAACGGACAATTGATTTAAATGATCAGACACACATGCGCGCACACACCCGGGGGTGATGCGGGGCGGGTGCCGAACCATGACCTTTGATCTGGAAATTGACCATATATAAACAATGGACATTTCAACCCCTCCCCTCTCGTGCTCCAAACAGGAAGTACCATCTGATTCCAAGAAAGTCAGAGAATAACCGTTTTTGTTCTGATACCGTCTTCTTTCTAATCCTCATGTTTTTCAATATATATATATATATATATATATATATATATGTATCACAAGTCATTCAAGTTATGAACTGACCAATCAGAGGCTTCAGTAAAACCATGTGGTGCCCGCTGGCCCCACCTCCGTTTGATTGACAGCTTCTCCTAAACCAGTGGAAGGGGTGTGGACTTCAAACAAACTCACTCATGATTGGTGACTGTAGTTCTCTGACGCGGACCAATCACTGTCGACCGGTTTTAAAATGGTGGCGCACACTGTATATCAGGAAGCAATGGTGACAGATTTGGCCACATTTTGCGAGAGTCAGAGGTTTTCTATGGGTGACCTGACACCTGGTTTTGTATGTCAATGGATCCGTACGGATCATCCGGGATCCGTTGATCGCACCCCTCCTGTGCTGTTTGTGTGAGATCTGCCGCTGTGGTTTTGAATGTGAAGCAGAACTCAGAAGAGCAGCGAGTTCTGCAACAACCTGAAAGAAAGTCTGTTCCTTCTTTGGACAGCATAAACATTTTTAAAAACCCTGCAGGCTCATTTGGTCTTTCTAGAATGTGGTATTCATGTCCACAGGACATTTCTATGATGAAAAGGAAGTAAAAGTCTCGATTAAAGCAGAATTTAAAAGTTGTTTGTTAGTTCTGTAAGATGTCTCTTTCTCATGTAAAGTGGGGGTGTTTGATTTGGCAGGTGTTTCTTGTAGGTTGGATATAATTGTATCTCCTTTTTCTTTCTCCTGTCATTCCAGGCTGTGGCCATTGTCCTGGGCTTCCTGATCTCCATCGGCCTCATCATTCTTCTGGTGTTTGCAGCTCGAACTCGTTCCCAGATCCGCTACTGGGGCTTAGACCGAGTTCACTGGGAGGAGCCAAAGATGAGAAGTTCTGGTTTCCACAACAGCATTGGAGAGTGGGTGAGTGTCAAAGAAACCCAATCTCCAAATAGCCATTATATCTAACCCCCTTCAAGGACATGGTACAGTTTGAAACGCTCATTTAGACTTCATTTAAAAACAAAAAAACCTGACTCGACCTCTGAAGCATCTCCTTTCACTCCTTGTCCGAGTCCAGAGTTTTAGCTGAATGCTCAGAGATGCGTGAAGAGATCAAAATACTGCTTTGGGCTTGGTTTTTTTATGAGAAATTAACATTACAATAAACTCAAAAGCTCAAAAAAGTTGATTTTGCATGGCGTAGGCCTTTTAAATGCTGTTTGTGATTTATGCAAAAAGGTTCTTTACCGTGCTGCAAGAAGAACTTCTACTTCTTCAACTTCCGTGCTAAAGAACTTCTAAACATCAAGGTCCCTCTTTAGCTGTGCACAGGATTTCCTACGGACGATGAATGCATCACTTGGTGGAAAAGCAGGAAAGAAACCCACCCCACAAAGGCTGAGGGTATGGCAAACTGAGGCAAAGCTAAGATCAGTTGGTTATCTGTGCGTCATTTGTTTTGCAACCAGTGTGGAGTTTGTCATGTGTTGGGCTAATTTCAGACTTACCAGGCATTGCAGTTGAACGTGCTCTGGAATGGTTTGATTTGATGTGATGCCCTGATCTGACAAACAGTTAGTGAGAATAAATAAGTCATGAACAGTCATAACAAACAACACAGCAGTTCAACTGCTTATGGAAGAAACGCAAACATATCTCTAAAATCCCCACAAGGAAAAAAAAGAAGACCGGGATAAACAAAACATCTTTTTTTGTTCTTATGGGAAATGCCTGAGACGGAGCTTAAAGAAGCCCCCCCCATCTAACACACTTGATTTCTGTGGTCAGCTCTGCAGACATCTGATAATCTGCCACACTGTTTAAATCCAGTGTTCAAGGACGGACGTCAAATCTGCTGTGTCAAGGTTCTGGAGGACCGGAGTTGGGAAACACTGCCTTAAAGGAAAAGTTAGGAACATCACGAGGCTGAGAATCGCAACAACAATGCAGAGTTTCTCAGAAGCGCAGTGTTCCTGCAGACAAAAGGAGCTGTTTGTGCATGCGCATGCTTGTGTGTCTGCGCACACACGCGCAGCAGATGAGGCGTGAAGCAGGTTGTGTGGTTTCGTTTGCAGTTTCAGGGTGTGGTCATTCATCTTCTCTGGGTTTCTTTCTGGTGCTGTGGGGTAAATATGGACGGGAGTGAACCTGACACTCTCTAAGTCTGAAGCTCTTCGGACAGACTCCTAACAGCTCATAGATGACCTTCACCCAAAGACACCTTCATCAGCGCAGGGTCAGCGCAGACTTTCTGTTGACATACCCAATGGTATCTGCGGTATTCTGACATGCAGGAAGAAGCAGAAAAACCCGTCAGTCCAGTGTCAGGGATGTTTACAGTGAAGCAAACCTGCAGGAAGAGGTGAAACAGTGGCCCTCTGTGTGTCTGGCACACTGCTGCTTTGCATATGCAGATGATATGATGCTGTCAATTCAAGGATTCCTCCTTCCCTTAAAAATGGAGACCGTCTGTAGAATCCCCTTCCCCTGCGCCTGACTGAGTCTGTATTTTTGAAAACAAGCTAAGACTTATTTGTTTAGGAAAGCTTTTAGTTGAGTGGGCTTTCTTATGTTACCTCATCATGTTTTATTCATCTCTTGTTGCCATGTATACACTTTACACAGATGGACACTTTTGTGACTGTAGCTGTGAAAGCAGCGGAAGAAAGGAGCTTTCTGGCTTTACTGCTGCTGCTCAGATAGAAAGTAAAAAAAGGAGATCTTTGCCTGAAAGCTGAATCTGAGTTCAGAAGGACAGACATTTTCTCAGAGACGCTCTAGCGAGAGCAGATGTGTTTCAACATCGTAGCACCCTCAGTCTGACACTCCCCCATTGACAGAACAATGAACTAATTGAGATGTTGAGGTCACCCACAGAAAATGTCTTCCCTCGGGCTGTTGTGAAATGTGGCCCAATCCGTCACCATTGCTTCCTGATGAGTGCGCCACCATTTTAAAACCAGTCGACAGTGATTGGTCCGAGTCGATCTGAGTCACGTTTTTTGGGGAACTACAGTCACCAATAAGGAGTGAGCTTCCACTGAAAGCTGGTCGGGAGAAGCTGTCAATCAAATGTTGGAGGTGGGGCCAGCGAGCACCACATGGTTTTACTGATTGGTCAGTTCATAACTTGAATGACTTGCAATAAGGAAAAATATCTTTTTTTTAAGAATCAGATTAAGAAAAATGTATGAGAGCAAAAATGGTTATTCTGACAAATAAAATGACCGTAATAACGGTCTATTTCTCAATGGAAGTCTATGGGATTTTGGCTTTCTGGGAACGAGCAGGTACTTCCTATTTGGGAACAGGAGAGGGGAGGGGTTGAGCTGTCCATTGTTTATTTACGGTCAATGCACTTCCCCTGCCATCAGCGTGTGAATGCGTGTGCATGGGTAACTGTGACTGTAAAGTGCTTGGGTCCTTCCAAGAAGCTAGAATAATGCTATTTACCATTTCAGCTTTTTTGGACTCATGTGTTTGGATGAGAGTGGGGGCAGCAGGCTGAGAGCTGATTGGACAGGAGCAGAAAATGAAGTTTTCAGCTTTCAATAATCGTGATGATTCTCAGTTTACAACCAAAAATGTTGGAGCATCACTTAGCTAGAGCCAGAGATGCTGCGTCATAGCAGGGTTTTAGAGGAATACTCAGAGATGTGTCCGTGGATCAAATACCACTCATGTCAGAACACATTTCTTAAAATACATTTGCTGTAATTGAATAAAATTCAGCCCCTCATTCTTCAATAAACTTGAAATGTTCTATTGTAGATTAACAACGTGTCCGAGGGTCCTCAAGTGCTTGTTGACGCGCCCAATGACAGGGTTGGAGGCTCCAGAGACCACCTGGATGAGATGGACCACACTAAACCTCTGTACCTGCCTGGGTAAGATCTGTTCTGGTTTCATGATCTTCATCGTTCTGTCGTTGGATGGGGGGTTGTTGATTGGGGGGTTTGATGCCACCTGCTGGTCACGTACAGGTTATAAGTGTAAAAAACATAATAATCTGGCCTTGCAGGAATGAACTCAGTTTGGGATGGGCTTTCTAGTTTCTCCAGTATTCAGATTGGTGCATTTCAGACTTTGTTGGATGGACAACATTCCTCTGCTTCTGTTGAGGTTCACAGGGATGTCTGTTGGAAAATCCTTCTCATTTTCTGAAACACGTCTGCACATTGGATAAGAATGTTTTTCCTCTGTCTCCCCCGTCTTTCCTCAGTCCTGTGAGTTCTCTTTGTCTTGGCTTTCATCGCTGTGATAACTGCAGTTGTTGGGAGCAGTTTGAACGAAGGTTTTTTTCTTTGTTCGTTCTTTCTGAGTTTGTAGGAACAGCTTCTCACGATGCTAGAATGCTCTGAATACTCCTAATTCATGTTGAAGTGCATAGTTTGAGTCAAACATGAAACCCTGGTCAGTGTAGGTGGGCTTTCTGTTCATCTTAATGTTCACATTACTGCCGTCCTTCATGTATGCAGAGCAGTTTATGATCAATTAAATGGATCTGTCCACTGCATTGATACGGCGACTGAATTCCTGTGACATCCACGTTTCGCGAATCTGGTTTCTTTAGTGCCTTCTTTGGTCGCGTTTTAGTCCACCAACAGTCTTTTTTTTATTTTATTTTCAGCTTTCAGCCTTACAAGCAGAGTCTGTGTGCCTGCTTCATCTAAAGCAGGTTCTGACACGTTATCAGCACATTTTTGTTCTGAGGGTTCCTGTTGTCTCTTCACAGCACCTATCTGACCATCTGTCCAAAAACATGAACATTATCACCTGTGTTTTCAGGGACTCAGACATCAGCAGCTCTGTGGGGGGGCTGAAGTCCAGGCTGAAGGACTACGACCCTGGAATGGATTCTGGAGATGAGCTGGAAGAAGAGGACTTTAGTGTGTGAGTGCTGGTTCTCAGCCCCGACCTTCGGGGAGGACATGAGTTATCTTCACGGGTTCTGTCCCTCTGCAGGTTGTTTCCAAAGATTCTGGATGAGCAGGAGCGTCTGACGTACAAACAGGAGTTTGACCGGGATCACCGGGAGTACAAGAACCTGCAGGCTGAACTGGAGGAAATCAACAAGGACCTGGCGGACCTGAACAGAGAACTGGACCGGCTCCCCGAGGGCAGCCCTCAGTTTCTGGTGAGCGTCAGAGTGGGTTGTCTCTGAGCTCCGTAGGCAGGGAGGTGTGGGGCTTTTCTGCAGAAAAGTAACATCCTTCTCTTTGTGTCTTTGACTTGAGAACATCATCAGTGGTCTCTTGTTCAGAAACATTTAGGATCATATAAAGCACCAGGAGGCAGCAACAACAGACCAGAAATCACAGAAAAACAAAGTTCAAAAGCAGAACTCGATACGCAGACAGCTTCTCCAGTGTCTTGGGCTGCTAGATGCATACTTGATGCTTCTCAAGCTAAATCCAAACCACAATGGATTGTCCTCCACCCATCAAAAATGTACATTAAGCTTTTCAATGGCTGCGTGTTTGTGGAAGTAAATAACTGACCATCCTTGACCATCCATCCTCTTTCGGTCTGTTTTCAAAGTGTTCCTAGGTCTCCCTTAATGATGATGATGCTGTTTTAAGGCAAAAGGCGTGTTGTTTCCTGGGACATAGTTTCTGCAGAGCAGCAGGAGTTCATTAGAAATTCACCCTTAAGTTTTTTGGGGGACTTGGTGTGAATTATCCCCGCCCCCACTTCCCGTCACCCATCTGTTTACAGGCTCTCCCACTGGCCTACAACGCCTCACACCCCCAACCTAACATTACTGGTGCAACAAAAATGGGGAATAATATTGGAGCTATCCAGCCATACAGGTTAGAACCACAAACCGAATGGAACGAAGCAGGGAGCTTGAGCCTGCCAAATGTGGCTTCTTTGTCACAGGTACAAGCTTTTTTATACCTGCACAACAATTTGAATAAAGAAATGAATTTTTAGCTTAAGTTTCTTTATTTGTCCTCCATCCTCATAAAAATGCCACAAGAACATGTTAAAAAAACAACGTTTTGATCCAAGTGTGTGTTTAAAGTCGAAGCATAAATATTTGTAGGTAACAGAATCTGCTTTAAGAACAAACCCCCAGTCTGACGATTCCCTCTGAACGGTGAAGATCGTTTACTCAGTAGCTCGCTGCTCTGTAGCTCCTTTCTTGCATCGTGGTGTTCTGTATAAAAGGATCCATCAGGGAATGCTGTGGTGTTCCGTAACGCTGCTGTGGTCCTTCTTTACCACCTCAATCAGGGCATGACTTTCTGATCGGGATGAGCTGATGGGTTTTACTAGTTCAGGTAACTTCATGCTGAAAACCTTTAGCCTAAAAGCTGCCTGGCCTCCTCTCTCATAAATTCCAGCACAGAAATAAACCCATTTTGAAATGATGGTTCAGCACAGGGACCAAAGAGAACCAACTTTGACTTTCCATCTATCCATCTTCTCTTCATGTTCGGGGTTCTTGCTGCTTCAGAAATTGTTTTTGGTGCTTTTTATTTTTGTAAGCTTGTAATCCGTTAAGCATCTCTTCTGTAAGCTGCATGAGGTCCTGTCAGGTAAGGAGGAGCATGAAGATGCCTCCTCGTGTTACTGCGGTGTCCACAGCTTCATCGTGATGCTTTCTTCTGCTTCCAGGATGCCATGAGTGATTACACGAGACTACGGAACCTGAAGAAGGTAAGATGGATGAGGAGATGGAGGCTTCAGCGCATTGTTATCCTGCCTTCATGGATGCAAGATGTTTGTGCTCACCATGAGACCTGCTCCTCCTGCAGAGCTCCCAGTACCAGATGAAGAAAAAGCGGTGCCGGTTCTTATGCTCCAAACTGTCCCACATCAAGAAGCAGATCAGCGAGTACGACTCCCGGCCCTGAGCGCCACGCCTTTGAAGAACACTGGAGTATTTTCTTGTTCAGGTCTTCAGGTGGAACTTCTGAGGAGAGGTGTACACCTGACATGAAATATTGAGTTTTACTCTACTATATAGGCATTCCTTTTAAGTGGTTTTTAATATAATTTTTTTTATACAAATGTTTCTTTTTCAAGCACAGAGAAGGCTGTGTCGATGTACTTCTGTGGTTTCTGTAAGATAAGCTTAAGTCTTGAGGTATATTAATCAAGAACTGCTGTGTGTGTGTGTGTGTTTTAAAAACAGAAGACTCTTTGTGTTCACTGTGTCTCCCCAGCACCTGGAGGAGGTTTGCTACCAGTTATCTCTGTTCTGCATGCCAACAGACAGTTGTAAAGTGTGTGAACCACCTTGACCTTGTGTTGAATAAATGCAGCAGCAGAGGAAAAACGGACAGAGATTGTTCAGAGAACGCTAAGAACAGCACTTTGTTCGTATCTCTCCCTGCTATAGCTGGAAAAAGAAGCTTCAATCTTGCGTCTCTTCATTTTGTGCAGACCTGGGTTCACATGAACTTTATTTAGCTCAAAGACTGTGTTTTAAACCTAACAGTTTCTTTGTCCCACATCTGCAGGAAGCTTGTTTTGTCCTAAAACTCTTGTAAATTATGATTTAATTCAGGAAACATTAAAATCGATCTCTGCAGCTTCTGTAAGAAGAGTCTGATCAAAAACTGGGCATGAAGTTCCATCTCCCCTGCTACATCCATCTTCTCGTGACGCCTCTTCTTGCTTCTGTCCCACGCAGCCTTCATCATAACTTTGAGGGATTGAGGAGGATTTTTCCTTTTACATGAAATCCAGAGGTCATTCCTCAAGTTTCTTAGAAGACGTAGGACACAAACGTAAATAGGGAATAAAAATAGCTTACTTTTGAGGTTATGTACAATGTGGTGCACGGCTAAGAATAAGGATCACTTAGAATTACTGTATATCTTCCAATAATGCCAGGTCTCAAATGCCGGGTTGACCCATAAATTTTTAAATAAACGCCTGGGCTACTATTGGAAGATATCCGGTAAGACAACTAATTTTGATCAAAACAACTACAGAATTGGACTGTTAAGTGACAGCATGTGCCGCAGAGCGTTTACAGTTTAGATGGAGAGGACGTGCTGCAGTGCGACTCTGGGTTGGTGACGATGTATTTTGTGTTTCCTAAATGGAAAAAGAGATGAGGGCCAAGCAATGCAAACGGTTTAAAAATGACAATGAAAAAGTCTTCTGAGAATTTGGAGGAATAAAGTGAACCTGCTCGTGTAGGACAGAGTTCACTTGCTCTTTATGTGGTGCCTTGAGACCACATTGGTTGTGAACTGATGCTTTATTGATGAATGCAATTACATTTCTAGAGCCCTAAGAAGTAGCTTATTTTTATTCCTACTCACCTGATGATTTCTCCCGTCCGTTCTTTGTTTCTCACTTCAACTAAAATCTGAATTTTCAGTTGAATTTTTTATCACCATTCAAGTGAATCAATCTCTGATGGATGGAAAAACAAAACCTTTTAACCTTCAATGATGCATATGAGAAGTTCTTTATAGTGCTTCAAAGACACTGAAGCAAACCCGCTTTTTATACCTGATCACCGGCATGATGTTTGTGACTCTGGTTGGAACTTTTCTTAAAACTTGATTGCTACAACAAAAATGTAAAATATTTAAAGGCTGCTGATGGATGGATCCACAGCTGCTTCAAAAGGTTTCTGCCAGCAAAGCTTTTTGATTTTTGTTTTTGTTCTTGTATTGATCTTAGTTTGGGTGGTGATGTCTGTCACTCCCTCACTCACTGCAGGGGCTGATGTCAGGGCAGCCATAGCGGCTGTTTCCTCGTTTTTGTCTGTAGCTTATAAGCAGCTTATAAACTTTTTACTAGGCTGTCTAACAAACATTTAGCAGTGCTTGTTTATTTTTTATACTTTCTTTATAAACTACATTAAAACTTTTTGCAAAAAAAAAATGAATGAATGAGTATTTCATGTATAAAATCACATACTCGCTATGTAAACTCAGACATTTATTATAAAGGATCGAGATTCTTCACTTCACTCTCGGTTCATGCTGACTCCACAATAATTATAGGAGGAGACCTCAACTTGGTCCTTGATCCTGAACTTGACAAACTCAGCACAGCAGGACACCAGCGCACATGGCGTTCTGCAAGTATTTTGAAGCAGTACATGGATGAGTTGGGTCTCTGCGACGCTTGGCGCTCATGTCATCCAAACACTAAAGGGTTCACTTTCTTTTCTCCAGTTCACCACTCACAGTCTCGCTTAGATTACTTATTAGTCAGTAATTCTCTTTTAAAAGATATCAAGGATTCCAACATTCATCCAATTATCATTAGTGATCATGCACCAGTTTCTGTAAATATTTCACACCTTCTGGCTTAACCTGGAGGTTTAACACTTCTCTGTTAAAAGATCAAGAGTTTATTCAATTCTTTAAAAAAGAGTGGGCAACCTTCTTAGAATTTAATGATACTCCGGATATTTCACCATCTATTCTTTGGGAAACAGCAAAAGCAGCGATGAGAGGAAAAATTATTTCTTATTCAACAAATAAAAAACATAAAGAGAAAGCAGATTTATTAGAAATAGAAAATAAAATCAAAGATCTAGAGGCTGCTTATGCTGCTTCTGCACAAGAACACATTCTGGGAGATCTGAAAAATTTAAAGCTTCAGTTAAATGACATCATCAATAAGCAAACACAATTCCAAATACAAAAACTTCAAGGTCAAATAGTTAAACATTCAAATCTGACAGGAATGTCTCGACGATTCGCAAGGACACAAAAAACCCAAATCCAGGAGTGAAAAACTTGTTGCATCTTTCCCAAAAAGACTCTTGGTTGTATGAGATCAAAAGGATGCTGCTACTAAATACTGAGGAAAGGGTCTGAATACTTAGGAACGTGTAATATTTCAGTTTTTCTTTTTGAATAAATCTGCGAAAATGTCCAAAATTCTGTGGGTTTTTTTTCAATATGGGGTGCTGTGTGTACATCAGTGAGGAAAAAATTAACTTCAATGATTTTAACAAATGGCTGCAATATAACAAAGAGGGAAACATTTAAGGGGGTCTGAATACTGTCCGTGCCCGCTGTGCATACATACCTAAAAGAAGCGGAACCCTCTGTTTCTGCACCATGTTTCCACCCGGAGTACAGCGCGCGTGCTCCGGTTCCTGTGAAAGGCTATCAGAGCGGGTTCTGCTGTTTCTTCAGGTAGGTCGGGTTTTGCTCATCAGTGTTGGTGCCTCTGTGTGTTTTCTGCTAATCACTGGCATGATGTAATGAACGGAACCACGTTAGACGGACGGACCGGTTTAATGGAACACGGTCCGTTCACCGGAGCAGGAATGTTTCACCAGCAGAAGCAACGACCAGGGTCAGCTGAACTCGCAGAACCTGTGTGGACACTTTGTTCAGCAGAACTTCAGTCCATCAGATGATTATTAAAGGGGAGCACAAAGAGAGCAGCGCACTTCTGCGCATGCGCGTGTTTGTGTGTCACTGCTATTTGTGTGTCTTTCCTTCAGTGTTTAGATCCTACCAGGCATAGAAATGGACGAGGAGCCGGAGCGGGCCAAGCGCTGGGAGGGGGGCTACGAGCGGACATGGTGAGCTGACCGGAAGCTGTGACCCCCCACCACACACACACACACACACCACCAGAGTCTTGTGATGCTGTTGTTCTGCAGGGAGGTGCTGAAGGAGGATGAGTCTGGATCACTCAAAGCCACTGTGGAGGAGATCCTGTTCCAGAGCAAAAGGAGGAGGTGTGTGGCTGCAGAGAGGAACACACACACACACACATTTCACTGTTGTGAGCCTCTGCTTTTCCTCCTCCAGGGTCATAGAGAGTCATGGACAGGTCCGGCTTGGCATGGTGAGTGACATCCATCCTCATGGCGGTAGAGCGTTAGAGCAGGTCATAAAGAGAGGGAGTGACTCTGTGACCTGCTGCAGATGCGTCACCTCTTCGTCGTGATGGACTGCTCCCGCAGCATGGAGGACCAGGACCTGAAGCCCAACCGCCTCACAGCCGCTCTGAAGGTTCCTCCTGACGTTCATGAGCTCTCTGCAGACTGCACCCTCATTTCCTCACTGCACCGCCTCCTCTGCTCTGTCTCCTGCAGCTGCTGGAAGGATTTGTAGACGAGTACTTTGACCAGAACCCCATCAGTCAGGTAGGAACTCAAGCTCAGCACCACAAGAATCCGTTTATCCGTGTAGCCGTGACCACTGGGGGGCACTAGAAACCGTCTGCAGCTGCTAATCATCTGGAATCTGAAAAGTCAAAGAGAGCCTCAGCCCCCCCTCCTGTAGACCTGAGAATGTTTGCATGGGGTTGGTCATGTGACCCTTCTGTCTGTTCCAGGTGGGGGTCATCACCACCAAGAACAAACGGGCGGAGAAGCTGACGGATCTGGCAGGTGAGTCCTCACGGCAGCTGCTGGAGGAACGTTTTAAAAGTTCAGGTCTCACATTCTTTACCTGTGGACCCCCCCGCACGCCCGGTCTTTGTTTGACCCCCCCCCCCCATAGGAAATCCAAAGAAGCACATCTCTGCTCTGAAGAAGGCCGTGGACTCGCCGTGCGTCGGCGAGCCGTCTCTCTATAATGCTCTTAGCCTGGCTGTGCAAACGCTAAAGTAAGTCCGGTTCAGGTTCTGGTGGTTCCGTTGATGAGTCGGGGGGGGGGGTCAGACAACTTCCCTTCTCCCTACAGGCACATGCCGGGACACACGAGCAGAGAGGTCCTGATCATTCTCAGCAGCCTCACCACCTGTGACCCGACAAACATCTACGATCTCATCAAAGTAAGGAACCCTACTGTTCTGGTTCTGGTACATCCAGGCCCTGAAGTGACCAGAACCTCCTGGTGGTTCCATCAGGAACATCTCCTGCTCTGAAGCTGCGGTATCTCCTTATAGACCCTGAAGTGTCTGAAGGTGCGGGTGTCCGTCATCGGGCTGTCGGCTGAGGTTCGGGTCTGCACGGTTCTGACCCGGGAGACTGGCGGCTCGTACCACGTCATCCTGGACGAGAGCCACTTCAAGGAGCTGCTGATGCTGCATGTGAAGCCGCCGCCGGCCAGCTCCTCCTCCGAGTGCTCACTGATCCGGATGGGTGAGCTTCTATCACGTGTGGGGGGGGTCACTCCTGTACGTCAGGTGTTCTGAGCGCGCTCTGTGGGTCTCTTCAGGGTTCCCGCAGCACGCCGTCGCCTCTGTGATTGAGCGGGACGCCCGGCCGTCCTTCAGCATGTCGTAAGTGATGCTGCTGCAGAGCTCCGCCCACCTCCGCTGCGTCTGACCATTCTCCTGTCTTTGTCAGTCATCTGGACAGCGGTGCTGGACCCGGTCTCTCTCTGGGGGGGTACTTCTGCCCGCAGTGCCATGCCAAGTACTCGGAGCTCCCTGTGGAGTGTAAAGTGTGCGGTACGTCTGGCAGGAAGGTGTTAGGATGATGAGCTGATCAGTATTTCCAGGTCCACTTCAGATGGTTCTAAGCACAGAGCACTGGGTTCAGAACCCTCATGAACAGAAGGTCTAGGCTCTGTTGAGCCAGACAAGAGGTCCAGCTGGTCTTGTTTGTGCCTGCTCCGGTTCCTCAGGGTTCTGCAGGTCCAGTGCAGACAACACGTCCTGCGGCTGTGGTCATCTGGGCTCCTCAGCAGGGTTCTGGAGCATCTTAGAGGTTCTGTATAACCTGCTGAAGCAGGAACCATCTGATGGCGCTTGGTCTCAGTGTGGCGATGAGCTGGACCTGCATGCATCTGCAGCTGCTCCATCTCTGATCTCCTGCGAGGCCCCGCCTCTGGGCTTCTCTGTCGGGTGGGCGGGATCTGGTCTGTGAGGTGGGCGGGGTCTAAGCAGAACCTTTGCTCTGGTATCTCAGGTCTGACTCTGGTGTCGGCCCCTCACCTGGCCCGCTCCTTCCATCACCTGTTCCCCCTGCAGCCGTTCATGGAGAGTCCAGTGCAGGAGCTGCCGGGCAGCAGGTACCTGCACACACGTGCGCACGCATGTGCAATCTGTGGGTGCGCTGTTGTAATGGTTCTGGTTTGGTTTCAGGTTCTGTGAAGCCTGTCAAGGAGAGCTGAGGGATAAAAGTGTGAGTAGAATCTAAACGTGGACATGTGCAGACGGAGGGGCGGGCTGTGGCATGTCTGAGAGGGTTTGTGAGCCATTTCGCTGGTTCTGACCCGTTTCCTCTGGCTGCAGGCATTCGTCTGCCCCTCGTGCCGCAGCGTGTTCTGTGTGGAGTGTGACCTCTTCATCCATGACTCTCTGCACTGCTGCCCCTGCTGCATCCACGGCGCTCTGTGACTGCGGACCGGCACCGGGGTCATCTCCAGCACTTCAGAACGGACCAGCGACGCATGCTACACTCCAGCCCAAACTGCCTAGTTGTGTGGAAGGCAGATGGAGATGGGCCGGGTCAGGACCGGGGAACTGGATCTTAGACAGAAGTGTTGTGAAGAACATCCGGGTCTTCATGGGTCCACAGACTCTTCAGACATTAAAACAAAGTTCTGGAAGCAGCTCAGGTGGTGAGTTCTGATTCTGATCAGAACAGGAGAAAGGGTTCTGATGAAGTCGGTCTGAACAAACCCAGTATTCAGGGTTATCGGAACCATGCAAATGCACCAGGAATGCTGGATTAATAGGTTATGGTTCTTGTGTTTGTGGGTCAGAGTTCTGGTTCTTTTCTCAGAAGGCTTTGAAAGTTTGTTAAACTGCTATTTATGGGGGAAAATTGGAAGAACTTTAAACCGCCGAGGCGTCAGGAATCACCGGCAGGGCGTGGCTGTTAACCCCCACCCCACCCCGGTCCAAAGTGGAACGGCTTTGTCTGTCACCGTGGCGTTGTTTGTTTTACAGAACGCAGGACGTTCTGTTCAGATCCAAACAACAAGACGCAGATAGAACATTGAGAACTTTAGAAGAGTCAAAAGTTCAGAAACAAAAGTTTAAAGTGAGACATTTTTGACATAAAATGAAGAAAACAAATGCTGTTGTCTGTGTTTCTTAAAGATTTTCATTTTCAACGTTTGCTGGATCATGACGCATCACATCATACGAAACGCCAAATAAAAGAAATCAGTCAGCACCTGATTTGGGTCAAAATTTGGTTTCAGGACATCTACGATGGATGGAGGGACTGTATTTAAGAACTGGACCGAGTGAGTGTGACATCATTAATAGAAACTGACTGACGTCCAGCTGCAACCAAATGGAATCAATTCAGTCGCCATTTTTTCACAATACTGACGCCGCCATATTGGAGCCAGATGAGGTCAGTAAGCAGTGATTGGACATCAGAGCCGCCAATCCAGGGAGCCTGGTAGAAGGCCACATCTCTACCACTAAAATCAACAACGTTCAATGTGAGACCACCTACTTTTACTGAGGCATCTAATTGGCCGGTTCATCACTTGAATTGCAGAAAAATTATGTAGAAAAAAAAGGGTCAAAAAGAAAGGAATCAGAGCAAGAAAGGTTATTCTGACAGAGTATTAACTAATTATTTCATCAACGTCTATGAGATTTTGGTTTCTTGGAGCCAGCTGTTTGGAATGCTGGGGGGAAGGGTCACTCAGTCCAGTTCTTCTATACAGTCAATGGTTCAACAGCATTTTACATTGATGCTTTAACATATATAATTATAAAGCAATTATTCCTGAGCTTTTTCAAAAAACAGCTCAGGTTTCTATTGACACAAATCTTTGACAAGATCATCAACAGTGGGGCCATTATAGCAAAAAGGGCATGTATATATATGTGTATATAACAAAAATTACAATTCATATTTACAGACATTTGAATTAGTTTGATCATTTTAGAATTGGCTTAGGAAGACCGTAATGAAGTCAGAAATGTTGATCTCGTTAAGTTCAGGTTCAACCTTCATTTTATTTTTGGATGATGTCATCAAAAACGATGTTTTCAGTGTAAAGTTACAGGTTTATAATTTTCTTTATTTCTTAAAACGGGAATAAGTCATTCTATGACCTGTTTTAGTGAGAAGAGCTCCAAAAAGATGGAGGAAGGTCTCCTTGAAACAGTTGCAGAGGGACAACAACGCTTCTGGCATGGCAACAAGGATGCAGCATCTTCACTCATGGAGCAAACATTTCCTGGAGCAAAAAACAACGGATTCCAGACACAGATGCTGTCTGCTGGTGGAGTCCTTCATTCGTTATTTGGGCTTTTATCACTAAATGTCTCATTGAGGTAATTTTGCACAGCTAGAAAACTACTGCAAGAAACTGTAAGAAAAAGCGACCTTGAATAGTTGACGTACATAAATGACGCCACAAAAGAAGGGTCTGATCAAAGCATTGCTGTTGGTCCAAATACAGTAAATACTTTGTGAACGATGATGATTGTAAACCAGCACAAAAACGGCAGCCCGATGACTTGGGGGCACCATGTGCAGAGGTGGAGTGGTCAACCTCTACTCAGAAGGCTGTAGGTTCAGTTCCTGCCTGAGCTGCCCATGTATCAGAGTGTCCTTGGGTAAGACACTGAAGCCCAGATTGACCGTATGATTACAGGTCAGCACCTTACAGCACCATCAGTGTGACTGTGTGGGGAAATGAGAGTGACAGGAAAGCATGTTGGGCCTTACTGAAGGCAGATCAAATCACAAACTTATGTAGCTACTGGTAGGTTCTGAATTCTGTGGTTAAATCTTGGAAGAAAATATAAACTTTCTAGTGAAACAAAAATGTTTACATGAAATTCCCTTTGGGTTTTGTAGATTTTATTTTTAAAGGTAAAGTTTAAAAGTACTGCGCTTTCTAATTAAGTTTAACTTTATTTGGTTATTTTTATTTAATTTTCCAGATAAAGTCAGAATAAGTTTTTGTCAGCAGCATTAGACCTTCAGGTTTGGAGCATTTGGATCAACATAGACGTGGCTCTTCAGTTGGATGTATATTTGTTTTAGAATAAATAGATTGATAGTTTTCATGCCGTCTTTTGTTTCCACCATTAACAATAATGACACAGTGGTATTTTGCTTGAGTTTTACGATAGTGTTTGACCTTTCTTCATCTACAGCATTTCACAGGAAATAATTGATATTTTGAAAGGTGTTTGCGGCCTAAAGTTTATGCTGATGATTAAATAGTGTAAAAGGAAAATGATAAAGTGCCTGAAAAAGGAGTAGAAAGAAGAAGAATCCTATTAATGCCCACACCCAATCTTACTGTATCGTATGCATTTATATGTGAAACATATAATAATTATGGACTTAAACACAAAGAGTTCAAGAAAAAAGCAGGACTGTTCCAGAACAAGTCATAGCTGTCCCTACGTTGTCCCATTAGGTTTCTCATTTTCTAAATGTCTATGTTTCCAAACTCTCCGTTTTTGTTATGTTATTTTCGTTGATTGTGTAATATTTTTGCTTATTTTGATTCTTTCCTCCATGTTATTCTACTATCTCACCCCACGGACAGAAATGCACAGACTGTCTCAGGTTGTTGGTGAATATTCTCCATCTCTTTCTCCATCTCTGTTCTGTGGGAGTAGTTTTTGTTTATTTTAGCTTCATTTGCAATCCTATCACATTTTTGTGTATCCTTTTGTAATTTAGATTTACAGAATAAAATGCTGGTTTTGTAACATAGATAGTGATTGTTGGTAGTTTCCTTGGTTTTTCCTCAAACTTATTGCCATAGTTGATGTATGGCAGTACCAGCACACAGTATAACATGCACATAGTAATGTAATTGAGAGGATATTTAACATTACTTACTATCCTTCTTGATACTTTTATAGCAACATTGTAAACTTGGCTTTTCAAAACTAATTTATGGTCATTACAATCTATCCTTCTTGTCTGAGTGTCCTTAATCATCATTTTTCACTTTTGTGTTGATCTTTGGATTATCAAAACTATACACAATGTTTTGTCTAGAATTATTCATCATTCGTTTGGACTTTTACTATGACTAACATAATCACATCCGTGCTATAGTGGTCCTCTTTACAGAGCTATTCCTAATCAAGAGAACAGAACTGAAGGAACCGGAGGACAGGTTCTTTGGAACTGCTGTCAAACAGAATAGACGCTCCTCACTCTGGCCACAAGGGGGCGACAGCCTGCCGCCATCTTGGACTTCCTCCACTTTGAAACCACAGAAGAAGCGTCTCTTTCTTGGCGCGGGAGTTGCTGAGGTCCGGATTAAAGCCATGACCAGAACTCTGAACGGTATCGTGGCAGTGTGTCCCGACCTGGGTATCGGGAAGGGCGGGAACCTGCCGTGGCATCCGCTGCGGCTCAGGTGAGCGCGCAGGCTGCGCGTGGCAGTTTCAAAACTCAATCACCAAAGATCGTCTATTGAAAGCGACGATCTGTCGGAATAAAAAAAAATATTGGAGACGCGTGTTTTTGTTGTTTTTATGTCTATTTGCAGCAATGACTTTGCGCTTTTCCGGAAGATGACGTCAACACCGTCTGTTGCAGGTGAGCTTTTTTTTTAGTTCAAAGGTAAGACAAGGTTAATGATGAACCAAACAGGTAAACACAATGACAGGTGAACTGTTAAAGAAAAGGCAAGCCTGGCTATAAAACTCTAAAAACATGCACGCCATGTATGAATTATTGCATGTATGAATGCATGTATTTCATGGAAGAGAACATGTTCGTGCAGGTCGGCAGAACGTGGTGATCATGGGGAGGAAGACGTGGTTCTCCATCCCCGAGAAGAACCGGCCTCTGCAGAACCGCATCAACATCGTCCTCAGCAGACAGTTAAAGTATGACCCCTCCCTGAGTCCCCCTCATTGGTTCAGCACACATGGACACATCAAACTTCCATAACAGGTGAATGGATTGTTTCATCGGAACAGTGCCCTGTTCTTTACCATTGTCGCTGCAGAGCGCCCCCTGCTGGAGCTCATTTTGTGACGGCAGACTTTGCCTCCGCGCTCAGGCTCGTGGACTCGGAGCTGGCCGAGCAGGCTGACCAGGTGTGGATCATCGGTGGCAGCTCGATCTACAAGGTGAGGTGGTTCTGTTCTGGTCTGATTATGGGGACAGTGGCGGTTCTAATACACTAAATGACTCCCCGGGTGAGACCCTCGCCAGGCGCCTCCCCCTTTGCGTTCCAAACAGGAAGTACGCTGGTCCCAGAAAGCCAAAACCCCACACACTTCTCTAGAGAAAGGAACAGCTGGTACTCAGTCATCATGTTTGTCAGAATAACTATTCTTGCTCTGTTGAAGCATGGTCTTGCTAAACACGTATGTCATGATATATTTTCTTCATTGCAAGTTATTCAAGTTATAAACTGACCAATCCGATGGCTCAGTAAAAGCATGTGGCGCCTGCTGGCCCTCAACGTCCTACTTTCAGTGGAAGGGGTGTGGCTTTCCAACAAGGTCACTCCTGATTAGTGAGACTGGTTGCCATAGAAACGATGACTCATACCGACTTGGACCAATCACTTCTCACTAACGCTGTCTGGTTCCAAAATGGTGAAGTCCATACCGTGGAAAAATGGCGACGGAATTGACTTCATTTTGTTGGAACCGGAGGTAAGGCATTTTCTATGGGTGACGTCACCCCGATGTTTATTTCTGTGCATGTCAATGGTCAGAACTGAATCTTGTTTGTCCAGATTTTGAAAACGTCAAGGTTGCCACAAATAATTATTAACATTAAGACTAATCAGAAGTTATTTGTCCCGTTAGTATCTAATGGGAGCAGCAGCGTGCTGCATGACCATCACAGCTCATCAACGTTTATGAAATAATTATACAATTAAACCTTCATGTTGCAGCAGACACACGAGTCCTGAAGTGCTAAGGGTTACCTCTAATGCTACATGTAACTGACAATATAAGTAAGGGTATAGCGAATATTTATAAGGAAAAAAAATCCTCAAAAATAAACAATGGCGTCAATTAAAACATTTAAGCTTATTTCCGTTTTGGTCATTGACCAAGAAGAACGGTTTTGGTTGTAACAGGAAGCAGTAGCAAGCGTGTATCTCTAGCGATGAGGACATAGCCTTTTCTTCATCTCACTCCTCCTCTTTTATTTTTTAATGACTTGGGCACCCAATGGATTTTGACCTTTTTTTTTTGTCCATCTCTCTGGGTTTTGACACTTTGAAGGCAAGACTTTGGCGCCCCCTTTGAATTGCCGTCCATACTGCTCGTGCTTAAAACCGCTGCTGTTCGGGGATGGAGGTGGGTCCCTTGCCTAACTCTGTCTGTCTGCTGTGGGTTGTCCAGGAGATGATGGAGAGCCCGGCACCCAGGAGGCTGATAGTAACACGGATCCAGAAGCAGTTTGAGTGCGACACGTTCTTCCCTGAAATCAGCCCTGAGCAGTTCCGCCTCCTGCCAGAGTAAGACCTGGTTCCTATAGAGTGGATCCCAGAACTGTTCAGTTCCTGCTCTGACTCTGGAATGATCAAGAAGCAAATCTAGACTCTGAGTCTGTAGAACTGCTGAACGTGGATGTGAAGCTCAGCAGGTTTGTTTCTCCACAGGTTTCCTGGAGTGTCTCAGGAGCTTCAGGAGGAGAACGGCGTTACATACACGTTTGAAGTCTACGAGAGCGTCCAGCAGTGAGGGGCGGCGGCCTGGGGGAGGGGCCAGCATGTTAATAAAGTCAATTTAAAAGTCATCTTCATGTCTGCGAGGTTCTTCCATACTCTGATGGTTTTACAAGAACAACAGGTTTCTGGAGAACTTAAGTCCTTTCTTTTTAGAAGGTGATCAAACACAAAACTAAAGTTTAAAAGTGGCAGACTGGCTGCAGCAGGAATCTAAAACGAAGGGTTAAACTACAAAGAACAAAAGAGAGATCATCTTGGTTAACTTACCTTTTCCTTTGAGATTTTAGAAGTTATCTGAAGTGTTTTGGTCTCCTGCAAATGAAAAGGAAACTTGTTAGTCTGTAATCCTAATGAAAGATTCATTCAAACACTGAGATCAAGAAATATACTTTGAAGAATTTAAATGAATGTAGTTATTTCATTGAGTATCCTTCTTGTTGGAAAGACTTAGTACTTTATGACAAAACTCATTCTATCAGCACAG